>CM055118.1:302947145-303323147 GCA_029206835.1 Rana muscosa
TGAAGGTAGCCCTTATTGCTTTTTTCCCATCTCCCTGCAGGCCATCTATTAGAATGTCTGGAAGGCAAACAAGGAGAGGCAGACAGTCAGGAGGCAATAAAAGAGGGCAAGCAGGCTCTGTGTCTGGGGGCAACAGTGCTGGTCGTGGACGCGGTGCATTGTCATCAGCACATGGCCATGGGACACGCTTGTCCTTCTTTTCGGCAGCTGGACATGTTGAGCCACATCATGCCGAAGACTTGGTAGAGTGGATGACCAAGCCCTCCTCCTCCTCCTCATCCTCTCTCACCCAGGCTCAGGGTACTGGAAAAGCAGCTGCCAAAGCGTCCTCTTCCCTGGTATCAATGTCAGACTCATCATCAGTCACTCCTTCCCTAGACCCACCATGTCCTCCTCCTGAGGAGTCCCCCGAACTGTTTGAGCACAGTGTTGGGTACATGCTCCAGGAGGATGCCCAGCGTTTCGAAGGGTCTGATGATGAAACCCAGCTAGAGGAAGGCAGTAGCGTGAGAGCAGACAGAGGGGATGCTCAAGAAGGACACCAATCTGGCAGTCATGTTCCAGCAGCTGCAGCATACTGCCAGATTGGCTCCAGTGATGAGGAGGGAGGTGATGATGAGGTCACTGACTCCACGTGGGTGCCTAATAGGAGAGAGGAGGAGGAGGAGGATGAGGAGGAGGCACATCTCCAACGAGGCAGGATGCCCTTTGGTGGCCAGCGTAAGGGCAGTACACCGACGGAATCACACCGCAGAGCTCCGCCTGTGCAGGGCGCTGCCTCTGCCCGTCATTCAAAAAGTTCTTTGGTGTGGGCCTTTTTTGAGGCTAGTGCATCAGATCGCACAGCTGCTGTTTGCAACATATGTCTCAAGCGTATATCGCGTGGCCAAAACATCAGCCGCTTGGGTACCACATGCCTGACCAGACATATGTTGACCTGCCATGCAGCTCGTTGGCAAGCCTACCTCAAAGACCCACACCAAAGAACAAAGCGGACCTCTCCTTGCACCGCATCAGCTGGGATCTCCAACCCCACTATAACTTCAGTCCTCTCTGAAACATGCACTGAGAGGAATGAAGGTGTAGAATTAGGTGTGTCACAGTCAAGTACTTGCGGCCACTCTGCTAGCAGTACACCGACGTCCGATTCTAGCAGGCAAATTTCCCTGCCCCAGCTGCTGGACCGTCGAAAGAAGTTCACTCCCAGCCATCCACATGCCCAGCGGTTGAATGCTAGCTTGGCTAAATTGCTAGCGCTTCAACTGCTGCCTTTTCAGTTGGTAGACTCGGCCCCCTTCCGTGAGTTTGTGCAATGTGCGGTTCCTCAGTGGCAGGTTCCCAAACGCCACTTTTTCTCACGGAAGGCTATTCCGGCTCTCTACCGGCATGTGGAAGGCAATGTCTTGGCCTCGCTGGACAGGGCGGTCAGCGGTAAGGTGCATATTACCGCTGACTCATGGTCCAGCAGGCATGGACAGGGACGTTACCTTTCTTTCACGGCCCATTGGGTCACTCTTTTGGCAGCTGGGAAGGATGCAGGACAAGGTGCAGTAGTGTTGGAGGTTGTTCCACCGCCACGCCTCCAAAATGCTACTACTGGTTGTGACACACCTCTCTCCTCCACCCCCTCCTCTTCTTCTTCCTCCATGGCCTCTTCCTGTGGTTTGTCCTTGGAACCAGCGGTGCTCCGTAGGCATTCAAGGGGCTACGCAAGTACGCAGGCAAAAAGATGCCATGCCGTGCTTGCGCTGGTGTGTTTGGGGGACAGAAGCCACACTGGGGCAGAGGTCCTGTCTGCTCTGCAGGGCCAGGCCGAGAGGTGGTTGACGCCACGCCAGCTTAAGCCAGGAATGGTGGTTTGCGACAATGGCACCAACCTCCTCTCCGCCCTCCGACAGGGACAACTGACCCATGTGCCCTGTGTGGCTCACGTCCTTAACCTGGTGGTGCAGCGGTTCTTGGGCAGGTACCCGGGCTTACAGGATGTCCTGAGGCAGGCCAGGAAAGTCTGTGTGCATTTCCGCAGATCTTATAATGCCAGTGCTCGCCTGGCTGAGCTGCAAAAGGAGTTGAACCTGCCCAAGAACCGCCTTATATGTGACATGCCCACCAGGTGGAACTCAACGTTGGCCATGCTGCAGCGGCTGCACACGCAGCAGAGGGCCATCAATGAGTACCTGTGCGACTACGGCACCAGGACAGGGTCAGGGGAGCTTGGTTTTTTTTCTCCACGCCAGTGGGGCATGATCAGGGATGCATGCACTGTCCTGGCACCATTTGAGGAGGCCACGAGGATGGTGAGCAGTGACAGTGCATGCATCAGTGACACTGTACCTCTTGTCCACCTGTTGGAGCACACGCTGCGTGGAATAATGGACAGGGCACTTGAGGCAGAACAGAGGCAGGAAGAGGAGGACTTCCTTGCCTCTCAAGGCCCCCTTTACCCAGACAGTGTTCCTTCTGTCCCACCTATCGCACAGGAAGAGGAGGAGGAGGAGGAGGAGGAGGAGGAGGAGGATTGTGTCAGCATGGAGGTGGAGGCTGGCACTCAGCATCATCAGCAGCAGTCTTTTAGGGATGATTTACAGTCCCAAGAAACCAGTGGACTTGTACGTGGCTGGGAGGAGGTGGCTGCGGATCATGTCGTCCTTAGTGACCCAGAGGACTCCGGAGCGAATGCCTCAGCAAACCTACGCTGCATGGCCTCCCTGATCCTGCAAAGTCTGCGGAAGGATCCTCGTATTCTTCGGATCAAGGAGAGGGACCATTACTGGCTGGCCACTCTCCTTGATCCACGGTACAAGGGTAAGGTTGCGGACCTTATGTTACCGTCGCAGAGGGAGCAGAGGATGAGACAACTCCGGGAGGCCTTGCAGAAAGGTCTGTGCAACGCGTTCCCAGAGACTGGGAGGTTACAAACTCCTGGTCCTGGACAACGAGTTGCTGAGGCTTCGGCCAGTCAAAGAAGGAGCGGTGGGGAAGGTGGCCGTCTGACCGATGCGTTCAGACAATTCTTTAGTCCGCAGCCCCAAAGTATGATCGGTTCCAGCAACCATCGCCAGCGTCTGATAAACATGGTGCAGGAATATCTAGGGGCAAGGTCAGACTTGGACACCTTCCCCACCGAAAATCCTCTGGCTTACTGGGTCTTGAGGATGGATCACTGGCCAGAGCTTGCACAGTATGCAATTGAGCTACTGGCCTGTCCTGCATCCAGCGTTCTTTCGGAACGCACATTCAGTGCTGCTGGAGGATTTGTCACGGATCACAGGGTGCGCCTGTCCACCGACTCGGTTGATCGACTGACTTTCATCAAGATGAACCAGTCTTGGATCACCACCAGCTACCACACACCTGATGCTGATATAACAGACTAATTGATTTTAACATGTCACATCCCTTCAAGACTGATGCTGATGCTGAGTGCCTGTGCTGTTATGTTGACTGGCTATCCTCCTCCTCCGAGTCCTCAATGATACGATTGATGATGATAGCTTGGAAGATCATTTTTGTTTATGGGTGCCGCCACCAGTGGCTAAGGCCCAATTTTTCAGCCCCTGTTTTACAGGGGCGTGTAATTACAGTTTTTTTAGCAATAATTTGCCATAGGGCTCATTGCTGTGCTCCAAGTACAGTATCTGTGAGGGGTTGGAGTGTTGTGGCACCAGTGCCTAAGGCCCAATTTTTCAGCCCCTGTTTAACAGGGGCGTGTCATTACAATTTTTGAAGCAATACTTTGCAACAGGGCTCATTGCTGTGCTCCAAGTACAGTATCTGTGAGGGGTTGTAGTGTTGTGCCACCAGTGCCTAAGGCCCAATTTTTCAGCCCCTGTTCAACAGGGGCATGCAATTACAATTCTTGATCTAATAATTCACAGCAGGGCCCATTGCTGCACCCACCAAGAGTAACTCTGAGGGCTTACAGTGTTGTGGCAACGCCACCACCACCACGAAAGGCCCAATTTTTCAGCCCCTGTTCAAAAGGGGCATGTAATTACAATTCTTGATCTAATAATTCACAGCAGGGCCCATTCCTGCACCCACCAAGAGTAACTCTGAGGGCTTACAGTGTTGTGGCAACACCACCACCACCACCACCACCACCACCAAAGGCCCAATTTTTCAGCCCCTGTTCAACAGGGGCATGCAATTACAATTCTTGATCTAATAATTCACAGCAGGGCCCATTCCTGCACCCACCAAGAGTAACTCTGAGGGCTTACAGTGTTGTGGCAACACCACCACCACCACGAAAGGCCCAATTTTTCAGCCCCTGTTCAACAGGGGCATGCAATTACAATTCTTGATCTAATAATTCACAGCAGGGCCCATTGCTGCACCCACCAAGAGTAACTCTGAGGGCTTACAGTGTTGTGGCAACACCACCACCACCACCACCACCACGAAAGGCCCAATTTTTCAGCCCCTGTTCAACAGGGGCATGCAATTACAATTCTTGATCTAATAATTCACAGCAGGGCCCATTCCTGCACCCACCAAGAGTAACTCTGAGGGCTTACAGTGTTGTGGCAACACCACCACCACCACCACCACCACGAAAGGCCCAATTTTTCAGCCCCTGTTCAACAAGGGCATGCAATTACAATTCTTGATCTAATAATTCACAGCAGGGCCCATTGCTGCACCCACCAAGAGTAACTCTGAGGGCTTACAGTGTTGTGGCAACACCACCACCACCACCACCACCACGAACGGCCCAATTTTTCAGCCCCTGTTCAACAGGGGCATGCAATTACAATTCTTGATCTAATAATTCACAGCAGGGCCCATTGCTGCACCCACCAAGAGTAACTGTCAGGGCTTACAGTGTTGTGGCACCAGCACCACCATCAAAGGCCCAATTTTTACTACCACTGTTCAACAATTATATGTAATTAAAATTCCTGATATAATAGTTGACAGCAGGGCGTTCCAGCACCAACCAAGAGTAACTGTGAGTGCTTACAGTGTTGTGCCAACACCAACAACTAAGGGGCCTATTTCTGCAGAGTATATACGGCAGGTCCCTACTTTCAAACATCCAACTTACAAACGACTCCTACTTGCAAACGCAAGAAGACAACAGGAAGTGAGAGGAAATCTACCACTAGGAAGGAAAATTCTCTCCTGTAAGAATAAATATGGGAGAAAGGTGTCTCCTCTGTACTGATGCTTTATCAGCAATCCTTGTTTCAAGAAAAACACCACATTTCAAAAACAGTTGTCATTGGGACGGAAAGTGAGGTGAAATGTTCTGAACAGGGGCACAGACAGCAAAACAAATGTTACAGGGGTGATAACCCTTACCTATGTTTTCCAAAAAGTTTAAAAATAGATTTTTGGGCTGGAGCTACACTTCAACAATGTACCTGTTCAAAATTACAAACAGATTCTACATAAGAACAAACCTACAGTCCCTGTCTTGTATGCACCGCCTGTATACGGCTGTTCAGAGTATATAGGGCCTTTTTTATTTTATGTGCGGGGTTCCCCTTAATATCCATACAAGACCCAAAGGGGCTGGTAATGGGCTGGGGTAGGGGGGGGGGGGGGTCATGGGGTAGCTATGCCATTTTTCTTAAAGATTTTCATCCATATTACCGGGACCAGACATTACATTAAAGCCGCAAGCAGTTTTAAATGGCTTTTTTTTCCTTTAGAAGTGTCATTTTGTGCAGGGACAGTTCTAAACACAGGAAACACGTGGCACTTCACAGGCATACTTTAGACACCCCCCAGGTACGATATTTAAAGGAATATTTGACTTTTTTTTTTTCACTTTATGCATCATTAAAATGACTGCTCCCGAAAAACGACCGTTTTTAAAACTTCTTTTTGCATTGATACATGTCCCCTGGTGCACAACCCGGGTTCCCAAACCCTTTTTAGGACAATAACATGCATAATAGTTGTTATAATTAGCACTTTAGAATTCGAACGTTCGCATCCATTGTATTTAATAGGGTTCTAATGTTCGTACGAACTTTCGGTCCGTTCGCGGGTTCTGGTGCGAACCGAACCCGGGGGTGTTCGGCTCATCACTATCAGGGATCCTTTTTGAACAGGAAGATGAAAGCCCTTCCGGCTCCACAGGAGCAGAAGCAGTCTTTATTTTTTTACGCCAGAGTAGCCCAGGCACTCCCGGTGGGAGCCAGGCTAAAGTTTTTTTTTACCCCAGTCTGGGCCATCCGCTGCCACGACCCTTGGGTTCTGTCAACAATTCAATGGGGGCACTTTTGGAATTTTTCTCACCCCCACCTCGAACTCTTTCAAAGGAACAGAGATTACATCCTCTCCACTGAAGGCTCAAGCTCTGAAAAACTTCCTAACGTCACTCCAGCTTCAGGGGGCGGCTGTTCCGGTTCCCTTGGCAGAGCGCTTCGCAGGCTTTTACTCCACCCTATTTCTGGTCCCAAAGAGGACAGGTGGGTGGAGGCCTGTGATAGACCTAAAGAGGCTCAACCGGTATATCCGCCCCGAAAGCTTCAAAATGGAGTCCCTGCAGACGATTATTCAGACAGTCCAGCCATCAGATTGGATGATTTCGGTCGATCTGCAGGATGCGTACCTACATGTTCCAATTCTACCTGCATTTCAAAAATACCTGAGATTTGCAGTGGGACGGACACACCTACAGTTTCAAGCCCTGCCTTTCGGTCTGTGCACCTCTCCCAGGGTGTTCACCAAGATACTAATATCTGCTTTGGTTCTCCTGCGGGAGAGGGGCTTGAGGATATACCACTACTTGGACGACATCCTACTCGTAGCAAGCAATCCGGAATAAGTTGGTATGTCACCGGGACATTCTTCTACAGTCCCTAAAAAGAGCTAGGTTGGCTGGTGAATTCCGACAAGTCAACTAACGCCAACACAGCAGATAATCTACGCGCAATGTTCGACTCTCAGGAGGGGACAGTGTCATTACCACCGCCGAAGGCAAGGATTGTCATCCAGAGAATGATCAAAGTCATCCGGAGCCCGTATCTGATGGCTTCACAATGCCTGAGCCTCATTGGCACAATGTCTTCCTATATACCCATGGTTCCTTGGGCACATTGGCACTTGAGGTATTTCCAGACTGGTTTCTTGGCGCAGTGGAAGAAACAACGTCTATCTCAGACGATCCTGCTGACGGGGGGAAAAATGCGCAGGAGCCTTCACTGGTGGACAGTTCCGGAAAACCTCTCCAAGCCTCATCACCTGGGCTCCCTTCCTTGGATCACAATTATGTCCGATGCAAGCAGACAGGGCTGGGGAGCCCATTGCGGGCAAACCAGAATACAGGGGAGATGGTCATGCACCACCCAGGGAGTGGTATCAAACATCTTGGAGATGAGGACAGCCTTCTTGGCACTGACCTCTTTGGCACCCCAAATCAGAGGCCAGAGAATACTCCTACGCCTAGACAACAGGGCAGCTGTCGCTTATCTGCAGAAGCAGGGAGGCACTCGCAGCAAGTCACTCCTCTAGGAGGTAGAGCCGATCATGCTCTGGGCGGAGCAGAACCTCCTGGACCTCAGAGCGATGTATCTGCCAGGCAGGTTGAACACGGAAGCAGACACGTTATCGAGAAACTTCCTGGACAACGAGTGGGCTCTCCACCCCCATGTCTTCCTTTAGATTGCCAACATATGGGATCCCCCTCAGGTAGATCTGTTCACCTCCCCGAAGAATGCCAAGCTGGACAGGTTCTTCTCTCGGCTGCTGCATCCACAAGCCGAGGCAGTGGATGCCCTGTCATGTCCCTGGAGGTTCACCACGGCATATGCCTTTCCTCCCAGGCCATTAATATTCAAATTCCTCCTGAGGCTCCTCAGGGAGCCAGTCCAGGTGGTGGCAGTACTTCCGTATTGCGCCTCAGTGTGGGCTCTCCAATCAAGATCCCTCCTTTCCCTCAACTTCTGTCGCAGGGCAGTCTAGTTCATCCAAACCCTCAGAAGTTGAATATTCAAATCTGGAGGTTGAGAGGCGAAGGTTCGAGTCCCTAGGGTGTTCTCCAGGAGTCATATCAATCCTTCTAAAAGCTAGGAAGCCAGCAACTAATGCCATATATTCAAAAATATGGGACAAGTTCTTGTCATTTGTTTCCGGAAATGGATTTGATCCAATCCTTCCTTCTACATCTCATGTTCTAGGATTCCTTCAGACAGGACTTGGTCTGGGACTTGGTCTGAGCTCTCTCAAAGTGCAGGTAGCAGCCATCTCTGCTGCAACAAATAAGAGATGGGCGGAGGATCCTTCAGTAGTCACTTTCCTCAGAGGTATATTGAAGATTCGCCCTCCTGTCAGACGATCATTTCCTAAGTGGGATCTGTCCCTAGTCCTGGAAGTTCTATCTGACCATCCCTTTGCTCCAATGGAACAAGTAACAATATGGAACCTGACACTAAAGACGGCTTTCCTGCTAGCCATTACATCTGGCAGAAGAATCTCGGAACTTCACTCTTTAGGGATAGGTGACGACCACATCTCCTTCTCCCCAGACAGAGTGCAACTTCGTCCCCTTCGGGGGTTCACACCAAAGGTTGCTACTCCAAGCCACCTGTTGGAACCCTGGGCACTACCAGTGTTTACAGACGGATTCAGAGTCTTGTCATGAACTGGATGTATCCAGAGTGCTCAGGGCCTACCTAGAAGCCACCGGCCCCTTCAGAAATTCTGAGAGACTTTTCATCGTACCGTTCGGTAAATACAGGGGCAAAGAAGCTTCCATCAGAACTCTGGCATCTTGGGTTGTAAAGTTAATCCAGAAGGCCTACAGGGTGAAGAATATGGAGCCTCCATCCCGAGTGAATGCTCATTCTACAAGGGCAGTCTCAGCTTCCTGGGCGGCAAGGGCTTAATGTTTCGTTGGAGACGGTGTGCAGAGCCGCCACCTGGTCTTCTCACCATACGTTTCTCAGACACTACCATATTGATCCAGGAGCGCTCACGACTGTTGAGTTTGGAAGGAGGGCAGTTCAGGCTGCTATGTCCTCTTCTAATTTAAACATTTATTGTTAAGCAATTATCCCACCCATGTCAGCTAGTTATTTATCACAGGTATGCTGCCATGGAGGCACCAGGAAAACGGAAAATTGTATCATACTTACCAGTAATTTTCCTTTCCTGGTGCCTATCCATGGCAGCATACGCTCCCACCCTCGGTATTCTATATTACAGAGAATGTTGGGGGAGGGACTATGCCTTTAATTTATGCTATTCACTAGTCCTGAAGGAGGAGTCGAGGCGGAGCTCTATCACAGGTATGCTGCCATGGATAGGCACCAGGAAAGGAAAATTACTGGTAAGTATGATACAATTTTACGTTTTTCATATGCGGGTGCTACTCACGTATGTATTCGCTTCTGCGTGCAAGCAAGTCGGGACGGGACGCTTTACTTTTTATTTATTTTTTCTTATTTATTTTACTTTTTTCTTTTTTTTACACTGTCTTTTAAAAAAAAAAAAATGTTTGGGTGACTTTTATTCCTATTACAAGGAATGTAAACATCCCTTGTATAAGAAAAAAAGCATGACAGGACCTCTTAAATATGAGATCTGGGGTCAAAAAGACCTCAGATCTCATATTTACACTAAAATGCTACAAAAAAAATAAATTAAAAAAAATTCTCATTTAAGGCCCCTTTCACACGGGACGGATCCGTGATGATCCGCCCCGTGAACCTCCGCTAGCTCAGCGGGGATCGCTCCGTTGATCCCCGCTGAGCCGGCGGATGACAGGGCGGTCCCCGCACACCGTGCAGGGACCGCCCTGTCAGATTTCCGCTCTCCCCTATGGGGGGATCGGATGAACATGGACCGTCTGTCCGTGTTCATCCAATCCGCTCCGCAGACGGATAGAAAAATAGGAATTTTTCTATCCAGAAAAACGGAGCATTGCGGACACGGATGAGATTGGGTGTCAGCGGATGTTTCATCCGCTGACACCCGCGATCTCATAGGGACCAATGTATGTCCCTTTTTCATCCGTAAACGGATGGATGAAAAAGCGGACATGCGGTCCGTACGTGTGAAAGGGGCCTAAGAGCATTGGGCGCAAGTGACGTTTGTCATCATATCCGCCCTTCAATGCTATGGAGCCGAGCGGGGGCCATCTTCCCCTCACTCGGGATCCAGGCAGTGAGGGGAACGGACACGATCGTCTCCACCGCTACTGACAGCTCTGGTAAGCGACAGAGACAAACGGAGCGCGGTGGGAGGGGGGGCCCCTCTCCCGCCACTGATAAAAGTGATCTCACGGCGAATCCGCCGCAGAGACCACTTTTATCTCAAAGAAAAACGCACGCTGTTCCTGAAAATACCAGGGTTATGGCAGCTAGCCATAACCCTGGTATTTTCAGAAACGGCGTGCGTTTGTCTTTAAGATAAAAGTGGTCTCTGCGGCAGATTCACCGCAAGATCACTTTTATCAGTGGCGGGAGAGGGGCCCCCCCTCCTGCCCCCTCCATTCGTCTCTTCTGCCATAAAATTGGTATTTAGCGACAAAGTACCGACGTACAGGTACAGCGATTTGCGTGAAGTGGCTAAGTAAAAATTTGCACCTGAATCGCACCTGAACCGGTGAACAAAACCGCACCAGACTCCGAACTGCAAATCGCAAATATGTTAATGGCACTGCAGAATCATGCACAGAGCGGAGGGCTTCACGCGTCTAACGTGAAATTTTCCTCTGATGCGTACACATTCACTGATGTATACACCTTTCCTCCCAGCAGGGAGCTCCCAGGAGTTCTGACTCAGGTGTTTAGTTCAGTCTCCAGGAGAAATCCGAGTGAGTCACAGACTCCAGAGAGGTCCAGCCTGCCAGAGGATCATACACCGGAGGTAACAGAGCCACCAGCCACCCTGGTAAGTACCCCAGTCTTATTACTACCCCACCCCTCAATGCCACATTTCCCCTGCTCACTGAACATAGACATATCTGTACATAGGTCATCTCTTTACTAGTCAGTGATCACAGTTCTGTATTAATTCTCAGAAAGTCTTGTGACTGCCATTGTTAGCACTCCATCTGTGTGCACAGCAGGGAAGAAGGATCTGAGAACACAAGGTGAGCGGAGATCTGGAAGGAATTTTCTGTATGTACTGAAGGAATTGGGGGGGGGGGGGCGGACATAGTACATAGTTCCTAAAATTCGGAAACATTTTTCGGGGCACTTTGTGACAAGCCGAGTACAATTAAGGCAACTCATAGATTAGTCCGTTTATTCGGTCGATCAACTTCTGTACAACCTCCCTACCCATACATGGATCAAAATTCGTCCAGTCCATGCTGAAGGACTCATTCACACTGTGTCCATTGAGCTGTGTTATTCTGCAGTAGGGAGGAGCTCAGGCGTGTTCGCATTGAACACGTGTAGAGCCCGCCAAGGAATTCGGCACCGTCGGAACCGCGCTGCGCTAATCACAGGCATGGAGACATTGTCCCGATGTTCGGCTGCAGAGATCAGGAAATGTCTCCCTGCCTGTGATTAGCGCAGCGCGGTTCCGACGGTGCCGACTTCCTTGGCGGGCTCTGTACGTGTTCAATGCGAACACGCCTGAGCTCATCCCTATTCTGCAAAGATGAATGCAGGCTCAACACAAGGGCACATAGAAAGCAATTGTTCACACCATAACGCCACATTGAGGTGAGTTGTACTGCATTGCGTAAGTATGAAGACATGCTGCATTTTTATGCAATGCACTGCACCTCACTGCATGTCACTGCACCCCTGAATGTCGCACTGCGACGAATAGAGTTAAATAAAGAAAAAAAAAAAAGAACAAAAAGTAAACAGAGACATTTTAACAACAGCCCTTCACTGCCCCAATACAACTCACACCAGTGCATTTATGTTTTAAGCCTCGGATCGGATTTTCTGCGGATAAAGCGTAGGACTTTTGTCCGAAGGGCGTTGGCCAGGAACTTGTCTTGCATACAAACGGCAAAGAATTGTCAGCCAACAAACACGAAACTACGTGGTTTTTCAGCTCTTTAGCGCCACCCTTTGGGCAACTTCTGGTAATGTTGTGTTATGGTGAGCAATGCTTCTGAGCATGCGTGTTTGTACTTTGGAGTTTTGTCTGAAGGACTTGTGTACACCCGATCGGAAAATCCGACAACACAAAATTGTTGGCAGACAATTTTAAAGCATGCTATCCCACATTTGTCCGCAGAAAATCCAACAACAATTGTCTAATGGAGCGTACAAACGGTCAGATTTTCCGACAACAGCCTGTCATCACACAATTCCCGTCGGATAATCCGATCGTGTGTACGAGGCTTGAGTGTCCCGACTGGTGTTAACAAGCCCAACAGGCCTACTATACTGAACAATATGGTGTTCTGGTAACTGCATGGGATCTTTCACATAGGGGGCTACTACCTTCTGAAAAGCGGTCTGCAATGGATGCTTTTCAGAAGGTGGTAGAACAGTCAGGCATTCAAAGGTGATACTGCTTCCTCCCAAATGTCTGGATTTTTTTTAATTCAAAGGGCAAATTCATATTAAATTAACGCAACACAACCATGAGCCGAGCGTTTGGCTCACTGTTGTGCACATTTCCTTTGACCTTAATGAGCGCATTTTATAGGAGGTGCTTCCTGTAAAACTTTGCATGTAAAAAAGCCCTATGGGGTTTAGAAATGTAATGATAGTTTCTCTTATCATCCATGGACCGACACGGCGGCTCTTATTCACTGAACGTGTGGGTATATGTCCCTGCTTGCAGGAGAAGACCTAGGCAGAATGTTAAATGTTAAAACATTCTAGAACAAACCAGAGCTGAACAGCCCCGCCCAGGGGGGCGGTCCCTCCGGACATTACCCTCCCACCTGCAGCCAGCAGACCTCAGTTTTTTTCTGCCTAGCAGAAGGAGAAGACGTGGCTCTCTCAGGAGCCAGTCTCCTGGAAGATTTTACTTTTAAATTTTATTCCTTTGGGAATTTTATTATTTTATTTTTGAGACCTTCAATCAACTGTCGGCTGGGCAACAGGTTGGGTACTCTGGTATCCTCGTAGTCTTCCCTGTCCGACCATCGAGCGTGCTGATCCTCGCCTTGTGTGCGTGAGACTCAGTTCACGACATACCCCATGGCTCCAGGGGTGGCCGGGTTGCTTTCATGCTCCCGCGGTCCTCTCAAGATTGAACAGTACCTACTGTATCTTTCGCGGTTGACCGGGCCGACAGCTACGCAGTACGACTCTGTGATAGGTCTGTCTGAGAAACGGGCCAGTGGGTCCCTCTATTGGCACCGAGGGTGTCCTCCAAGGTGCTTGCGGGACGGGTAAGTAGTCTCTCCTGCTGCAAGGTGAGTACATGCTGGCTGTGTTTCTGTGTGTGGGGGGTTCTCCCTGTCTCCCCCCTGTTATGCTGCTCTCTGCACCCTGTTCTGCTGCTGTGCTGTGTGGGGATGCTTGGGGGGTCACTCTGCCCTGGAGGGGGGCCGCTCCATGGCTGTTAATGTGTTTGGAAAGTGTTCTGGGGGAATGTGTGTTATTTCTTGCGTGCGCCATTGGCGCTGTGTTTTGAATTTTAAAAAGTGCGCCATCGGCGGCCATTTTTCCACGGCTTAAAGCACAGTTATACAGGCGCCCGGCGGCCATTTTCTTGTAGCCGCGGCGCTTTCAGTTTCGTTTTCGGCCTCTAGCGGCGCTGCTGAATGGCGCGAATACCTCATCTCCTCACAGATTCTTCACTCTCCTCAGGCTTCATTCGTGCTCCAGCGCGGCTCATACAGCGGTACCGAGCGGTCCCTAAGGGTGGTGAGTACTCCGGGTATCCCCTCCTCAGTCCCAGCACAGCCAGTGGGTGGACTGTATTATTCACTGTAATGGTGAATAAGGTCTCAGAGGGTGGCAATATGGAGTCTGGTTCACCTGTTTCTTCACACTTGTTAGAGACAACTGGCAGTGCTCCTGCACCTGCAGTCCTTATGGACCAGTTGTCGGCAGTCCTGGAATCATTCTGACCAGGAGGGAAGCAGTGTGTGAGCGCAAGGGAGCAAAATAGCCCCTCTCCACACTTTTTCTCCCCCCCCCCCAAAAAAAAGGGGGGTGTGCGCTGATTCAGATATGGACCTAGCCACTACCGCTCAGGACCCTAGCTCTGAATATATTTGAGGGTTTTGAACAGGACATTCCTTGCAAAGAAGACTCCAGTTCTGAGTCAGTAAATGACAGGGCGCTTGTTAGTGGATCTCATTGTTGCAGTGAGGGACACTCTCAAGCTGAATGCTGCGGATGTAGAACCTCAGGCGGACAGTCTCCTCTGGTTCCTTAGGGCCGGGCCTTCTTAAAAGGTTTTTCCATATGTACCTTTCTTTGACCAGCTCATTGATAAGGTCTGGGGAAAAAGCCGCAGAAGACTTTTATGGTAAGGTGACCAGATTTTTAAAATGAAATCCGGGGACATATTTTTTTTTTACTAGTAATGGCGGCAATCAGCGACTCTCTGCCCGTTGCCGCCCGCCTCACAGCCTGTCAAGTCTTACTCTCCGGGCCCCGGCTACTACTGGGTGGGATGTGGAGGAAGATCACTCCACCAGGGAAGGCAAGGAGATAAGCAGGCAGGCGACTGGCCGGGACTTGAGCCAAGGCAGAAGAACATGGGAGCGGAGCTGAATGGGCATGCACCCGAAACTGAAGAAATATTCCCTCCGCTCCAACCAGCACATGATCATCAGAAAGGGGCACAGATAATGGAAAAAAATACACCCCCATAAGCTAGTAGGAACGACGAAGCGGGGGGTGTAATTCTGTTTTTTTTTTTTTTTTATTCTGCACTGACTGTCTTTAAAATTGCCCCATCCCTGTTCAAATCCAATCCGGGGACAAAACTGGGGACAGACTTGCTCCGGGGACAGTGTCCTCAATCCGGGGACTGTCCCCTGAAACCGGGGATGTCTGGTCACCCTATTTTATGGTCCCGCGGCGTTTGCCTATAGATACCCCTTTGAAGATGCCCTATTTAAAACGTGGGCTTCTCCCCCAGTGGTCGACCCTTCAGTCGCCCGGTTGAACAAGGCCACCACTCTCCCGATGGCGGGGACTCCTGCATTTAAGGACCCCACTGACAGGAGGTCAGAAGTGGTGAGCAGAGCCTATTTGCCTTGTTGGGGTCCGCCCTACGGCCTGTGGTAGCGGCGACCCTTGTGTCTCCAACACTTACGGAATGGGCAAAAATGTTGCACCAAACTGTATAGGAGCATAATCTTCCTCCAGACACTATTGCTCTGGCACACCAAATGGTGCAGGGCCTGGTTTATGTTGCGACGCCACGTTAGACGCGGCCCCTTATTACTCAGGGCCTCTGTCTTGGCGGTGGTATTGCATTGTCTGATCTGGTTAAAATGCTGGTCTGCTGACCTAGCTTCCAAAAAAGCCTCTGACGGATCTACCATTTAAAGGTGGTAGACTTTTCGGTGCTGCGCTGGATGACATCATCAAGAATGTCACGGGAGGTAAAAGCACTCTTCTTCCTCAGGCTAGCAAGGGTAAGGAGGCCGCTGTAAGTAGGGTCCTTCCTTTCCAGCAAAAAAGGTTTTTTTTTCGTCAGTCGACGGGGAGGCCCTCCAAGACTGACAGCGGTGCGACTGGTGGACACAAGCGCCCCTGGGTGCATAAGCCAAACAAGCCGGCTCCCAAGCCCGCCTCCGCGTGAAGTCTTGCCCCCACTCGACTCTGGGGTAGGGGGGAACGACTTTGCAGGTTCACAGATCGGTGGACCTCCCGGATCTCCTACCGGTGGGTGTGCGAGGTGATCTCCTCAGGTTACAGGATAGGTTTCCGTTCATGATCCCAGTCAGATTCTTCCCTTGAATCTTCCTCTCCTTCCTGCCTATCGGGCAGCCCTATGGGGCCTATTCAGGATTGCTCAGGTCCGGTGTGATTGTGCCAGTTCCGTCACAGGAGAGGTTTCAGGGATTCTACTCTAATTCAGTTTTTCGCCCCAAAAAAGGGACGGGGTTCGGCCTATCTTGGACCTCAAGGTCCGGAATGCCTTCGTGAAGGTGCAAAAGTTCCGCATGGAATCCATTCGCACGGTGATCAATACACTCCATCAAGGGGATTTCTGGTGACCTTGGACATCAAGGACGCCTACTTACATGTTCCGATCTGCGCAAGTCACCAGAAGTTTCTACGCTTGAGATCGGTGAAGTCCACTATCAATTTGTGGCTCTTCCTTCGGCCTAGCCTTGGCACCGAGGGTGTTCTCCAAGGTGCTTGTGCCGGTTCTAGCTTTGCTGAGATGGCGGGGCATCGCTGTCGTGGGCTATCTGGACGATCTTCTTCTCAGAGCAGGAAATGGCTCAGAATTTGAAGACAGTGTGACTATCGTCAGTCAGACCCTCAGAGACTTCGGGTGGCTCCTGAACATTCAGGAGTCAGTCCTGGTCCCGACTCAACGTCTGGAGTATCTAGGTCTGTTGTCTAGACTCCTTGGAGGCAAAGGTATTCCTACCTCCGGGGAAGTTACTGACACTTCAGTCTGCAGTGCGGGTGCTGACATCCCAAAAATTGGTCGTCAATCCCTTTTGCATGAGAGTCCTGGGACTCATGGTGGCCTCCTTCGAGGCCGTTCCGTATGCCCAATCACACACCAGGGCATTGCAGAAGGAGATCTTGTTCACTTGAGACGAATCCCTGTTGTCTTTGGATCTTCCGATCCAGGTGAGTCACCTGGTCAGGGCGTCCCTGACATGGTGGTTGGGGTCCCTGGCTCTTCGGTCCGGGAAGTCGTCCCTCCCCGTCCAATGGACGGTGTTCACTACGAACGCCAGCCTGAAGGGCTGGGGTGTAGTCTGGGGAGTCCTGTTGGCCCAAGGGCTTGGACTCCAGACAGAGCCCGTTTACCAATCAATGTTCTGGAAATACGGGCCATCAGACTGTGCCTCTCCTCGTGGTCTGAGTGATTGCAGGATCGCTCCATTAGGATCCAGTCGGACAAGTCACGGCGGTGGCGTATGTCGACCATCAAGGGGGGACTCGGAGCTCAGCTGCGGCTTCCGAGGTCCCCCCTACCCTGAAGTAGGCTAAAAGAAGCGTGCCGGCTCTGTTGGCTGTTTACATTCCGGGCATAGAACTGGCGGACTATTTGAGTCGCCAGACGCTGGACCAGGGAGAGTGGTCCTTGCACCCGGAGGTATTTCAACTCCTTTGCCACACAGACGGTGGGGCACGCTGGAGGTGGACCCGATGGCCTCTCGACTCAATCACAAGGTGTCGAGGTTTGTGGCCAGATCCAGGGATCCTTGGGCGGATGCCTCAGAGGCGTTAGTGGCCCATGGGGTCATTATCACCTGATATACGTTTATCCTCCGCTGCAGTTGCTCCCTCGCCTGCTGCGCAGGGTGGCGACCGAGGGAATTCCGGTGATCCTCATTGCTCTGGATTGGCCTTGGCTTCACTGGTACGCCGATCTGGTATGTCTCGTCGCGGACGTTCCCTGGCGGTTGCCAATAAGGGAGGACTTTCTGTCTCAAAGTCCTATATTTCATCCTGCTTTACAGTCTCTGGCCTTAACGGCATGGCTGTTAAAAGCCAGGTGTTGAGAGACCGAGGTCTCTCGGACTCGGTCATTTCGTCCATATTAAGGGCAAGGAAGTCTTCCTACAGAATGATCTATCACCGTACCTGGAAAACCGAAAGCGGAGGTCTGAGGAAGAGCAAAAGGAAATGTCCTGTTAGAAGAAGTGAGGTACAGTCTCCTTCCGCTATGCGAGACAGCAGCAGAATGGCGGTGTCCCCAGCAAGAAGTCGGTGCACACGCGCTGTGTATTCCGGCAGTGAGCGCGGATGTGGCTCCCGGAGGGCGGAGTCAGAGAGGGCTTCTCCAGCACAGGCTTCAGTGTCCAGAGCTCGGGAGCAGCAGAGCAGAGGAGACGATGTCAGGGAGGCGGGCCAGGGCACCCAGCAGCCACCTCAGCATCCCAGCAGCAGGATCCCTGTGAGATGCGCTTCACCTGCAGCAGCCCCTGGAAGTCATGATGCTCAGGGTCCATCGGGTGAGTGTGCCACGGTGAAAAAGTTATCTGAAGTTTCTGCTGTATTAGAGCAGTTGGAAGCATTAATGCGTGCGCAGGTTGGGCAGCACGGAAGGGCTGAAGTTAGTGACAATGGCCTAGCAGGCCCCAGGGCTGTAGCTCAGTCTTCCTTGATGTCAACTGCTGTTATTAACAATGATAAAACAATAAGTACCTGTGATACAGTGACTAATGCCGCGTACACACGATCATTTTTAATGTCATTGAAAAAAACGGCATTTTTCTCGACGTGATTTTTCGTGTTTCCTCTCAAGCCTGCCTTGCCTACACACTATCGTGAAAAAAAATGTTCGAGTAAAGCGCGGTGACGTACAACACGTACGACGGCCCTATAAAGGGGAAGTTCCATTCGGATGGCGCCACCCTTCATGTTAGTAAAGTTTGTTGAGAGATGATTTGCGCTTTTCAGCCTCGTGCTTTTCAGTCCGTTACAGCGTGACGAATGTGCTATCTCCATTACGAACGCTAGTTTTACCAGAACGAGCGCTACCGTCTCATACTTGATTCTGAGCATGCGCATTTTTTTTCACGTCGTTAAAGCCCACACACGGCCGTTTTTCATGACGAGAAAAACGACGATGTGAAAAACGACGTGAAAAATTAGAGCATGTTCCAATTTTTCTCGTCGTGATTCTCTGCGTTTTTCTCGTCGGGAAAAATGCTCTGAAGCCCACACACGAGCATTTTTAATGACCATTTAAAAAAAATAAATAATTCTCGTCATTAAAAATGATCGTGTGTACGCGCCATTAGGATTGCATGCCTTGTTTGCTTTCACCACTTGGTTTTCACCTGCCAGCAACTTTAAAGGAGAAAATCTGGAGGGGGGAATATGTGGATTTGAATAGTGTGCTTCCGCCTAATAGGGATTTTTCTAAATATGACAGGAAGGATGAAAAAGCTGATGATTTTATGGTTGGTTGCAAGCATTTACTGTTTATGCCAGTGTGTTATGTGAGAAATTCCCTAGTAATAGCTGTTTATTATTTCAGCATGTTGACATAATACTGGAAGCCTATAGAAGCTTTAGGCCCCTTTCACACTGAGGCGTTTTTACTGCGTTTTCGCAGTAAAAATAGCGCTGTAATAACGCCTGAAATAATCCTGCCCCAGCATTCTTAATGTGAAATCTCTGAGGGCTTTCACATTGAGGCATGGTGCTGGCTGGGCGTTGAAAAAAATCCTGCAAACAGCTTTTTTAGAGCAACTTTAGGGCGCATAAAATAGCGCTGTAAAAACGCCTATCCCCATTGAAATGAATGGGAACCGCAGTAAAAACGCAGTAAAATCGCGGTACAAAATCTCATAATTTTTGAGCGTTTTTTCAACGCCTCAGTGTGAAAGGGGCCTTAGTGGCATGTCATGGCTGACTTATGACGAGGCTTTTCGTCAAAAATTGGCAGTTCAGCCATCCCTTCAATGGGGTTCAAAAGATGTGGGGCTATGGCTAAATTTATTTTTACCACAGAGACAGCCATTCATGCGCCCCGCATCAGGGGCCGCACAACCTAATGCGAATGCGATGGGTTATAAAAAGGGTTTATGCTTCGCATATAATGATTCACAGTGTAAATGGTTGAATAATTGCAAATACAGGCATGAATGTGCTTTTTGCTCTGGGAGCCAACCCGTTGCCAAGTGTTTTCGAAAGCTTCAAGCACAAACAAAAATTTTTTTTTTTCAAAAAGCAGCTACGCCAGTGATTCTTTCAAGCATGCTGCCTTGGCTGCGGGAGTACCCAAATCAGCAGATGGCGTCTCTGCTAATTAAGGGGTTTCAGTCAGGTTTTCGGTTACCACGCTTTGAGGGTGCGGGTTGTTCAATAGTGGAAAACTTGAGGTCGGTAGTGGATGCACCTAAATTGGTTAAAGGAAAATTATTAAAAGAGGTGGAGGCTGGTAGGATGGAAGGCCCATTTGACCACCCTCCATTTACTGATTTTCGGATCTCTCCACTTGGATTGATCCCAAAGAAAGAGCCAGGGGAATTCCGGCTCATACATCATTTATCTTTTCCGTTTGGCATTTCACTGAATGATCAGATTGACTCAGATTCGGTGTCTGTCTCGTACGCATCATTCGATTCAGCTGTGGAAAAAATTTGGCCGCTGGGGAGGGATGCATTATTGGCGAAAGCAGATATTAAAGTAGAAGTAAACCCATCGATTTAACAGTTTAAAAAAAAATTCACTTGCCGGGAATATAACTGTCACATTGGTTGTGCTCTCAACCAAACTGTCAAACCATCCAATGGCTGGTGTCATAACTGATCACATGTGCAGTATCATGACAGTTGAAGATTAAACAGAGGCCAAGATGGCAGCTTCCTTGGCTGAAAACGATAGGAGTGTTTACTTCCACTTTAAGGCTGTATTTAGACTGCTACCGCTTCATCAGGATTGTTTTAATTCCCTAGGTATTTGTTTTGAGAACCAGTTTTATTTTGACAAGGCATTGCCTATGGGATGCTGACCAGGACACCGTCTTCCACATGTTTGCTGTGTCCCCTCCCCCACATGACCTCTCGCAAACTGCAAGCAGGACTTCTTATGGCTTTCTTTCAACAATGGTTTTCTTCTTGCCACTCTTCCATAAAGGTCAGATTTGTGGAGTGCACGACTAATAGTTGTCCTGTGGACAGATTCTCCCACCTAAGCTGTGGATCTCTGCAGCTCCTCCAGAGTTACCATGGGCCTCTTGGCTGCCTCTGATGAATGCTCTCCTTGCCTGGCCTGTCAGTTTAGGTGGACGGCCATGTCTTGGTAGGTTTGCAGTTGTGCCATACTCTTTCCATTTTCGGATGATGGATTGAACAGTGCTCTGTGAGATGTTCAAAGCTTGGGATATTTTTTATAACCTAACCCTGCTTTAAACTTCTCCACAACTTTATCTCTGACCTGTCTGGTGTGTTCCTTGGCCTTCATGATGCTGTTTGTTCACTAAGGTTCTCTAATGCCTCGTTTCCACTGATTAAACAATAGGAGGGTTTAATTCCACTTTTTAAGAAAGAAATATCCAGGGACAATTTCTGAAATCCCATGAACATAGGGACTGCTGGTAACTACGCAGAGAATGGAGGGACAAGAAGAATGATCCCCAGGCAGTACATGATCACATTTCCTTAGATACAGAGTGTCTGAGCAATGGAAAAATTAAAGTGACAGTCCAATGTTTACATGACAGATATACAGATAAAAGTCCCCATAGACAAAAGCTTAGCATAGAATAGGTGTGTATGATTCTGCGCAAAATGGAACGTACCAGCAGGGAGAAAGAAATACCGTATATACTCGAGTATAAGCCAAGTTTTCCATCACATTTTTTTGTGCTGAAAATGCCCCCCTCGGCTCATACTCGAGTCACCTTTTTGCGCAAAGTTTGTTGTTCGGGGGACCTACGGCTGGGGAGCACCTGTTTTTCAAAGCCGGGCACCCCTTCCATAGACTCCCATGTTAAACGGTCATTTCTCCTGTGAATTTGGGGACCCGGTACCGGCCGGTCGTAGGTCCCCTGGACCCCAAATTTGGCACACATGTAGCTCCATTTATTTTCTACAAGCGTGCAAAGTTTGTTGTCCAGGAGACCTACGGCTGGAGGGCACCGATTTTTCAAAGCTGGGCTCCCCTTCCATAGACTCCCATGTTAAACGGTCATTTCTCTAGTGATTTTGGGGACCCAGTACCGGCCATAGACTCTCATGTTAAACGCCAGTCTAGTCATGGGCATGGGCACAGTGAGGCATGGGCACAGTGAGGCATGGGCACATTGAGGCATGGGCACAGTGAGGCATGCACATGGACACAGTAAGGCAAAGTGAGGCATGTAGTTGGACACCCTAGGCTTATACTCGAGTCAATACGTTTTCCCAGTTTTTTGTGGTAAAATTAGGTGCCTCGGCTTAAATTCGGGTCAGCTTATACTCGAGTATTTACGGTAATAAAAATTATAAGGAATCAAGAGAACTGTTGCCTCTACAAATTACTGCCACCTGGGTGGAGTAAATAAGTGAATGAAAATAGGTGAAGTAGATGTGGCGCTGTTCTAATTCCCCAAAAAATTGTCCTGGGTGTCTGTGACCTATTACCTTACAGTGGTAATGAAATTACTACAGTGACTTATGTGTGGAATGAATGATTCCCTAAAGTGCTACATACAAGAGATGTTAGTCTCTAGTGCCCAGTGTAGTGTTAACCTGATAGTATAAACCACTTATTAATCCATTAAATAATTTACAAGTAAAAACATTAATAACGTGCAACAAAATATACCAAAAAATATGTGCAAATTAAGCAATAAAGGTACATGAATGAACATATATAAATAAAGTCTTTAATCCTGTTGATTTAAGTGCTTGATATTCAAAAAGTGCTATGTGCTGGTGAAAGAATCGCTGGTCTAATTGCCCTTTTCAAAAGGTGATCACAGCATACGTGATTGATCCATGCTCCTATTATGACTGCACTCACCAGAGTTTCCTTCCTCGCTTGGGGTATGAGGCATTTACAGTATTTGCCACTGGGTAGCACTCTGGAAGATGGCCAGTCCGAGCTGTTATGGTAGTGCTCCAATCATATACCATGTGAAGGATAGAGGGACGCCCAATAGTGTAATACCATTTAAAACTTTTTATTTATTTAAAAAAATTAGGAAATGTACTTACATTTAGCAAAAACATATAAGGCATGTAATGCTGACACTAAGTCCGCCTACCGGAATTGATGCAAGGCCGTATGCTGACTATGCCCTACGCGTATCGTCACTCTGACGTCATCATGAGCATGCATTGTGTTTGCCTCACCTCCTATTTATAGCACATTGTGACCTACATGATTACGGTGGCCATTTTTTGTGAGATATTGGAGACCGAAGTCCGCAATAGCCTATGAGCGACCGCGATGGCCGTTTTTGATGAGATTTTTCAGACAGAAGTCCATTTTAGTGTATGTATTTAGCCGCGGCGCCATTTTTGGTAGGATTTTGAAGACCGGAGACCGTGATCCATTGCGAAATATATACAGTTATACCATTATAAAAGATATTGGGACTGGGGACCCCGGAGGCATTCTGTACCCAGTAAATCATAGTAAAAATGATCGATCACCCAGTCTAGATCTATTAAGGAAAATTAAGATTCATGTATATTCTACGGTCGCGATGTGCTATAGCAATTATGAATACAGTAAGGATATGAAATAGCCTAATAGACATGGCGAATTACACCTATCATCACATGCCAAGAGACTGCTCCGTATACTCTTCTTCTATGTTAAAAAAGCTATTTTACTGTCCTGGAAGACCTCTCTGAAATCCCTCTTGTTAAAACGTATTAATGACGCTATCCCACTGTATAAACGTACTTTTGAACTCCGGAAACAGAACAAAACCTTGCACAAAATTTGGGGTAGATGGTTAGCTAGTCCGCTAACCCTCTCCCAGCACTGATTGTACTACTCTTGCTTGACCATTGATGGGCCGTGCCTCAGGGATCTCTAATGTCTGGACCTCCGCTTTTGCTATATCCCGGTATTATACCTGAGCCTTTTACCATTGTGCCTACTTTATATTTTGCGCTGATGTCAGTTTATTTTTCTATGTTTGAGTGTATTGCCTAATGTTTATAACCAGGTTGTCTGGTGGTATAGTTGTTGTTTTTTTGTATGTTTCTTTCTGTTTGTTGGTTTGTCTTAAACCTAATAAAAATATCTTTAAAAAAAAAAAAAGGTGAAAAACCTTCTGTAGTGCAGCAGCCCCCCAGAGCCCCCCTTTTACTTACCCGAACAAGATCATTCCAGCAACAGGAACGAGCCCAGCAGCTCCAGCCGCTGTCTCGAGTCCTCATTGGATAGATTGATAGCAGCGGGAGCCATTTGCTCCCGCTGCTGTCAATCAAATCCAATGACGCGGGAGTCGGGGGGCGGGACCGAGTCCTGCTATCTGTGTCAATGGAAGCAGCAGCAGGACTCGGGAGCGCGCCCGCACGAGTGCCCCCATGGAAAGCGCTTCTCTGTGGGGGCACTTGAGAAGAGGAGGAGCCAGGAGCACTGCGGAGGGACCCCAGAAGAGAAGGATCGGGCCACTCTGTGCAAAACCCTTGCACAGAGGAGGTATGTATAACATGTTTGTTATTTAAAAAAAAAAAAAATGAACCTTTACAACCCTTTTAAGAAGTTTATTTTTACTAAAATTATTGCATTTCCATGTTCTGTGTACTGTGGGAGACCAGATATAGTGAATGCAGGGTCCTGGGTTTAGTAACACTTTATTTGCAATATACAGAGATCTCATCCTCATTTTTTTCTATACAGTATATATAGTTATTTATTTTACATATAACCTAGAACTAATTCACCCCAGGGAAATAATAGCGGCGGAACCTATCTGCATAAAAATCCATGTCTTTACTTTTTATTGGGGCTTGCTAGTCAATTGGTTAAAAAAAAAAAAAAGGGTGCCGCACCCTAGTGATCTCCTCCATGTTGTCCTGGTAGATCTCCACCTATTGAAGGTGGCCTACCCCTGCTTTAAGGCACCCCCATAGCATGGTATTTATGTACTTTCAGTGTCATGTAGCACCCTGATGTCTAGGCAGGGTTGTTCCTAAATTTACCTGCCAGGTATAGTTGCCTTAGCCAATTGCTAGGGATCAATTGAGTTCACCCTAAGTCTGGAATTGCTGCACTTCTGTCTTCTGCCTCTAGGTGTCCGGGTACGTTGTGACATTAGATAAGACAAGGGCAATACAAGGACAGATTAGGAGTATATGGTGTATCTCGGCAAATAGGCAGGGGTTTTCTTAAATCCCTTGGCCTGCTGGGAGAACCTATATATTTGGGTGGAGTCAGGTGATCGTGTTCTGTGCCACCTGGACGGCTGTCTGGGTGGATGTGTATTGTGCTGCAAGGCCAGAGTCTGAGGCCTATCCCAGCAACATCTGGCTACTAGGCTGTCTGAGGGCCTATCCAGAAGCAAGCGAGCAGCGTAGGGTTGGGATTGCGGCTTGCAGTCCAACCAGAAGTGACGGTTCTACTGGTCAGAGGACCTGTTGGGGTCGGAGGTAGAGGGGAAGCTGTCGCCACTAAGGGACCAACCACCTTGTTATCAGGGACCACAGTGAGTAGCTGAAGCAAGTACCGGAGCAGTATTCTCACCGACCGGGACGGTGAAGGATTGGGAAACTTCAGCAGGTGTCAAGCCAGGGACCCAGCCAGTAGAGATGACGCTTGCAGAGCAGCCTTGTGTGCCAAGCCAGGGACCGAGCAGGCCATTGGGGTGACACTTGAGAAGTATCTGTGAGTGCCAAGCTAGGAACCCAGCAGGGAAGCGGGGATGACGCTTCAGGAAGATACTGAGTGTGAAGATTGGAAGAGCTCAGGGGATCCAGTGCAAGTGGATCAGTAAGTCTAATGAGAGAGACTGGGAGCTCAGTGGAGTGAAGACCCACAAGGAGTGAAAGTAAAGGAAGTGGAGAAGTTTGTTACAACTTGTGTTAGAAATTGTTATAAGACTGTTGCCATAGGAGATAGCAATCCTACACATGCAGATGTGGCGTCCCGCTGGGTGCCTTTCCCTGCATGACTGTCTACCTATAGAAGTCTCAGAGTTTGCTAATTAGCATTGCAACTACCTAAGGGTGTCCTGTCCTGGCCCTAACCCTCTCTCCCACCGTTCTGTTCAAGAGAAAATAAATCTCTTTTGCATTCAAGAAGTGTCTGGCGCCCATGAATCTACCTTGCATTACACCCACCATGCCTTGTAACTAGGGTTGTCCCGATACCGAGCATTTGCGTGAGTACTTGTACTCGCGCAAATGCTCCCGATGCCTTTGCCGATACCTGGGATGGGAGAAGTCAGCGGGCGGAGTCGGCAAGCGGAGGGCGGAGCGGAGAGCAGAGTGGAGAGAAGTCAGCGGGCGGAGTCGGCGGGCGGAGTCGGCAAGCGGAGGGCGGAGCGGAGAGCAGAGTGGAGAGGAGAAGTCAGCGGGCGGAGTCGGCGGGCGGAGTCGGCAAGCGGAGGGCGGGAGGGGCGGAGCGGAGAGCAGAGTGGAGCGGAGAGTCCTCAGGCGGGTAAGCTTGCAGCCGCATCATGATCCATCGTCGACCGGAGCCGTCACATTAAAGGAAGTGACGCTCCCTGTTACACTGTCAGTGCTTGAAAAATGTGACGCCCATCTTGGTACACCCTGCATTCGGCCTCAATAAAGCAGCAGCGGACATCTTGTTACACCCAGCCCATGTAGTTCGAGCTGGGTGTAACAAGATGTCCGCTGCTGCTTTATTGAGGCCGAGTGCAGGGTGTACTAAGATGGGCGTCGCAGAGGCAGCATAGAAAAATAAATCCTCTCGTGCCTATAAGTGCCCACTACCTGTCAGTGCCCGCTATCTGTCAGTTCTCATTAGTGCTGCTTACTCAGTGTCACCTATTAGTGCCAGCCACCTGTCAGTACCATCTATCACTACCACCTGTCAATGCTATCAGTGCCAGCCACCTGCCATCTATTAGTGCCAGTGCCATCTATCAGTGCCAGCCCCCTGTCAGTGCCAGCCATCTGTTGGTGCCAGCCATCAGTGCCACCTGTCAGTGCCAGCTATCAGTGCCACCTGTCAGTGCCAGTCATCAGTGCCCGCCACCTGTCAGTACTCATCAGTGCTGCATATCCGTGCCACCTAATCATATCAGTGCTCATCAGTGCTGCTTAATCTGTGCCACCTATCAGTGCTGCATATCAGTGCCACCTAATCTGTATTGTGCTTGAAAACTGTCACCTGACATTAAAAAAAAGTATCGGTAATCGGTATCGGCGAGTACTTGAAAAAAAGTATCGGTACTTGTACTCGGTTTTAAAAAAGTGGTATCGGGACAACCCTACTTGTAACCCACTCTACACAGAAGGATATCAGCTCTCCCAAACTCTGAAGGTCACCATTAGGCCTTTGGGGATACGGGACCTCGCTACAGTCATATGAAAATCCCCTCTACCTGCTGCTTTATTTCTTCTTACACTATGGCTATTAGCCCAAAAATTTCCAGAATTTAATAACAGTATTCACTCCCCATACCCTTTAATAAGATTCACTGCTCAGGTTCTCTGAATTTTAAACAGGATGCCCCAAACTCTTGGTGAATCAAACGTGGGCAGAATCACTCACCCCTAGAACAGTGTAAAGCGCTTGCATCCTAGCGACCTAGGATGTTAGGCAGCAGGGGCCCCTGCAGACAGTGGTTTGTTTTGGTACATACCGGTACTTAGGCAAGTAAAAGAAACATTTTCATTGTATAGTTTATTTCTTTCACACTATTTTTACTTTTTTTTCCCTGTCCACCCTCTCTCTTTTTATGTTTGTTTTTTCCTCTGATCTTTTATAATGGATCTTGCAGAGAGAATTATCAAGTGTGCCATAAGTAATTTTAAAGGAGATTGTAGGATGGGCAAATGTGGAAGCAGTGGGTATAATAGCAGTGATCTCTAGCAGTCTCTTGTAGTGTTTGTCCAGTCTATGACTGTATCCCGAAGCAAGTCCCCAGTCTCCAACAAACTCCCATAGCAGATCTACAATCCCTGAGCATGTTCTCTACCATGTCTGCAGTCTCTGACCATCTCCTGTACCATGTCTGCAGTCTCTGGCTATCTCATGTATCAAGTCTGCAGTCTCTGACCATCTCCAGTAACATGTCTGCAGTCTCTGGATATCTCGTGTACCAAATCTACCATTTCTGACCATCTCCTGTACCATGTCTGCAGTCTCTGACCATCCCCTGTACCATGTCTGCAATCTCTGACCATCTCCTGTACCATGTCTGTAGTCTCTAATCATCTCATGTACTATGTCTGCAGTCTCTGAACATCTCCTGTACCATGTCTAGAGTATCTGACCATCTCCTGTACTATGTCTGCAGTCTCTGACCATCTCCTGTACTATGTATGCAGTCTCTGACCATCTCCTGTACCATGTCTAGAGTATCTGACCATCTCCTGTACTATGTCTGCAGTCTCTGATCATCTCATGTACCATGTTTAGAGTATCTGACATCTCCTGTACCATGTCTGCAGTCTCTGGCTATCCAATGGGCCGAATCTGCAGTCTCTAATTATCCCTTGTACCATGTCTGCAGTTTCTGACCAACTCCTGTACCATGTCTGCAATCTCTGACCATCTCCTGTACCATGTCTGTAGTTTCTAACCATCTCCTGTACCATGTCTGCAGTTTCTGACCATCTGCTGTACCATGTCTGCAGTTTCTGACCATCTCTTATAGCATGTCTGTTGTCTCTAATCATCTCCTGTACCATGTATGCAGTCTCTGGCTATCTTATGTATCAAGTCTGTAGTCTCTGACCATCTCCTGTACCAAGTCTGTAGTCTCTAACCATCACCTATACTTTGTCTGCAGTTTCTGACCATCTGCTGTAACACGTTTGCAGTCTCTGACCATCTCTTATAGCATATGCCTAGTCTCTGACCATCTCCTGTGGCCTGTCTGCAGTCTCTACAACATTGCATTCACTAAATATTATGTGTGGCCCATTGGTAATGTCAGGGGCAGCATTTGAGGTCCCCTATATCAGGTAAGTGGATCAACAATGATTTAAGCTGAATGAGACAAAAAAAACTGGGAATGGTATAGTACTGACAGTAGGCATTGTTACATAGTTACACTATGTAGTAGGCCAGGTCGAAAAATAAACACAAGTCCATCATGTCCAACCATAAAAATAAATAAATAAGTAATAATATAAATTCATGCATTGTGCAGCCGCTCTTTTGCCTACGCCCATTTTGTCATACATTTACAGTGCTGTGTGCCTTGCAATCACAAAGCCACAAGCAACCATATAAGCGGAGGTGGAAGCTATCACCGACAAGACCTCTTCGGTGTAATACGGTGATTAGACTCAGGAGTGGATAGGATTTGCCTTTGATGTCAAACTTCTGACAGACACCTATAACAAGATTTCCGCTCACTTGCTGTTGTATCTTACATCTAATTAACCTAAAAGTTATTTTTGCAGTAAGGTGAGGCTAGGTCATTGTGTCCAGACATATATACGGCTTCAGATATACAAACACTGTCCCAAGTTAACAGATAGCGCTGGATTCAGTTTTGCATATTTAGATAATAATTTGCATTTCAAAATCATTAAATCCTTTCTGACTAGTAGGGTATAACATATCTCTATGTGTAGACAGCAGTACAATGGGTCAGTCATACAGAAAAACCATGTCCTTTCCTACTACGGTTGGTTACTTATTCATGCAATAAAGAAAATAGTACAAGCAACTCTCTTACTTATTAATTCCTGAGAGTTACATATATACTGAACTGTACAAAGAACCTCTAAGGAATAAACTGTTAGACTTTGTTCACACGTGCAGCAAGGGGGCGGTAAAACCAGGCAGCTGAACTGCAGTTTTACCACCCCTTAAATGCCCTCCTGAACCAGGGCATGCAGCCGCTCAGGGATGTACACATGCTGTGGTTGCGATGCTGTGCTTTAAGGTTGTGGCAAAAATTAAACAGCATGTCAAATTCGGCTAAACGCGCCCAATGCAAGTCAATGGAGGCACCTGCGGGCAGCACAGTGGTGTAGTGGGTAGCACTTTCACCTAGCAGTAAAAAGAGTCACTGGTTCGAATCCCAACCACGACACTACCTGCCTGGAGTTTGCATGTTCTCCCTGTGCCTACGTGGGTTTTCTCCGGGTACTCCGGTTTCCTCCCACACGCCAAAGACATGCTGGTAGGTTAATTGGTTTCTGTCTAAAATTGGCCCTAGTATATGAACGTAAGACCCCTTTCACACTGGGTCGCTTTGCAGGCACTATAACGCTAAAAATAGTGCCTGCAAAGCGATCTGAAACAGCCGCTGCTGTCTCTCTGGAGCGGTGCGCTAGCAGGACGGAAAACAAAAAAGAAAAAGTGAAAAGTAAAGATAAAAAAAAATGGAGGCACCTGCAATCGTGTGCAATGCACATGATCGCAGCCTGGTAGTGCAGCAATTACAGGCTTAAATCAGGGGGCTAGGAGGCAACAATCAGGCTCTGCTCACTGTCAGTGTCACTAGTTGCTAGCAGGCTGTCCTTAACCAGTGACAAGTGGAGAGGTAAATGGGTAGCAGCAGCAAATATGGTACTTACTACACAGTGTACAGAGACAGGCACTATGCCTGTCTCTGTAGGCCAGCCTACAATTGGTCTTCATTAGTCATTACCTCGATTTTTGTTATCTAATTATTTCTTTATTTAATTAAGTAATAGTGCTTTGTAAAAGTGACACTTTTAAGAACTACCTGAATCTGCCACACACGTCGGTAAAGCTACTGAAATGGGCGGCACGGATTTTTGCATCTGACAAAGATTATTTTAAAGGACCATACTGCCAGAAAGACGTTGTTAGGACTTTATTGAATTCCTCCCAATATCTTTATTGCTATTCACCTAAAAACAATCCTGGATATGAACTCCCCCCTGAGCTTCTTCCTGTTATCGCCGCTCCGGTGCTGTGATTGGCCGGAGCGGCGATGACGTCACACGCATTCGCGCGGGGCCGGCATGATCCCATTCATAAAACCGGCATGATCCCATTCATGCAGCCGGCCCGCTAGTGCGCCTGCACCGTTGTCTATGGCGTGCATGTGCCGTTGTCTACGGTGCGCATGCGCCGTAGACATCGGTGCTGTGTTTTCAGCAAATATCTCCTTAACTGTGTAGGTTAAGGAGATATTTCTTGCACCTACAGGTAAGCCTTGATCTAGGCTTACCTGTAGGTGCAAGTTGTCAAAGTGGGTTTACAACCACTTTAAGGCTTGGTTCACACCTGTACGACTATGATCTGCATGTAGGGCAGGCCATTCATTTCAATGGGCTGCCCTATCTACAGAAACATGGGGGAAAAAAGTGTCCAACCCTTTTTTTTTTTTATTGCGCCTCATGGCACGGGCAAAAACGTGGATGTTTTGCTGATGCATAGGGGTGACATTAAAGTGGATGTAAACCCTTCATACACCCAGTGAAGTGAACAGCCTCAGATGATACACAGGGATGAACCAAATCTCCCTACATAAATTTTACATTTATATCTGCTGTCTTCACATTTATATACTGTTTAGAAAGTACAGATCATGTTAGGAGATTTTCTCTTCCTGGTTAACACAGAGTGTGATGTCTGGGCATACAGCCTAGATAGCTAAAATTGCTGATTGGAGGAAAGGCACACACCCCTCTCATCATAGGCAGAGACTTTCAGAGGTGTTTTGTAACAGGACCAGCTCCCTGATAATCTATAACGCAATAATGTGAACCTAGCCTTAGATGAGAGGCAATAATAATATTGGGGGAATTTACTAAAACTGGAGGGTGCAGAATCTGGTGCAGCTCTGCATAGAAACCAATCATCTTCCAGGTTTTATTGTCAAAGCTTCATTGAACAACCTGAAGTTAAAAGCTGATTGGCTATCATGCATGTCTGCACCAGATTCTGAGTGCTTCAGTTTTCGTAAATCTCCCCAACTATTTTTATTAGTAGTCTACTTAGAACTAAAAATCCTACTGGTTAGGTTACTCATCCACTCTGTTCTACTTGCGGTTAAATATTGTGGACTCATGAGCAATGGTTCTAGTTTCAAGCTCTGATGAGTTGGAACAGTCCGTCTTTTAGATATTTCAGTCGGTGTGCATGTTTGCTTCAAATTTTTAAGATACTCAATTCAATTAGTAAAATGTTCTCATATAAGTTCCCAGCTCTGCCCACCCTCTATGGCTATTATAAGGAGCCCACTTATCTACAGTAACATCCAAAAGTAATTTCAACAGGAGAATTTTTGGAGCTACTGGAGTTCCAAGATATAAAGGAAATTAGTTGGTGATTAAAACTTTTTCCAACCATAACAGAGATATAAGTTTTTGGAGGATTAATTATTTTGTAATGCTGCGCGAGATCACACTTGCACCCCTGTAATATACTATAGATCCTCCTATAGATCCATCAATTTTTCATTTCCTGTACCAGGCTGACAACAATGTTTGTTCCACAGTGAAATCTCTGTAGTGTTGTCATTGTGTGGACAGAGTAGTTTTAGATGGACATGTAGTTTTAATTAGACTTAAGGCAAGTGGCAAATTAAAAAGGCCCAGATCCATCTAACAATTTCAACGTCATTCAACCCATAAGACTGAGGACATACTGTGAGGAGGGCCCACCATGACCTCAAAGTGTATTGATGCAGAGAGTGGTGCTGATGTCATCATGTCAGCACTGCTCTCTGCATCATCAAGAACTACCAACTCCCAGAGAGAATCTGAGAAGGGAGCAGGGGCGGATCCAGGGGGGGGGCAACAGGGCAATTGCCCCCCCGAGACCATCTGCCACACTCACTTGCTTGCTCTGTTTTTTTTTTTTTTTTTTGCGCCTGATCTCCCGAAATTTGGGAACCCGGTACCGGCCGGCCATAGGTCCCCTGAATCTCAAACTTGGCACACATGTAGCCCAATGTCCCCTCTATAAGTGTGCAAAGTTTGGTGTCTGGGGGGCCTACGTCCGAGGAACACTGATTTTTTAAATCCGGGCACCCCTTCCATAGACTCCAATGTTAAACGGTCATTTCTCCGGTGAATTTGTGGACCCGGTACTGGCCGGTCGTAGGTCCCCTGGACCCCAAACTTAGCACACATGTAGCCCCATGTCTCCTCTACAAGTGTGCAAAGATTGGTGTCTAGGAGACCTACTGCCGGGGAGAACCGATTTTTCAAAGCCGGGCACTCCTTCCATAAACTCCTATGTTAAACATCAGTCTAGTCATGGGCACAGTAAGGCAAAGTGAGGCATGGACACAGTGAGGCATGCAGATGGACACCCTAGGCTTATATTCAAGTCAATAAGTTTTCCCAGTTTTTTGGGGTAAAATTAGGTGCCTCGGCTTATATTCGGGTCGGCTTAAACTTGAGTATATACAGTACTTGTTCTGCGGCTGCCGCTGCCTCTCTGAGTCTCTCTCTCACCGCCTGTGCCTGCCCTGCATTCCTGCAGTGACTTCCACCCTCACTGTGCAGGCAGCAGATGTGGCAGGTGACGTGGCAAGTGACAATCCACAAGGTGTGGCAAGTGACAATCCACAAGGTGTGGCAGGTGACGTGGCAAGTGACAATCCGCAACGTGTGGCAAGTGACACGCTCAGGGCTCCCACTAATTGCAGGCGACGGTGGCAAGTGACACACTCGGGGCTCCCACTGATTCTGCATTGAACTATTTAATTTTATATTACAATGTAATAATAGAAATAATGCGCTTCAATCATCCTGACATCATAACAACCATGGTGCCGGGATGATTGAAGCGCCGACACCAGTCATTTCCCCGATAAATTTCCCACAAAAAAAAACATATTTTTTGGCAGTGCCCCTCCCGAGAAAAGACTCTGGATCCGCCCCTGGAAGGGAGGGTACCTGTGGATCATTTGACCAGCCTAAGGACATGTGCAATTATAAGCATAAAATGAAAAAAGCCAAAAAAATTAAAAATAAAAGAAATACCCCAAGGAGTACCTTAAGGTGGAGAAGGAATCCCTAATAGGTAGGACCCCGAGGTTTCTTCTTTAAGCAGTTACAACATATTTTTTTGGGATAAAAAGGTTTAGCATGTATCTAAACCAGGGGTAAGAAACCTTAAAAAGGTGGAGATCTACCTGAACAACATGGGAGAAGTCAAAGATCAACGGGCACAGTGTCGCCTCCTTGCACCTGATTTAAAACTCTAATTGCCGTACTACCGTTTCGCAAACGCATGCATTGCATGACAATCATGAGTTTAATTCAGGCGGTGAGGAGGCAAAATATCGCCTCCTCACCACCTGTCAAACACACTCAGATCGCTTTTCAGAGGAGCAGCAGTGCCGTTGCATTCAGCAGTGTCACCCTTAGGGCACGGGGGGGGGGGGGTAAAACAGCAGGATATAATAGAAGTCTATGGCTAAGTGCAGCAAGCCCGCAGGAAAGCTGCAGGCAGTGTCGGCTTGTGTTTTTTTTTTGGGAGGGAGGAGGGCGTCAAACAACCACCCCCCCCCCCTGGTCTGGCACTTACCCCATTGTGGCGGGTGGCAGGCAGCGTGGTGCAACGGCTCGGCTCTGAGTCCTCTCCTCTATGGCAGCTTCTAGCTCCTCCCCTTCATCCTAGGAGTCCAATAGGATCGCCTGTCCTTTCAGCCAATCGGGTGACCGGTGTCAAAACCTGCTTGCTTTCTGATTGGTCTGGAGGAGGATCAGTGTTACAATATTCGTAACACACCTGGGTGGGCTGAGAGCACACTCTCTCCATTCCTGAGCCTACCCTATATTAAGGCCTATTAGAGCCTCTGGCTCAAATCGGTGCGCCGGTGTCCTGAAAGGGGTCAGACACATGGATAGGGGAGGTGGCGATGGACAGGGGGGTTGGCGCCTGTGTGCCCTTAATGAACGGGCTGATCCTGGCTGCAGGTAAACTTCAGCACATCAATGTGAAAGCAGCCCTATACTATTATGCCCAGTGTATTCCTTCACACTGACCTGAAGATCTCCTTCCTGCTGCTGGCACCACTCTGGAGACCGAGCTGGGATAAGAGATGGAGAGCAGTTGGTATCGCTCCGCATGGGATAGGAGCCGGTGTCTTGTCGAGCTGGTTCCCCTATCGATATGGTTCCCCCCTTGACTGCGCAGGCGCTGCCGAACAGCTGTTAAAGCTTGGAGATTTCCGTTGGCTCGGCTTGCGCAGTCAAGAGGGAACCAGATGATAGGAGGAACCATATGTTCGGCAGCTGTGGACGCGCTCGCCCCCGATGCTTCATTACACACGCTGCTTTATTCTTCACGCCGCTCTATACAGCAAGGGGCGGATCAGATGTGATATTGAGCAGTGCGATTTGTTTGTTTATACACGCCGCTCTATACAGCCCCTTGCTGTATAGAGCGGCGTGTATAAACAAACAAATCACACTGCTCAATATTATCACATCTTATCCGCCCCTTGCTGTATAGAGCGGCATAAAGAAGAAAGCGGTGTGTGTAACTAAGCAACGGGAGCGAGCGCGTCTGCAGCTGCCGAACAGCTGTTCAACCTCTGAGATTTCTGTTGCCTCGGATTGCGCCTGCGTAGTCAAGGGGGGAACCATATCGATAGGAGGAACCAGCTTGTCAGAACACCGGCACTACAGAGGAGGCATCAGATTATGCAGCTCTTGCTCCCTACTGCAGCTCCTACTTTTCAAGTAGTTCCTCTTCTTTGCAGTCTGTTTGATGCTCTGGAATGGTGGGTGAGCAAGTCCAGACCACGATCTACCAGTCACCTGTCTGCAATCTACAGGTTGCTGACCCCCGATCTAAACTCAAGAACAAAAATGTAACATATTGCAGCTTAATGCCGCGTACACACGATCATTTTTCCCGTCGGGAAAAATGTCATTTTTTTTTTTCGCCGAGAAAAACGATCGTCTGTGGGCTTTATGCCGTTTTTCTCGTTGAGAAAAACGGCAGGAAAAACGACGAGAAAAATTAGAACATGTTCTAAATTTTCTCATCGTTTTTTCCATCATTTTTTTCCGCGGCAGTTTTCCCATAGGGAGACACTGCCGCGGAGCCCACAGACGGTCGTTTTTCTCGACAAAGAAAAAAATGACGGGAAAAACGGTCGTGTGTGGGGGAAAATGCCGTTCCCTCGTTTTTCATTTTTTTTCATGTCGTGATTCACGGCGGTGTTTTCACCGCCGTGAATCACGATCGTGTGTACGCGGCATTACAGTCATTAAATGTGGTGGCTGCATTTGTTTTCTGCAAGTCCAGAAAAATACTTGTTGATCTTGCCAAAAACTCAGTGTCCTTGTCAAATCAAGTACGCTTGTCTAAAACAGTGTTTTTAGTCTTCCTATTTATCTCCTGTGGACCACAAAATCAGCATAACCACATTTTACAGAGACGAGGAGAGCAAGAGGTGCTCAGTAGGGCTGACACACTTCTTGTTGGAGGGTGACAACACTGATTCTCCATAGATACAATACAGTGAGTGAGTGTTATCATACAGAGACATGGACATGAGACAGGAAGTATGTTACTGTCAGGATCTCCAGGTAAAAATAAAGGAGAAAAAAGCCTGAAAAAAAAAAGACAAAAGTGCAGCCGCCACCTTTAAAGGCTAGTAAGTTGCAATACGTTACATTTGTGTTTTATGTCTAAATACACATTAAACCCTGTGATAGCGGTGTAATCGTTTTTCTCAACCCTGGACAGCTCTGACTGTATGAAAATGTGAAGACAATTTTTAATAAAAGCAGGTGAAATTAGCAAATGAATATAATTATGCATGTATTTCTTTTTTTCTTTTCCAGGTCGCAATAATGAGTTGCTTTTCATTTTTAAAAACAATGATGTTTATCTTCAATGGCATAATATTTGTGAGTATGGACACTTCTGGTGTTAGCCTTTAATTTCTCAAATGAACTAATTAGCACTAATTTGATATCCATTAACTTACAATATGGGTTAAGCTAAACTTACTTATGACCCCAACTGCCATCTAAAATGCCTCTGTCAACCTTACAAACCAAAAGTTCATGGATATTTGACCATCATGTCTACACCAGTGGTTCTCAACCCTGTCCTCAAGTACCCCCAACAGGCCATGTTTTGGGAATTTCTTTAAGATAAAATAGCTGTCCAAAATACCAAGCCATTGACTCTGATTTAAAGCACCTCTGCAAGATTAAGGAAAACTTGCAAACATGGCCTGTTGTGGGTACTTGAGGACAGGGTTGAGAACCACTGGTCTAGACAAACTTGATAGACATCTTATTTAAAAACCATGGCCATTAATATAGAGTTTCCTCCTTAAAGTGTTACTAAACCCAGGACCCTGCACTCAGGCCATGTACACACGACCGGTTTTCCCGGCAGGAAAACTGCCATGAGAACTTTTGTCCGGGAATCCCGGCCGTGTGTATGCTCCCTAGCAGTTTTCCCGACAGTAAAACTGCCGGAAAAAAATAGAGAACCTGCTCTCTATTTTCCCGCCGGGATTCCCGGAGGACTATTTCCTGCCGAGAAAATCGGTCGTCTGTATGCTTCCCCGATGGGAAATAAACCATGCATGTTTGTTAACAATTCGACGCATGTGCAGAAGCATAGAGCGTCATTTAGTCGGCTCGTCGTAGTCTTTGACGTCATCGCGTTCTTGCCATTCAAAAGTTCAGCGGTCTTTGCGTGTATACAAGGCATATAAAAGGCAAGCTTGGCAGGAATCCCATCAGGAAAACTGACGGTTTTCGAGCAGACGGGAAAACCGGTCGTGTGTACAGGGCTTCAGTATATCTGGTCTCCCACAGTACCCAGAACATGGAAATGCAATTATTTTAGTAAATATAAACTGCTAAATACCTTTTCTCATCAGCAGTATATAGCAGTCTTAGGACTTCTATCAGTGTCCGGCCGAGCACTGGTTAAAGCTTGTAGGAGGAGTTTTCATTCTCCTCTGACTATCATATGAGGCTGCATGACCCGTGACCCTCTGTCTGGACACTGCTGATTGGCCCTGTGCTGATCACATGCACCCTCCCAAAAAAAAAAAAAAAGAATCTCTAGCAATACACACCAAAGTGAGCATGTGCAAAGTGCCACCAAGGCTCAGTACTATCAGCAGATGGATTGAGGACAGTATTTAAACAGTCTTTTTTATACAATGCAGAGAATTAACCCCTTAGGTTCCACAGTGAGTATAACAAGCATGCTTTACTGCATATACAGACTGATTTTACTGTTGTGGGTTTAGTAACACTTTAAGCCGGCCATAGATGGTTCAAATGCTGCTGAACCGGCCAAGATTCGAACCATGTGTAGGCAGGCTGAATTTACCCAAGTTGATTGATCTATTAACTAGGGTACAATCAGCCTACTGGATTTTACATGCAATTATTGCCAGTGGCTGTTGTAGCTGCTAGCAGTAATTACTGACTTTTCCCGGCAGGTGCGGCTTCACCTGCCCCCCGCCAGCAGAACACAATGGCTCGGCTGGAGGGATTCCACCAAACTCATCAAACCATGTCTTCATGGGTCTTGCTTTGTACACAGGGGCACAGTCATGCTAGAACAGAAAAGGTCCTTAACCATATTGTTACCACAAGGCTGAAGGATACATTGTATACATTTTTCTAAAATGTCTGATGTGTGTGATAGCACTGAACCACTGGAAATGGTAGTTGACTCAAATGGATTTACCATAAAGTGATTTTTCTTTCAAAGAAGTGGATATGTGGTTGAGCTACGTATATAGTATAAGTGGACCCTATTTTGATATCTCTTATAGCGGCAAAGGATGCGCACGCCAGAGGGTTCATTCTTAGGTGTGTACTAAAATGCGTCTGAAAAAAGGTCATCTCACTTAAAAGCTCTATAAAACATTTATTGTTTAACCACTTAACGACCGCTCACTGTATATATACGTCGGCACAATGGCACCGACAGGCACAATCACGTAGAGTGTACGTGATTGCCTTTGTACAGTTGGGGGGTCCGATCGGACCCCCCTTCTGTACAGTGAGCGGTCGGAATTCGTTGGGGGGCGATCCGACATGAGGGGACGGCCGTTCAATTCCGGCCACCCCCCCGCGATCGCTCCCGGCGAATAGAAATGCCCCCTCTGTCTGTGGAATGTACACACAGACAGAGAAAGCAGGAGGAAGTGATGTCATCTCCTGTGCGGCGCTCACATATACCGAGCGCCGTACAAGAGAAGACATCAAGGTTAGTGCACAAACACTACACTAACACCAGCACACATAGGCACATAAATCGCCCCCCCAGGCCCCCCCAGATCACCCCCCAGCCCCCAGTCACAGTGTCACTGATTGCAGTGACCATTTATTTACTGATCACTGCAATCAGTGACATTTGTGACTGTAAAAGTGTCACTACATTTAGTTTTAGGTCCAGTGTAGCCCCCTAACCCCCCCTAATAAAGGTTTAACCCCTTGATCACCCCCCAGATAACCCTTTCACCCCCTAGCACCGCCGTCGCTAAGCGATCATTTTTCTGATCGCTGTCTTAGCGTCGGTGATGCAGATCGGTACCCAGTAATTTTTTTTAGGTTCGCCGCAGGTTTTTATAGCGTCGGGTACCCCCATAAATTATCTAATAAAGGTTTAACCCCCTTGATCGCCCCCCAGGTAACCCTTTCACCCCCTATCACCACTGTCGCTAAGCGATCATTTTTCTGATCGATGTCTTAGCGTCGGTGATGCAGATCGGTAGCCAGTATTTTTTTTTTAGGTTCGCCGCAGGTTTTTATAGCGTCGGGTACCCCCATAAATTATCTAATAAAGGTTTAACCCCCTTGATCGCCCCCCAGGTAACCCTTTCACCCCCTATCACCACTGTCGCTAAGCGATCATTTTTCTGATCGATGTCTTAGCGTCGGTGATGCAGATCGTTAGCCAGTAATTTTTTTTAGGTTCGCCGCAGGTTTTTATAGCGTCAGGTACCCCCATATATTATCTAATAAAGGTTTTAACCCCCTAATTGCCCCTAGTTAACCCTTTCACCAGTGATCATCATATAAGTGTTACGGGTGACGCTGGTTAGTTAGTTTGCTTTTTATAGTGTCAGGGCACCCGCCGTATATAACCCAATAAAGGTTTAACCCCCTGATCGCCCGGCGGGTGATATCAATTAGGTTTTAGGGTCAGAGAGGGTCTGCGTCACACCCCAGGCAGCGTCAGGTTAGTGCCAGTAACGCTAACACCCACGCGTGAAGCATACACCTCCCTTAGTGGTATAGTATCTGAACAGATCAATATCTGATCTGATCAGATCTATACTAGCGTCCCCAGCAGTTTAGGGTTCCCAAAAACGCAGTGTTAGCGGGATCAGCCCAGATACCTGCTAGCACCTGCGTTTTGCCCCTCCGTCCAGTCCAGGCCACCCAAGTGCAGTATCGATCGATCACTGTCACTTGCAAAACACAACACATAACTGCAGCGTTCGCAGAGACAGGCCTGATCCCTGCGACTCCAGTGCTGTAGGAGGTGATTTCACCACCACAGTTAAAAAAAAAAAGCAAATATGCCGAAGCATTGGGGCAGCAGGGGCGGAGGAGTGATTTTGCTCCTAATGCCGCGTACATACGGTCGAAATTCCGACGGAGGCTTGCCCGTGGAAAAGTCCGACCATGTGTGTGCGGCATAACTTTTTTGCGGGAGGATGCCCCCATGCTTCGGCATATATAAATGGTGCATGTATGCCCATCATTAGAAGTGGGTGGATGAAGGGCGGTATTCTAATGGTGGGCATACCCACCGATCAATCTCTTTTTTCGTTCAGCCACCTGGCTGCATGAAAAAAAAAGATTACAATACATGTCCAACAAGGACCAGCAACGTACTGGTATGTTGCTGGACTTTGAATGGTTATACCAGATTGATGCCTGCGGGTTTAGGTATCATCTTGGTATCATTCTTTTCAGCCAGCGGCCGGCTTTCATGTAAAAGCAATCCTAGTGGCTAATTAGCCTCTGGACTGCTTTTACAAGCAGTGGGAGGGAATGTCCCCCCCCCCCCGGCTATAAAAAGCGCCATTGGGAAATTGGGAAAGCATTTTATCACACCGATCTTGGTGTGGTCAGATGCTTTGAGGGCAGAGGAAAGATCTAGGGTCTAGACCCCAGTTTTTTCAAAAAAAGAGTACCTGTCACTACCTATTACTATCATAGGGGATATTTACATTCCCTGAGATAACAATAAAAATTATAAAAAAAAATAAATATGGAAGGAACAATTTAAAAATAAAATAAAAAGGCAAAATTAATAATAATAAAAAAAAAAAAAAAAGCACCACTTTTAAATGTTTCAAAAAGGCTTTCAAGTGAGATGAACTGTTTTTCAGGTAAGTACACACCTAAGAATTTACCAATTGTCTAAAATATCTTGAGGCCCAGTTCACACAATGGTGCTGCATGTACTCTGACTTGGTTCTAATAGGAGCGACTTGAGTCGCTCTTACTTAGAAAAAGGTTCCTGAACTACTTTTGGTGCGCCTTCGGCATGACTTGCATTAACTTCTGTTAAAGAAGTCGTATGCAAGTCGTGCTGAAGTCACCCGGGGATTTCGGCTTCAGTCGCATGATTTTGAAGTCGCGGTAGTGTGAACCGTGCCTTATACAGTATTAATCCACCTAAACTTAATAATTTGGAGGGATGTCCACATAATTTTGCCATATAATGGATCTTTGGAGCCTCCAGCCCAGTGCATTCAATCTCCATACACTTTTCCCATTACAAAATAAAGATTTTTCACTGTGCATATGCACTAAAAGACACAACTATGCATAAATGTGTTTCTGTGTGTTTCATCATGCATTTTAATAATGCATGCTTCATTAGATCAAAAAAAACAAAAGCGAACTAGTCCCATAGTAATGAATGACATTTCTACTTCAAATGCATTTTAATGCAATACAGGGTATGCATTTATCTGTAGGAAAAAATTCAAGTGTAAATGTACCCTCAATTAGAGAGAGACAGTCTGAAACCAAAGAGCTTCTGCTCTCTGGAGAAACCAAAATGCTTTGTGACACCAGTGTCATGGGTACACCCTGTAATATATGTTTATTTGTAAAATAACAATTTTATATAAATATTACAAAACATATCCGTGTGCCTAAAACTGTTACCCTTTAAAAACACAGTACGATGCAAATGTGAAGGAAAAATTGGCCACAAGCCTAGCAAGCATTGCCTTATGTCTATGAGTAGCCCAAGGGCAAGAAATGATATAGAAATAAACTTGTTCTTCTGTCTGTGCAGCTTGGTGGCATTGCCGTGCTGGGCATCGGCATCTGGGTGAAGGTGGACGGAGGGTCTTTCTTGAAGATTCTTGGCACAGCGGCTCCGCAGCTCATGCAGGTGGTAAATGTGGGTTACCTGTGCATGGCGGTGGGAGGATTCCTCATGGTGATGGGTTTTCTTGGCTGCTGTGGAGCTATGAAAGAGAGTCGATGCCTGCTAATGATTGTGAGTAACATATTTATATCATCTTTATAATACTGCAATTCCACTCTACAGCTCATTAAAGCGGTTATAGCATTCTAGCACATTATGAAAAACTTACCTTAAAAAGAAGCACTCCAGTGGCGCGCTGTCACTGCTAAGAGGGCTTCCATCTTCCCCCGGTCCTCCTTCCGGGTTCACGGACTCCGGCTGCGTGAGTGGCCGGAGCCGCAGTAACATCACGTCATGCGCGCGGGAGCCCTCGGTTATGGCACGGTGCTCGGAAGGTGCGGCATGATATGCCGGACCTTAAGAGTGCATGCACCAGTGACGTCAATGGCTGCATTCAGGGTGAATATCTCCTAAACGGTGCACGTTTAGGAGATACCGTATTTATTTTACCTACAGGTAAGCCTTATTATAGGCTTACCTAAAGGTAAAAATCACAAAGCTTTAAGCTAAATATAACTAGTTCATGTAACTTCTCCTGTTGAATATATACCATGTTCCCATACCCCTTTCTTTTACTCTATTATTATAACCTCATCCTATAACTCCTTGTTTTACTCATTATATCTCCCAAGTCTAACCCTTGCTTTAGCTCTTTATGACCCTTTGACTGTGCCTTACATTCTATATATCCCCTATAACCGCTCCCTATAACCCTATCTATAACTTGCTTAATACTAATTGTAACTCCTCTATATAACCAGTCCTATAACTTCTTATAACACCTACCTACAGTATATATCATTTGTCTCAACTTCCTATTTTCTACTCTCTATAATTGTATTTTATATATACCGGTAATTACTGCAGTTGGGTGCATTATTGACTGACATTGGTCTCTCCTTCCTTCCAGTTTTTCATCATCATCCTTATTATCTTCATTGCGGAAATAGCAGGAGCTGTTGTAGTGTTGGCTTTCTCTTCTTTGGTAAGAATTCTACCCATTGCATGTGCAGTCTAACATTTTACAATATAAAATAAAGTTAAAGAAAAATAATAAATAAAAAGGGTCACAAGAGCAATTTCTCTTTTGTGCTGTTAGTTATCAGATAACAATTATGATTGTCATACCTATTCTACAACCTAACCACCTAGTGGTGACAGTATTACAGTAAATACTAAGCATGACACTTGCTTTACATTCAAGCAGGGCCGCTGATAAGGCAGTACAACCGGTCCTGTTGTACCCGGCCTGGGCCCCATGAGCTCAAGAGGGGGGCCTGGGCAGCTTTATAATTTTAAAAAATAGGGTTTCCTAAACTACACCCTCTTCCTACTTGCTTGGGGGGGGGGGGTTGTATAATTATATTCTCCTGGGCCCCATCAGGTCAAGAAAGGGACCCAGGAGGTAAGAGCAGAGGAAGGACTTTTTTTTTTCTTTTTCAGGGCGCAGGTACATAATTCTGTGCCGCATTTTGTAGTTCAGGCCGGCCACCCCCAACCACTCCTCTCTTTTCTTTATACCCCAGTAACCCATATGTACAGCGGAAAAAAGCTAGGCTTTAACGTCCCCACGCCGCACATATGTGTCGATTGGAAGGCCATGTTTATGTGCTGGTAGCTCGCCCCAAGCACAAAGACTGAGCAGCCGAAAACAGCTCTTGGTCCCAAGACAACATCAGTAGCCGGCCCAGCGGGACAGGGTCAGGGGCAACCAGGGGTGGGATCGAGGGCAGGGTTGAAGGGGGATATGTCAGGTAGGCTGTACGGTGCCCGTAATTTCTAACAGTGGCCCTGCACTCAAGTCTTCATCGAAAAAAACAAGTGAAGGATTTCTATGTGTTCTTCTGCTACACTGCACTATAAGTATTCACACAGTGCAGCACTATATCTGCCTTTGCATAACTGTGAACTGTGGAAGTTATAGCACAGAGAAGTAGTATACTCGCCTCTCCTACCTCTATTTGGTTCCAGAAATAAAGCCTTTGTCAATCTCTTTGGCATTTGACACTTCTATAAGTTGCTTAACCCACCCCGACCACCACCACTACCATTTGCGGTGATTCCATCCTCCAACCACTATGTCACGACATGACTCAGCAGTGACAAAGGGGTCGGAGGATAGAACCACAGCACAAAAGGGGTACAGACAGTCATCATAATGCATGCCAAAGACACTTACTGGGGTAAGTCTTTTTGGCATTTGACACTTCCAGGAGATATCTGTCTACCCACACCACCACTTGCTGTGACTCCATCCTTCAACCCTTACGTCACTACATGACTCAGCAATAACATAGCAGGTCAGAGGATAGAACTACAGTGCAAAAGGGACACAGGCATCATTTTTAATGCCAAAGACACTTACAGGGGTAAGTCTTTTTGACATTTGACACTTCCAGAAGATGCCTGCCTACGAGGGTTGCCACCTTTTCTTCAAGTCAAGCCCGAACACTTTAGCGGCGCACAACAATTTTTTTAATAGTATAAACTATTCATATATTTTTTAATTACATAACATTTCTAATTGTATGAAGGTAATCACAAGAGTCCCCCTTTACATAGGAGTCCACAGAGTTCCCCTTTTACATCTGAAACCACAGAGTTCCCCTTTACATCTGAACTCGCAGAGTTCCCTTACACTCTAAAGTTGGATTCTGCAGACTCTGATGTAAGGGAGAACTCTGGGGCCTCATAAGGGATGCTCTGGGAACCCTGATTTAAGGGGGGAATACTGAGTACTCTGATGCACAGAGAGGACTCTGATGTAAGGGGGAACACCTGTGGTCTCTGGTGTAAAGTGGAACTGTGATATAAGGGGTGCTCTGAGAACCCTGATTTACCTTTGTGTACTCACTCAGAGGCAGGAGAGAGAAGAGGGGAGACTTAAGTTACAGACATGGATGGACGGTGAGCTCAATCACCCCTTGGCAGTCGGCACCTCTCATCCAGATGTATCTGGACTTCAAATTTACGGCCCCCACTTTCCTTTTCTGAGGCACAGTGCCTGGGATTGGAGTGTGGGCAGACACAGAGGGGTATGGGTGGGAGGAAGAGGAGCAAATTGGGCCCTCTCTCCTCTCCCATCTGTATGTGGGGGAAATGTTAGTGCTGGCTTTGTGCAGTGTGAAAGAGTGTAACAGACACTCTCAGCTTAGATAACTGGAGCCAGCAACCCTGCTGGGAGGCCATAGTCCAGTCTGAATAATGTGTCCGGAATAATGTGTCCGGGTTTCAGTCAGTTTGAAACCTGAACACATGATTCCAAATCCGAACTGTCCAGGTGAATCTTGGACAGATGGCAACCCTACTGCCTACTCCCACCACTACTTGCTGTGACTCCATCCTCCAACCCCTACGCCATTACATGACATAGGGGTTGGAGAATAGATCTACAAAAGAGAGCACAGGCATTTTATGGAATGCTCCAAAGACGCTTACAGGGATGGATGAAAGGGGAGGTAGGAGACATGGGATGCCAGAGAGGTAATTATACTAAAACTTCTATTGCAGGAACTGGTGGTTTCACATGGTTAGACACCCCACAGGGTCTCTTTAAAGTGAAACCTCCAGAAAAACACTTAATACAGAGTTGAAATACATACAGTATATGTTTACTGTTTTACCTGCCAACGGATTTGTGAGTCTGCGCAGCCAGTCCTGTAATTTATGCATGTTTTCCAACCACACAGCCAGACAGGTGACATAGGTAGTTCCGGATTAAGAAATTAATTTTCCTGGTTCAGTAGTTTAGCGTCTTGTGCTCCTCTCTACATTCAAGGCTGCTTATTGGACAGGGAATTAGCATTATCTCTTTTGTCCAATGGGCAGAGAGCAGACCCAGGAATATGTAATGCTAAAATGAAGTAACAGAGCAATCTTACTGACTAGTAGAGGAGTAGTTTGTATCACAGGATTGACTGTACAGATTTACATATGCTCTGGCAGGTAAAACAGTAAATTTGCATGTATTTCACTCATGTATTTATACATTTTTTTACGAATAAGAAAGACCAGCCTGTAGGTTCTATGAGATCTTGGGATAGGAAAGTTTAACTGTGAGCAGATGAAGAATAGACACATGCACACAAAGACATTTACATATACTACTTGATCTCTCCTCATGCCGCGTACACACGATCGTGATTCACGGCGGTGAAAACACCGCCGTGAATCACGACATGAAATAAAAGGAAAAACGAGGGAACGGCATTTTCCCCCACACACGACCGTTTTTCCCGTCATTTTTTTCTTTGTCGAGAAAAACGGCCGTCTGTGGGCTCCGCGGCAGTGTCTCCCTATGGGAAAACTGCCATGGAAAAAACGATGAGAAAATATAGAACATGTTCTAATTTTTCTCGTCGTTTTTTCTGCCGTTTTTCTCAACGAGAAAAACAACATAAAGCCCACAGACGATAGTTTTTCTCGGCGAAAAAAAAAAATGCAGTTTTTCTCGTCGAGAAAAGCGGTCGTGTGTACGCGGCATAAGACACAGAACAACCACTCCAAAGACTATTTGCATTGCCTGTTGTTTATACAGAGGTGACTCAATGACTTATGCTTCATAAGATGGAAACCGTCCATTCCTCATTTGTTTACTACTAAAGTACAGCTTTTACGTTAGAACATCTAAAGTGAACCTGTCAGCATTTGTCAACCTTTAAAAGGAAATGGCCCATCTAAGAACTGGCACCTCAGGGGTTCTGAGAGAACACCTACAGTATATGTAAAATTGTGTTGCAGATTATAAAATCAGGCCCTGATAACAATCATTGAGCTAGTAGAAAGTGATGTATCTGGCATTTCTCTTTATTCTTTTTCAGTCAAAGATCTTCATTGAGTATCTTGGCAATGTGGCAGGGAAATACCTGCGGGAAGATTACGGCTCGAACAATGAAATGACTACAGTTTGGAATGCAACGATGAAGGAGGTAAGACATAAACCATCATCAGTTTTATTAACGCATACACATATGCGTTGTAGACACATATCTGCAAAAACGTTGGTGTGACAGGTGAGGGCTCCTATCGGTGATGTCTTCTATTAATAGTTGCAACCTAGAATATAGTTAAAAAACCCTGGGGTGGCTCTTCTCAACGAGCCTGTCGTTGATGCTCCCAAGCATGCTTAAACTTTAAAACGGAGTTCCCCCAACAAGTGGAACTTCCGCTCATTTGTCTCCTCTCCCCCTCCGGTGCCACAATTGGCACCTTTCGAGGGAGATGGGGGGACAGGATACCGGTCTTTGACCGGTATCCTGTTCCCACTTCCAGGAGTCCGTGCCGCGGCCCATGACGTCACCGCGGGGCTCCTATATCCTCCTCCCTCTGTCGCCGGGCCAGGAGGAGAGAGGAGCGGGGCCTCGCGCATGCACAGTAGGATTCCCGGCGTGAAGCTGTAAGGCTACACTGCCGGGTTCCCTTACCCGCAATGGCAGCGGCAGCACCCGACAGCTGATGGAAACATCAGCTGCGGTGCTGACATCACTGAACTCCAGGACAGGTAAGTGTCCTATTATTAAAAGCCAGAAGCTGCAGTATGTGTAGCTGCTGGCTTTTAATAATTTTTTTTGGGCGGACCTCCGCTTTAATACACTTCATGTTTCATGCAGCAAAAATCGCTATAGCGACCGCTTGGAAGAAACCAGTGGTAGATCTAGCTATTATGAAAAATAAACTGACATGGATCATGCTCAAGGAAAAGCTGGTCAGTATCTTGCAGGATAAAACTGCTAAGTTTGACCGTATTTGGGATCCTCGCATTAAGTATTTCCAACTTCCAGCCGACTGAGGAGTGGAGGCTCAGTTGTCAGCGCTTCCTCCTCTACCCTGCATCCGTCTCTGGCTGACACAGGGAAGCCGGAGCAGGCTGAAAATATGTAAGTATATACATCTTTCTTACACGGATTAGCTAGTATAGGTGTTAGGCGGGGGGAGGAGCATTTTTAAGACTAGTTAAGGTTAGTCTGGATTTCTACTTTAATGAGTAAGGCTATTCATCTGCTATGGAGTTTCTTCTGCAATAATACTTGATAATAGAGAAGAATAGGCTAGGCTATTTTCTGGAAAAAGGTAAACTTAGCCTTTAACACAGTGGTTCTCAACCTGGGGGTCGGGACCCCCTCGGGGGTCAAATGATGATTTGCCAGGGGTCACCGAATCCTGGGCTGTTCCTGAAGCACATGCTGCTCTCCCAGCCTTTCCGCGGCTGCTCAGCAGGGCTGTCCCTGGAGCCTGTGGCCACCCAGCTGGGCTGTTCCTGGAGCCCGCAGGCGCCCACTCAGCCTCTTCGCAGCCGCCCATTAAGTTCACGGCATGGCTGGGGGGCATGACTAGAGGTCAGCTGACTGGTGAGGAATGTGAAGTGGGAAAGGCTGGAGAAGACCCTATCTCCTGATTTTGGCATAGGTGTCACTGCTACGAGACACCACACAGTCAGAGACACAGTGAGTAACACTACCTGTGATTATAGTTGCCATTAAAAGTCCCAACTACAGTTCTCAGATCAGCAGATGACCTTGATCAAGAGCACCTAAGTTGGCTGATCAGAACTCCCCCCAGCACTGCCAACTCCCCACCAGGACTGCCACTCGTCCCATTCCCCCCACCCCCCACACCAAGGAGTAAGAAAATAAATAAAACTAGAGAATTACATGAAAGGGAAAGGAAAAGAGGGGGAGGAACAAAGAAAAGGGGAGAGAAAGAATAAGAGAAAGAACAAGAAAGACGACTAGACGAGAGAGGGATGGGGGGAAAAAAAGAAAATAAATTTGCATAGAGAGAGATAAAAGGGAAAGAAAGGAGAACAAATAGAGAGTGGTACATCCTAAAATGTACAAGAAGGGGTTTAAATACTGTAAGAGTGGAAGGGACTCAGGGAGCGCTAAATGTCCGTGGGTTAGGGGCGCAAATTACTTGTCTTGCCTTGGGTACTGACAACCCACGCTACGAAAATCATTTTACTGTTAGGTGTCCCCACAACTTGGGAAATTTTATAAAGGGGTCATGGCACTAGAAAGGTTGAGAACCACTGCTTTAACAGATATCAGTTTTTTGCAAGCCAGTTTCATCTTGAGAGAGATAGTTGTTCACTTTGTTTTAGCTGATGCTATATTTCTGTTGTATGTGCAGAGTCTCATTGAGACATGTTTCTACAGGTGTAAGCAGTGTAGTTATATCTTGTGTGCAATCACAGGATATGCAAAGAGGCCAGGGTCTATGCAGAGAAGTCAAATACAGTCTGTCACAGCACAGCAAAATCAGCAGTAGGGAGAGTTGTGGAAACAGTTCTTATAGCTCCACAAGCAATGTTTCAATATAGGCACAGCTTTCAAAATTGTAGAGATTTGCATCTAGCAAAGCTGGCAGTGGCGGCTGGTGGTCAGAATTTTTTTTTGGGGGGGGGGTTTGGCGGCAAACAGACCTGGCCCTCTCACTCGCACTAGCACCCCCTCCCCACCCACGGCTCACGTCCCCGTCCCCCCCCCCCGGGGCTCGATAGGCAGCGATCCTCAACACTGCAATCCATGGCCTTGTTACCTTATACAGCGAGAGGTGCAGGGAGGAGGACAAGGTGGCGGTGTACTGGTGAATCAATCCGGGGATCCGGGGTAGGGCTCTAGGAGAGACTGCTGCTGCCAGGGCCGACACTTCTCCCGGCCGAACAGGAAGCGGGTCCTGAGACCCGTCCTAAGACTCCGAGCCAAACGGGTCTCAGGAGCCGCTTCCTGATTGCCGGGAGGAGAAGCAGGAAGACGTTAGCAAATATTAATTTGCTAATGTCACACAAGTGGGCGGGCTAGGGGCGCAGTTCTCTGCTCCCTGAGCCCACCCTTTTTTTAAGCTAATTAGAGCCTCCGGCTCTAATCACGTGCTTCAAAGAAAAAAAAACACACTGAAATCCATGTGTCTGGCGCCATGCATGGAGATTAGGGGCCGGGTGCATGGATTAGGGCGGGCAGCGCCCCTGTGCCTTTAATGGATGGGCCACCACTGAAAGCTGGCCATACATGGATCTAAATTCGGACAGTTCAGTAGGGACCGGGTCAAATTTAGATTCATGTATGGGCTAGCTGTTTGTACACAAGTCGATCTATGAATCGACTTGTGTACAACCAGCCTGTCAGTGCCACGTGCTCACTCATACAGACAGAGACCACGTGCTTACCTAGACGGAGCAAGTGCAGAGCCTGTAGAAGGCTTTAGAGTTCTGATGTGTCTCAAATGTCGCTTTGGGCAAAAAACATACCACCTGAGACCAAGTCTGTATGGGAAGTATGGCAACTCGCTGATTTGGCAAGGTCCACAGGGAGTGTCAATTCACCAAGGAGACTCGTAGGGGAACTCTAATGTAATTTATTGTAGACAGGTGCATTACAAGGGATGTTTCTTGAGCTTTCTCAGAGGTGAAAAGATATTTTGGTATTTTGGTCAAAAAGCTTGCTTACTTTTTAGAAAGACCTCTTTACTCTGTGAAGGCAAAATTGAAACTAAACTCAAGAGCAAGGGGAGGCCAGGTCTAACGTATGACTGTACTACCTAGTACCCAAACAGAGGGTAACACAGGGGAGCATACACAATATGCAAACATCAGTAAGAAAACAGGCTGCTATGACAGTGCATATAGAGTGCAGGGGCTCATGCACAAGGGGGTATTGGGGTATATAACGTAAAATACAGTATGTTCATGTTTTGGCGCCCTGAAGCAACAGGTGTTGTGTAGAGCTGCCTGTACAAATGAATAACAAGATATGGCTATATTTGGTCAGGACCGCTGAAGGGGGGGGACCGCCGGTCTTCTTGTAGGGGGTCCGAGCACACAGGGAGGGGGATTAGTGAAGGACGACAATTGCAGAACTCTTTCTCCCACAGCTGAAAGCTGGTCTTTCCCCCCTCTCCCTGCTGCCATCTTTTATCTGCTGAGAAAGAGACAGCTATCCCTCACTAATCCCCCTCCCTGTGCAGCCCCCCCCCCTTGTTGGCTCTAATGTTAGCTCTACTCCTGAGTTTTTTATCTCTGTAACTTTTGTTTCTCTCCCTCTGTCTTTCTGATCCTGGAGCTCCAACTGCCCAGCCTGTATATTTTTTTCATCTCAACTTCAACTTTATATATTATCTTTTAGACTTGGCAGGAATTCTGTGAGTTATGTTCTATTTGTGTCTGCGAATAATGGTTTTTTTTTGTATTTTAGTGAAATATAGCTTTAATATTTTCTTGGGGGGGGGGGGGGGGCTGTCGGGGGCCCGCGATTTCTATCAGCAGCCCTGTATGTAGTTATACACAGCTCGAAGCATTAACATGCATAGGGAAGTATGCCAATGGATGCAGACTGTCTATGTCCGGGGGTGTACACCCACACACATATGTATGTTTACACTCAGAGCTGCATATACCCGCATACAGCTCTATCCTGTAATCCATTCCTACAGGCAGTTGTACGGAGCATCTGTTGCTTCTGGGTGACAAAATATGGATGTATTTTACATAATATGCCCAATATACCCATGTGCATGAGCTCTACGAGATCTACAATATGATAACATCTATAGGCATGTGCAGTCTACTTTCTCCACCGCAGGTGGCATTCTTCCCCAGTGGCACCACAGTCTGAGAGTAAGTCAAGGGGAACACAGTTCCTCTATGTATTTAAGAAATTGCTGAGTACCTGAAAATCAAAGGGCACCACGCCCCTTGTAAAATTTAGAAAATAGGCAGATAACAAAAGAGATATGGGATTTTGAAGGTGCCACAGACACATGAATTAATATAAAAATATCCAAGTTTATTAATACATGTTTAAAATGGTTTTATAAAAAACATCTTTACAGATGACATGCAGCAATTCCATTTCACTCGACATGTTTCGCTATAATGTAGCTTCTTCAGGAGATACAGTAGTTATAGATGCTGCATTAACTGTATACACACTATGAATTAAACAAAATAGATCAAATTATGCAAAAAGAATTTAAAAAAAACAATATTATGCAAATCTTGCAAAAGTAATAACAATACATTAAATCATGGTATTTTTGGTGATGCACCACAAATTACTTTGATAGGTCATCTGTGGGGGGGGGGGGGTTTGATGGAATGCCCCAAAAAGGTTTATAGAAGCATAAAAGACAATCATGCAGCAGTAGGTGCTGATCCCTGGGGAGATATCAACATACCATAGGGGAATGTACAGACCAAAGGTATAAATGGCTGAAGAGGGACACATAATCTATTATCCAAAAATTGCCGCCTCAACCTCCGCAACATCTCCAAGATATGCCCTTTCCTAACCAATGTCACCACAAAGCTTCTAATCTATTCCCTGGTCATCTCTCGACTCAACTATTGCAACTCCCTCCTCATTGGCTTACCTCTAAATAGGCTATCCCCACTTCGGTCCACCATGAACACTGCTGCCAGACTCATCCACCTTACAAACTGCTCAGCGTCTGCAATACCCCTCTGCCAATCCCTCCATTGGCTGCCACTCAACCAACAAATTAAATTCAAGATACTAACAATAACTTACAAAGCCATCCACAACCTGGCCCACAGCTACTAACCTAGTCTCAAAATACCAACCTAAGCATTCTCTTTGCTTCTCCCAAGACCTCCTGCTCTCTAACTCCATGGTCACCTCATCCCATGACTTCTCCAGAGCCTCTCCCTTCCTCTGGAATGCTCTACCCCAATCTGTCCAACTCTCTCCTACTTTGTCCACTTTCAGACGATCCCTGAAAACTCATCTCTTCAGAGAAGCCTATCTGGCCCCCACCTAACAACTGTACATTTATTTTCTCCATCAGCACATCCCCCACAGTTATTACCTCTTGTATCTCTTGACCTTCCCTCTAAGATTGAAAGCTCTAAGGAGCAGGGCCCTCTGGTTCCTACTGTATTAAAATGTATTGTATTTGTACTGTCTACCCTCAAGTTGTAAAGCGCTACGTAAACTGTTGGCGCTATATACATTTTGTATTATAATAATAATAATAAATTATGGAAACATCCACTGGCCAAGTTATACTGGAGGTGTCGTGTTCAATGTATAGCGTGCAATAGAATTGGGCAGGTCATATTGGAGGCTCAATGTTATACATTACATCTGTATGTAGTATATTAGATTATTTTGATCATTGATGGTGGTAAGGTCATGCTACTATATATCTAAATCTACTACCTTCCAGATGAAGTGCTGTGGATTTCATGGATATGAAGATTTCAAAAACTCCACCTACTACAGTAATAATCATGAATTTCCTCCAATCTGCTGTGATTATAAGAGCCCCTGCCAGGAGTCTAGTATAAGCCGTCTGACCAAGGTAAAATTAATTCATGGACTTACCTTATAACCTTATAACTAATAACCTTAAAAACCTGACAGATCCAGAAATTATGCCCATTATAGCATCTGTGCGTGTCCATCCTGTTCCATAGTCAATATGGGCCTTGCTCCTTGTTGATAATCATTTCTTCTTTCACCTCCCAGGGTTGCTTATCCGCCTTTGAGTCCTTCCTATCTCAAAATGGGAAGATTGTCGGGGGAGTGGCTCTCGGAATCTGTGGTCTGGAGGTAAATGGATCCCGTATGTTGTATAATGATGTGTAATTTTATAGTAGTAGAAATCCTAAGTACTGTATATTTTCGAGTATAAGCCGACCCGAATATAAGCCGAGGCACCTAATTTTACCACAAAAAAATGGGAAAACTTATTGACTTGAGTATAAGCCTAGGGTGTCCATCTGCATGCCTCACTGTTCCTCACTTTCCCTCACTGTGTCCATGTGCATGCCTCACTGTGTCCATGCCTCACTGTGCCCATGCCTCACTGTGCCCATGCCTCACTGTGTCCATGCCTCACTGTGTCCATGCCTCACTGTGTCCATGCCTCACTGTGTCCATGCCTCACTGTGTCCATGCCTCACTGTGTCCATGCCTCACTGTGTCCATGCCTCACTGTGTCCATGCCTCACTGTGTTCATGCCTCACTGTGTCCATGACTAGACTGATGTTTAACATGGGAGTCTATGGAAGGAGTGCCCGGTTTGAAAAATCGGTGCTCCCCAGCCGTAGGTCCTCCAGACAACAAACTTTGCACACTTGTAGAGGAAAAATGGGGCTACATGTGTGCCAAGTTTCGGGTCCAAGGGACCTACGACCGGTTGTTACCAGGTCCCCAAAGTCACCGGAGAAATGACCGTTTAACATGGGAGTCTATAGAAGGAGTGCCCGGGTTTGAAAAATCGGTGCTCCCCGTCTGTAGGTCCCCATGACAATAAACTTTGCACACTTGTAGAGAAAAAATGGGGCTACATTTGTGCCAAGTTTGGGGTCCAGGGGACCTACGACCGGACGGTACTGGGTCCCCAAATCCAGGAGATCAGGCGCAAAAAGGTGACTCGAGTATAAGCCGAGGGGGCATTTTCAGCACGAAAAAATGTGCTGAAAAACTCGGCTTATACTCGAGTATATACAGTATCTTTTTTTTTTTAATTCAGTCCTTTATTTTTGTAAAAAGTGCAGTTAACAATCATCACAGATAGCAGAGATACATGACAAAGATCAGACAGTAGGATCAAACATGGTCACAAAATAAGAGAAGCGTATCAGATACCCCGGCATTGCACAGTAAGAAGGCACATGGAAAAAACACAATATAGAGGTAGTATCAGTGTGCGCAGCCGTGGAGGCATCCTGACAATTACTTGCGCGACCTGGAACTAATTTCAATGCATGCAATGCTATACAAACGATAACAACTTGTCATTTTTATAGTTGTTTGGGAGGCAAAGCAACCCAATGGCCAAGTGGGCCCAAACATATGAGAGAGTAATGCACATCAGGATATTCACAGTATCTGACCAAACAGCCCATGATTGGGTAAAAATTATAGGTAGGGGGTATGGTCAATAGGGGAAAGGGGAGGAGTAGAGGCTCAGGAGGGGAGAGAAGAGGGGGGGAGCATGGTGGAAAGCAAGAGCAGATAGCAGAACCTAGAAAAGGCGTAAAGCAAGATGGCACACTCCGACAAGGGAGCGGAATACGCCCATTGGATCAGTCAGACTGTGCAACCTCTTGGAGATAAGCGTCCATATATGTAAAGTGCTGCCAAGGTCTCCAGGTCTCCCGGAAGGTCTCCTCCCTGTTGTGTAAGGTGGCAGTAAGATCCTCCATGTCTCTGAGTTTATTCACTTTAGAAAACCATAGGGATTTTGCCGGAGGGTTCTCCGATCTCCAACAGAGGGGGATGCATGTAGCTGGATGGTGAAGCAAGCAGGCCACCGGGTTCCCCTCCAGGGAGACATTACTCAGGTGTTTGATCGTGCGAGCCACCTCGAGCCAGAAAAGTGAGAGTTTGGGACAAGCCCAAAAGATGTGCAACATCGTCCCTTCTGCAGTGCCGAACCGCCAACACAGGCTAGAGACCTGCGGGAAGAAATGGTGCAGAGTAGTGGGTACTCTATATCATCGGGTCATAATTTTGTAGCAGGTCTCTTGGACTCTGGTGGCTATAGAGGATTTCTGAGCAAAGTGGAGAATCTTCTCCCTCTGGGAGTCAGTGAATCGGGTGCCGAGTTCCTCTTCCCACTTAGAGAGGAACGGGGTATTCCGCTGGTCTAGTTAAGGAGGAGTAGATAAGCGAAAGACAATGCCGCACTGGCTCCCCGTGGTGACAGATGTGTTCTAGTTCAGTAAGTTGGTGGGAGATACCCGGATTCCGCAGGCATCTGCGCAGAAAGTTGCGCAGCTGTAGGCCGCTGTAGGCCGCTCCAGAAGTCCAGTGGGGGGTCTAGCAGGGACCCCAGCTTCAGGGGAGAGTTGACCATTGGGCCCTAGAAAGTCACACAAATGGAGCCAACGTCCTGCTACCAGTCGCTTGAAGTGAGGGTTCTGAAGGCCAGGTGTAAATTCTGGATTACCCAGAACCGGGACCATAGGGGAGGGCAGCGGGGACACAGAGGAATGGCGAAAGGCATCTCTGGTCACTGATAGTGTGCTGCCTAGGGTGGGATGGACAGCAAGGTCCCTCGGCAGAGATGTGGTGATCCAGGGCCAGCTCTTGGCCGTGTCTCTGGAATCCTCCATTTCCATAGCCACCCAGTGCTTTGCCTCTGCATGGCAATGCCAGTCCACAAGCCTAGTGAGATGAACCGCCCTGTAATAGGCTTTCATGTCTGGGAGGCCAACCCCCCTGCTTTTCGCAAGGTGGAGGAGTTGAAGTCTAATGCGAGGCTTGCCTAAGTATCTTTTTAAACTTGGAAGTAGATACTTCAGTAAATTTGTGATTTTTTTTTTCTCAATTAAATAAGATTTTTTTACATAAATTAATTTCAATACAAGATTTTTGAAGCTACTATAAAGCTATATGACATTTTTGTTCGAATGCCTTTAGCTTTAATTGTTGGCTATTCTTACATCAATGGACAGTCATGATTGAAATGAATAGGCTGGTACATGGCAAACAACTTACACACTGAAGTCAAGAGGCAAAATTTAAAGGGTAACTCCACTTTCGTTGGGGAAAAAATATAGCGTATACAATTGCGACACAAGTCTTATTGTATTGATTGGTATTAAAATGTACCTTTCCTTTCCAAGCTGCAGCCCTGTAATTCTCTGTAAAATGCATTGCAATATGGCTACCTGGGGGCTGTGTACAGAACGCTCCCCAGATATGTAATTTCCTGCTTGTGTGATTGGCTTACTGATTTTACCAGAAGTCTTCACTAAGGTACAAATTCGATTTTTGGCATCCCCTGCAACAAAAATTGCATTTTTGGTGAGATATTCCCAGAGGAAATAACGTCTAAGGGGATGCAGACTCTGCCACTTTCCTCATTAGAGACCTGCAGGTGCAGCAGCTGATTGATAATTATAAAGCCATTGTCATACAGATTCACTTTGCACATGGATACAGACAAACATCTATTGCTCCAGAATAACATAAGGTGGTAGGAATCTGCAACAAAGTTTGTTAAAATCCTTGCAATGTACATAGATCACCCAGAGGAGGATATTTTTTTCTCAACGAAAGTGGATTTACTCTTTAAAAAAGGGAATACGTTGCATTTGTAGGACAAGTAATGGCTGATTGTTGATGATTGATATCAGTATCATCCTGGCACTGGGTAGTAAGGGATGGTGCAGCTTCTCCTGGCACAGACGAGTTGAGGATACAGAATAAGGGATTGGTTCAGGGTTTAGTTTGGGGGTTATTTTATAAGGATTTGGTGTTAGCCAAAAGTTTTTGTTTCTTCCAGAACCTCTTTTAGGTTTTTATTGCTGTCTATGTTTCTGTTGGGCAGATTCAACTATTTGCCTAGATCACCATTACCGCTAGGACTAAAAGTGATTGGAAATCCAAAAGAAAATGAAGGGGAATTCCCCCAATTTAATACTCTATCCAAAACGAAAAAAATATTTTTGGGGGATTTAGATACTGGATGCCTATAGGTTAAAGTGGTTGTAAACCCTGTAAATTAAAAAAAAAAAAAAAACAACCTGCAAGACAAAGGCATAATGAGCTAGTATGACTAGCATACTAGCTCATTATGCATCACTTACCTTAGATTGGGGCCCCCGAAGTCATCCTTGTCTCCCTCTCCAGCCGCAGCCATTGCTGCAGCGATAGCCGGAAGGTTACTTCCGGCTATCGCCGCTCCAGCCAATCACAGCGCCGCTCCGGCGCTGTGATTGGCCGGAGCGGCGAAGACGTGACTCCGCGCATGCGCGCGGGAGCCGTCAAATCCGGCTAAGCCGGATTTGTGAATGGGATTAGCCCTATGAATGCGCCGTTGTCTACGGCGCGCATGCGCCGTAGACACCGATGCATGTCATTTTTAGCAAATATCTTCTAAACCGTGTAGGTTTAGGAGATATTTCTTGCACCTACAGGTAAGCCTTAATCTAGGCTTACCTGTAGGTGCAAGTTGCATAAGTGGGTTTACAACCACTTATATATATGTAATTATATAAGTTATTGCTTTGCTATAAATCACTATTGAGTACTGGATACTGAGCACCTTGAGAAAAGTCAAGCAACATGCGACCCTGTTGGCATATAATAAAGCTGGCCAAACACTAAGGGCTAGTTTACACTTGCTTCAAAACAAGGCTTCAGACACACTTTGTTAAAGATCTCTGAACGCCAGTCAAAGCTCCTGTCACTAAATAAAATGGTTAGCTTACAGTCTGTTTACACCTTGTTTTTGCTTGGCGCTTCCATGAGGCTTCGATGAGGCTTTGGTGGGGCTTTGGTGAGGCTTCGATGAGGCTTCGGCGGGGCCCCAGTGGGGCTTCAAGCAAGCTTTGCCATAGACTTCTATGAAGGCTTTGAAGACGCTTTGAAGCACCACTAAAGCTACATAGGGTATAATTTTTGAAGCGAAGCTGAAGCAAGGCAAAGCAAAGGTGTAAACAGGCCTGTAAGCTAACCATTTTATTTAGTGATAGGAGCTTTGACTAGCGTTCAGAGAGCTTTAACAAAGCCTGTCCGAAGCCTTGTTTTGAAGCAAATGTAAACTAGCCGTTAATGTTTGTTGAAGCCGAAGCAAGTGTAAATGAGCCCTAAGGGCTAGTTTACACTTGTTTCAAAACATGGCTTCAGACACGCTTTGTTAAAGCTCTCTGAACGCCAGTCAAAGCTCCTGTCACTAAATAAAATGGTTAGCTTACAGTCCTATTTACACCTTGCTTTTGTTGGTGCTACGATGAGGCTTCGATGGGGCTTCAATGAGGCTTTGGCGGAGCTTTGATTGGGCTTCGATGAGCCCTTGGTGGGGCTTTGATGAGCCTTTGGTGGAGTTTTGATGGAGCTTCAATGAGCCTTTGGTGGGGCCTCGATGAGGCTTTGGTGGGGCTTCAAGTGAGCTTTGCCATAGACTTCTATGGAGGCTTTGAAGACGCTAAAGCAATATGGGGTATAGTTTTTGAAGCAAGGCCGAAGCAAAGCAAAGCAAAAGTAAGGTGTAAACAGGACTGTAAGATAACCATTTTTTTTGTGACAGGGGCTTTGACTAGCTTTCATAGAGCTTTAACAAAGCATGTCCGAAGCCCTGTTTTGAAGCAAATGTAAACTAGCCGTTAATGTGTGTTGAAGCCCTAAGGGCTCATTTACACTTGCTTCAAAACATGGCTTCGGACACGCTTTGAGGCTCAGAGAGAAAGAGGTACCACCCTCGAAACGCGTCACTTTGGACTTTTTCATACCACCCAAGTCTACTGGCCAGCAGATGTTGCTGGATGAGGCAAACGATGGACTTTGTTATATCTGTCTAATTTTATCACTCGTTTGTGAGTATACTGTAACGAGCCCCTTTGTTCGCTCGGCTCCACTCTCCCGACACTCCTCTGCTCTATTGGATCATCCGGTGCTCCAGGATTCAAACTACCGCTATGTGCCATTCGAATCCATTTGTGGTCGGTCAGAACAAACACCAGGCAGGCTGTATGTAAGTTCAACCAAGAGAGACTTTATTAGCACCAAAATCAAGTCTTATATACAGTAACAGAGGGGGTAACCAAAAACATAATTAACATGAGCTAATTAACTAAATCCTTTAGCCAGCCAAGGTGACTCATAGATATGACCGTTCAGGGTAGACATCCCGGCTCCTACCTGTCTCCTCTGCTATACAATATACATTATCCTAAGTGTAAACATCACACATTTAGCAGGGTCAAAATAGCACAGAGGACAGACAGATGGCTGAAGGTGATTGCATTCGCATATCCTTAGAGGGAATGTGTGAAAATCCCAACAGTATGAATTAGTCACTCTAATATGGCATATACAGGGTCCCCAGAGTCTGTGTGTCTTGGGGGGACATGGACCTGAATCCGAAGTAACACCCCGACAAGGGTCCCCAGGCATACAGCTCACAAAGAGCACCGTTCCCCCAAATGCCAGGGCCCATGGTCGCAGGGCAAGAGGCTTGCATTCAGTCCCCTCCAAAAGCCCCTGTCCCGGCCAGGTCCGTCACACATCTCCCCTTTCGGCAGGAAACTAACATAGGAGGAGACCCCAAACGGGTTGACTCCGAAGTTAGTCCATAGTTCTATTCCCCCAATGCCGGTATCCACACAGTACCCCAAACAAATTGCTCCAAACAGAGAATCACTTACCCAGCCAACCTCTGCCTCTCTCAGAGAACACACCCGCCGCTGGGGAGAGGCCTGGACTGGCCCTTCTCCCTGGAGTCCTTTCTGCTGCTGGAGAGAAGACAGGGTGACTGGGCTCAGTCCGTCATGCTGTTGGGGATCTGGGTCGACTGCCCGGCCTCCCTGGGGTATACAAGTGGAGACTAGGGATGAGCTCGGTGTTCGAGTCGAACATACGTTCGACTCGAACATCGGCTGTTCGATCGTTCGACGAAGATCGAACGATTTGGGCCGTTCGCGCCTAATTCGAGTGACGCGAACGGCCCACAATGCACTACGCCATCGCAGTGTCATCCAGGCGCTGTGATTGGCCAAGCATGCACTGTGACCCCGCATGCTTGGCCAATCACAGCGCCGGCAGCGAGGAGAGCAATGATTGGCCACAGGCAGGATGCCTGTGGCCAATTATTGCTGAGGGTGTTTAGTACACGCCCCACACTATAAAAGGCCGCCAGCACGGCGGCCTAGTGTAGTGTGTTCCGGAGCAGGGAAAGAGAAGCATAGGCAGGGACAGTGACATTTATTTTTGCTTGCTTAACCTGGATTCCTTTAGTTTAGGGAAAGAGAAGGATAGGTAGGGAGAGTGTCAGTGTGTTTTACTGTGCAAATCCTTGTTTCTAGGGACAGGGAAGGACAGTGAGGGAAATTCTCCTTGTGCTATAGTGTGCTTTAAAAAAACATTTTTTCTAGGGACAGAAAACTATAGGTAGGAAGAGTGTCAGTTTCTTTCACTGTGATAATCCTTGTTTCTAGGGACAGGGAAGGACAGTGAGGGAAATTCTCCTTGTGCTATAGTGTGCTTTAAAAAAAAAAAATTTCTAGGGACAGAAAACTATAGGTAGGAAGAGTGTCAGTTTCTTTCACTGTGATAATCCTTGTTTCTAGGGACAGGGAAGGACAGTGAGGGAAATTCTCCTTGTGCTATAGTGTGCTTTAAAAAAACATTTTTTCTAGGGACAGAAAACTATAGGTAGGAAGAGTGTCAGTTTCTTTCACTGTGATAATCCTTGTTTCTAGGGACAGGGAAGGACAGTGAGGGAAATTCTCCTTGTGCTATAGTGTGCTTTAAAAAAACATTTTTTCTAGGGACAGAAAACTATAGGTAGGAAGAGTGTCAGTTTCTTTCACTGTGATAATCCTTGTTTCTAGGGACAGGGAAGGACAGTGAGGGAAATTCTCCTTGTGCTATAGTGTGCTTTAAAAAAACATTTTTTCTAGGGACAGAAAACTATAGGTAGGAAGAGTGTCAGTTTCTTTCACTGTGATAATCCTTGTTTCTAGGGACAGGGAAGGACAGTGAGGGAAATTCTCCTTGTGCTATAGTGTGCTTTAAAAAAACATTTTTTCTAGGGACAGAAAACTATAGGTAGGAAGAGTGTCAGTTTCTTTCACTGTGATAATCCTTGTTTCTAGGGACAGGGAAGGACAGTGAGGGAAATTCTCCTTGTGCTATAGTGTGCTTTAAAAAAACATTTTTTCTAGGGACAGAAAACTATAGGTAGGAAGAGTGTCAGTTTCTTTCACTGTGATAATCCTTGTTTCTAGGGACAGGGAAGGACAGTGAGGGAAATTCTCCTTGTGCTATAGTGTGCTTTAAAAAAACATTTTTTCTAGGGACAGAAAACTATAGGTAGGAAGAGTGTCAGTTTCTTTCACTGTGATAATCCTTGTTTCTAGGGACAGGGAAGGACAGTGAGGGAAATTCTCCTTGTGCTATAGTGTGCTTTAAAAAAACATTTTTTCTAGGGACAGAAAACTATAGGTAGGAAGAGTGTCAGTTTCTTTCACTGTGATAATCCTTGTTTCTAGGGACAGGGAAGGACAGTGAGGGAAATTCTCCTTGTGCTATAGTGTGCTTTAAAAAAACATTTTTTCTAGGGACAGAAAACTATAGGTAGGAAGAGTGTCAGTTTCTTTCACTGTGATAATCCTTGTTTCTAGGAAAAGGGAAGGACAGTGAGGGAAATTCTCCTTGTGCTATAGTGTGCTTTAAAAAAACATTTTTTCTAGGGACAGAAAACTATAGGTAGGAAGAGTGTCAGTTTCTTTCACTGTGATAATCCTTGTTTCTAGGGACAGGGAAGGACAGTGAGGGAAATTCTCCTTGTGCTATAGTGTGCTTTAAAAAAACATTTTTTCTAGGGACAGAAAACTATAGGTAGGAAGAGTGTCAGTTTCTTTCACTGTGATAATCCTTGTTTCTAGGGACAGGGAAGGACAGTGAGGGAAATTCTCCTTGTGCTATAGTGTGCTTTAAAAAAACATTTTTTCTAGGGACAGAAAACTATAGGTAGGAAGAGTGTCAGTTTCTTTCACTGTGATAATCCTTGTTTCTAGGGACAGGGAAGGACAGTGAGGGAAATTCTCCTTGTGCTATAGTGTGCTTTAAAAAAACATTTTTTCTAGGGACAGAAAACTATAGGTAGGAAGAGTGTCAGTTTCTTTCACTGTGATAATCCTTGTTTCTAGGGACAGGGAAGGACAGTGAGGGAAATTCTCCTTGTGCTATAGTGTGCTTTAAAAAAACATTTTTTCTAGGGACAGAAAACTATAGGTAGGAAGAGTGTCAGTTTCTTTCACTGTGATAATCCTTGTTTCTAGGGACAGGGAAGGACAGTGAGGGAAATTCTCCTTGCTAAATGCTAAAGCATTCCTCATCAACCATCTTTGAAATCCTTGTTTTTTGGACAGTCAGGGAAATTGTCGTTGTTCTATTCTGTGCAAAAGCAATCATCCTCAACCATATTTAGAAATCCTTAAGTAAAGGGACAGAGAAGGACACCTGAAGGTAGCCCTTATTGCTTTTTTCCCATCTCCCTGCAGGCCATCTATTAGAATGTCTGGAAGGCAAACAAGGAGAGGCAGACAGTCAGGAGGCAATAAAAGAGGGCAAGCAGGCTCTGTGTCTGGGGGCAACAGTGCTGGTCGTGGACGCGGTGCATTGTCATCAGCACATGGCCATGGGACACGCTTGTCCTTCTTTTCGGTAGCTGGACATGTTGAGCCACATCATGCCGAAGACTTGGTAGAGTGGATGACCAAGCCCTCCTCCTCCTCCTCATCCTCTCTCACCCAGGCTCAGGGTACTGGCAAAGCAGCTGCCAAAGCGTCCTCTTCCCTGGTATCAATGTCAGACTCATCATCAGTCACTCCTTCCCTAGACCCACCATGTCCTCCTCCTGAGGAGTCCCCCGAACTGTTTGAGCACAGTGTTGGGTACATGCTCCAGGAGGATGCCCAGCGTTTCGAAGGGTCTGATGATGAAACCCAGCTACAGGAAGGCAGTAGCGTGAGAGCAGACAGAGGGGATGCTCAAGAAGGACACCAATCTGGCAGTCATGTTCCAGCAGCTGCAGCATACTGCCAGATTGGCTCCAGTGATGAGGAGGGAGGGGATGATGAGGTCACTGACTCCACGTGGGTGCCTAATAGGAGAGAGGAGGAGGAGGAGGATGAGGAGGAGGCACATCTCCAACGAGGCAGGATGCCCTTTGGTGGCCAGCGTAAGGGCAGTACACCGACGGAATCACACCGCAGAACTCCGCCTGTGCAGGGCGCTGCCTCTGCCCGTCATTCAAAAAGTTCTTTGGTGTGGGCCTTTTTTGAGGCTAGTGCATCAGATCGCACAGCTGCTGTTTGCAACATATGTCTCAAGCGTATATCGCGTGGCCAAAACATCAGCCGCTTGGGTACCACATGCCTGACCAGACATATGTTGACCTGCCATGCAGCTCGTTGGCAAGCCTACCTCAAAGACCCACACCAAAGAACAAAGCGGACCTCTCCTTGCACCGCATCAGCTGGGATCTCCAACCCCACTATAACTTCAGTCCTCTCTGAAACATGCACTGAGAGGAATGAAGGTGTAGAATTAGGTGTGTCACAGCCAAGTACTTGCGGCCACTCTGCTAGCAGTACACCGACGTCCGATTCTAGCAGGCAAATTTCCCTGCCCCAGCTGCTGGACCGTCGAAAGAAGTTCACTCCCAGCCATCCACATGCCCAGCGGTTGAATGCTAGCTTGGCTAAATTGCTAGCGCTTCAACTGCTGCCTTTTCAGTTGGTAGACTCGGCCCCCTTCCGTGAGTTTGTGCAATGTGCGGTTCCTCAGTGGCAGGTTCCCAAACGCCACTTTTTCTCACGGAAGGCTATTTCGGCTCTCTACCGGCATGTGGAAGGCAATGTCTTGGCCTCGCTGGACAGGGCGGTCAGCGGTAAGGTGCATATTACCGCTGACTCATGGTCCAGCAGGCATGGACAGGGACGTTACCTTTCTTTCACGGCCCATTGGGTCACTCTTTTGGCAGCTGGGAAGGATGCAGGACAAGGTGCAGTAGTGTTGGAGGTTGTTCCACCGCCACGCCTCCAAAATGCTACTACTGGTTGTGACACACCTCTCTCCTCCACCCCCTCCTCTTCTTCTTCCTCCATGGCCTCTTCCTGTGGTTTGTCCTATGAACCAGCGGTGCTCCGTAGTCGTTCAAGGGGCTACGCAAGTACGCAGGCAAAAAGATGCCATGCCGTGCTTGCGCTGGTGTGTTTGGGGGACAGAAGCCACACTGGGGCAGAGGTCCTGTCTGCTCTGCAGGGCCAGGCCGAGAGGTGGTTGACGCCACGCCAGCTTAAGCCAGGAATGGTGGTTTGCGACAATGGCACCAACCTCCTCTCCGCCCTCCGACAGGGACAACTGACCCATGTGCCCTGTGTGGCTCACGTCCTTAACCTGGTGGTGCAGCGGTTCTTGGGCAGGTACCCGGGCTTACAGGATGTCCTGAGGCAGGCCAGGAAAGTCTGTGTGCATTTCCGCAGATCTTATAATGCCAGTGCTCGCCTGGCTGAGCTGCAAAAGGAGTTGAACCTGCCCAAGAACCGCCTTATATGTGACATGCCCACCAGGTGGAACTCAACGTTGGCCATGCTGCAGCGGCTGCACACGCAGCAGAGGGCCATCAATGAGTACCTGTGCGACTACGGCACCAGGACAGGGTCAGGGGAGCTTGGTTTTTTTCTCCACGCCAGTGGGGCATGATCAGGGATGCATGCACTGTCCTGGCACCATTTGAGGAGGCCACGAGGATGGTGAGCAGTGACAGTGCATGCATCAGTGACACTGTACCTCTTGTCCACCTGTTGGAGCACACGCTGCGTGGAATAATGGACAGGGCACTTGAGGCAGAACAGAGGCAGGAAGAGGAAGACTTCCTTGCCTCTCAAGGCCCCCTTTACCCAGACAGTGTTCCTTCTGTTCCACCCATCGCACAGGAAGAGGAGGAGGAGGAGGAGGAGGAGGAGGAGGATTGTGTCAGCATGGAGGTGGAGGCTGGCACTCAGCATCATCAGCAGCAGTCTTTTAGGGATGATTTACAGTCCCAAGAAACCAGTGGACTTGTACGTGGCTGGGAGGAGGTGGCTGCGGATCATGTCGTCCTTAGTGACCCAGAGGACTCCGGAGCGAATGCCTCAGCAAACCTACGCTGCATGGCCTCCCTGATCCTGCAAAGTCTGCGGAAGGATCCTCGTATTCTTCGGATCAAGGAGAGGGACCATTACTGGCTGGCCACTCTCCTTGATCCACGGTACAAGGGTAAGGTTGCGGACCTTATGTTACCGTCGCAGAGGGAGCAGAGGATGAGACAACTCCGGGAGGCCTTGCAGAAAGGTCTGTGCAACGCGTTCCCAGAGACTGGGAGGTTACAAACTCCTGGTCCTGGACAACGAGTTGCTGAGGCTTCGGCCAGTCAAAGAAGGAGCGGTGGGGAAGGTGGCCGTCTGACCGATGCGTTCAGACAATTCTTTAGTCCGCAGCCCCAAAGTATGATCGGTTCCAGCAACCATCGCCAGCGTCTGATAAACATGGTGCAGGAATATCTAGGGGCAAGGTCAGACTTGGACACCTTCCCCACCGAAAATCCTCTGGCTTACTGGGTCTTGAGGATGGATCACTGGCCAGAGCTTGCACAGTATGCAATTGAGCTACTGGCCTGTCCTGCATCCAGCGTTCTTTCGGAACGCACATTCAGTGCTGCTGGAGGATTTGTCACGGATCACAGGGTGCGCCTGTCCACCGACTCGGTTGATCGACTGACTTTCATCAAGATGAACCAGTCTTGGATCACCACCAGCTACCACACACCTGATGCTGATATAACAGACTAATTGATTTTAACATGTCACATCCCTTCAAGACTGATGCTGATGCTGAGTGCCTGTGCTGTTATGTTGACTGGCTATCCTCCTCCGAGTCCTCAATGATACAATTGATGATGATAGCTTGGAAGATCATTTTTGTTTATGGGTGCCGCCACCAGTGGCTAAGGCCCAATTTTTCAGCCCCTGTTTTACAGGGGCGTGTAATTACAATTTTTTTAGCAATAATTTGCCATAGGGCTCATTGCTGTGCTCCAAGTACAGTATCTGTGAGGGGTTGTAGTGTTGTGCCACCAGTGCCTAAGGCCCAATTTTTCAGCCCCTGTTCAACAGGGGCATGTAATTACAATTCTTGATCTAATAATTCACAGCAGGGCCCATTGCTGCACCCACCAAGAGTAACTCTGAGGGCTTACAGTGTTGTGGCAACGCCACCACCACCACCACCACGAAAGGCCCAATTTTTCAGCCCCTGTTCAAAAGGGGCATGTAATTACAATTCTTGATCTAATAATTCACAGCAGGGCCCATTCCTGCACCCACCAAGAGTAACTCTGAGGGCTTACAGTGTTGTGGCAACGCCACCACCACCACCACCACGAAAGGCCCAATTTTTCAGCCCCTGTTCAAAAGGGGCATGTAATTACAATTCTTGATCTAATAATTCACAGCAGGGCCCATTCCTGCACCCACCAAGAGTAACTCTGAGGGCTTACAGTGTTGTGGCAACGCCACCACCACCACCACCACGAAAGGCCCAATTTTTCAGCCCCTGTTCAACAGGGGCATGTAATTACAATTCTTGATCTAATAATTCACAGCAGGGCCCATTCCTGCACCCACCAAGAGTAACTCTGAGGGCTTACAGTGTTGTGGCAACACCACCACCACCACCACCACCACGAAAGGCCCAATTTTTCAGCCCCTGTTCAACAGGGGCATGCAATTACAATTATTGATCTAATAATTCACAGCAGGGCCCATTGCTGCACCCACCAAGAGTAACTGTCAGGGCTTACAGTGTTGTGGCACCAGCACCACCATCAAAGGCCCAATTTTTACTACCACTGTTCAACAATTATATGTAATTAAAATTCCTGATATAATAGTTGACAGCAGGGCGTTCCAGCACCAACCAAGAGTAACTGTGAGTGCTTACAGTGTTGTGCCAACACCAACAACTAAGGGGCCTATTTCTGCAGAGTATATACGGCAGGTCCCTACTTTCGAACATCCAACTTACAAACGACTCCTACTTGCAAACGCAAGAAGACAACAGGAAGTGAGAGGAAATCTACCCCTTGGAAGGAAAATTCTCTCCTGTAAGAATTAATATGGGAGAAAGGTGTCTCCTCTGTACTGATGCTTTATCAGCAATCCTTGTTTCAAGAAAAACACCACATTTCAAAAACAGTTGTCATTGGGACGGAAAGTGAGGTGAAATGTTCTGAACAGGGGCACAGACAGCAAAACAAATGTTACAGGGGTGATAACCCTTACCTATGTTTTCCAAAAAGTTTAAAAATAGATTTTTGGGCTGGAGCTACACTTAAACAATGTACCTGTTCAAAATTACAAACAGATTCTACATAAGAACAAACCTACAGTCCCTGTCTTGTATGCACCGCCTGTATACGGCTGTTCAGAGTATATAGGGCCTTTTTTATTTTATGTGCGGGGTTCCCCTTAATATCCATACAAGACCCAAAGGGGCTGGTAATGGGCTGGGGTAGGGGGGGGGGGGGGGTCATGGGGTAGCTATGCCATTTTTCTTAAAGATTTTCATCCATATTACCGGGACCAGACATTACATTAAAGCCGCAAGCAGTTTTAAATGGCTTTTTTTTCCTTTAGAAGTGTCATTTTGTGCAGGGACAGTTCTAAACACGGGAAACACGTGGCACTTCACAGGCATACTTTAGACACCCCCCAGGTACAATATTTAAAGGAATATTTGACTTTTTTTTTTTCACTTTATGCATCATTAAAATGACTGCTCCCGAAAAACGACCGTTTTTAACCACTTGACCACTGGGCACTTAAACCCCCTTAATAACCAGACCAATTTTCAGCTTTCGGTGCTCTCACATTTTGAATGACAATTACTCAGTCATACAACACTGTACCCATATGAAATTTTTGTCCTTTTTTTTCACACAAATAGAGCTTTCTTTTGGTGGTATTTAATCACTGTTGGGTTTTTTATTTTTTGCGCTATAAGAGAAAAAAGACTGAAAATTTTGTAAAAAAATGATTTTTTTTTCGTTTCTGTTATAAAATTTTGCAAATTACAATTTTTTCTTCATAAATTTTGGCCAAAATTTATACTGCTACATATCTTTGGTAAAAATAAGTACAAATTGGTGGATATTATTTGGTCTTTGTGAAAGTTATAGAGTCCACAAGCTATGGTGCCAATATCTGAAAATTGATCACACCTGAAGTACTGACGGCCTATCTCAATTCTTGAGACCCTAACATGCCAGAAAAGTACAAATACCCCCCAAATGACCCCTTTTTGGAAAGAAGACATTCCAAGGTATTCAGAAAGAGGCATTGTGAGTTTTTTGAAGTTGTCATTTTTTCCCACAATTCTTTGCAAAATCAAGATTTTTTTTTTCTCTTTTTTTTTTTCACAAAATTGTCATATTAGCAGGTTATTTCTCACACACAGCATATGCATTCCACAAATTACACCCCAAAACACATTCTGCTATTACTCCCGAGTATGGCGATACCACATGTGTGAGACTTTTACACAGCGTGGCCACATACAGAGGCCCAACATGCAGGGAGCACCTTCAGGCGTTCTGGAGCACCAAGGCCAATTCTGACATTTCTCTCCTACATGTAAAAATCATCATTTATTTGCTAGAAAATTACATAGAACCCCAAAACATTATATATGTTTTTTTAGCAAAGACCTTAGAGAATATAATGGTGGTTGTTGCAACTTTTTATCTCACACGATATTTGCGCAGCAATTTTTTTAACGCGTTTTTTACGGAAAAAAAATGTTTTGTGCTTAAAAAAAAAAAAAAAACAGTAAAGTTAGCCCAATGTTTTTGCATAATGTGAAAGATGAAGTTACGCCGAGTAAATAGATACCTAACATGTCGCCCTTAAAAATTGCACACACTCGTGGAATGGCGCCAAACTTCGCTACTTAAAAAATCCCCATAGGCGACGCTTTAAATATTTTTACTGGTTACATGTTTTGAGTTACAGAGGAGGTCTAGGGCCAAAATGATTGCTCTCGCTCTAACGTTCGCAGAGATACCTCACATGTGTGGTTTGAAAACCGTTTTCATATGTGGGCGGGACTTACGTATGCGTTCGCTTCTGTATGCGAGCTCACGGGGACAGGGGCGCTTTAAAAAAATATATATATTTTATTCTTCATTTTACTTTATTTATTTTAGTTTGACATGTTTTTCCGCCCTAAACATTTTTTTGATCACTTTTATACCTATTACAAGGAACGTAAACATCCCTTGTAATAGGAATATGGCATGACAGGTCCTCTTTACAGTGAGATATGGGGGGGGGGGGGGTGTCAATAAGACCCCACATCTCACCTCTAGGCTGGGAAGCCTGAAAAAAAAAAAAAAAAAAAAAACAACAATCCTGGCTTTGATCGTAGCGGTGAGTCGGTAGAAGCACCGGAGGGCAGCGGGAGGGGGGGGCATCCCCTCTCGCCTCCCGTAAGAATGATCAAGCGGCGGAACAGCCGCTATGATTGTTCTTATGGTGTAGGGAATCGCCGGCTGAAAAAGCTAATATCTGAATGATGCCTGTAGCTGCTCCCATCATTCAGATATCCCCGCACAAAGTCAAGGACGTCATATGACGGTCGGAGGGCAGGAAGTGGTTATTGCAGAGTATTGCCGGGCATTGCGGAGTATTGCCGGGCATTGCGGAGTATTGCCGGGCATTGCGGAGTATTGCAGGGCATTGCGGAGTATTGCGGACTATGGCAGGGTATTGCGGTGTATGGCAGGGTATTGCGGTGTATGGCAGGGTATTGCACGGGTATTGCACAGGGTATTGTGGAGGGTATTGCACAGGGTATTGTGGAGGGTATTGCACAGGGTATTGTGGAGGGTATTGCAGAGTATTGTGGAGGGTATTGCAGAGTATTGTGGAGGGTATTGCAGAGTATTGTGGAGGGTATTGCAGAGTATTGTGGCGGGTATTGCAGAGTATTGTGGGGGGTATTGCAGAGTATTGTGCAGGGTATTGCAGATTATTGTGCAGGGTATTTTGCAGGGTATTGCAGAGTATTTTGCAGGGTATTGCAGAGTATTTTGCAGGGTATTGCAGAGTATTGTGCAGGGTATTGCAGAGTATTGCACCAGGGTATTGCAGAGTATTGCACCAGGGTATTGCAGAGTATTTCGCAGGGTATTGCAGAGTATTGCACCAGGGTATTGCAGAGTATTGGCAGGGTATTTTGCAGAGTATTGGCAGGGTGTATTGCAGAGTATTGGCAGGGTATAGCACAGGGATGGCTGAGCAGGGATGGATGGATGGATGGATCTGTGACTGCAATTGTCACAGATCCAGCCCACAGTGCTGCTGCTGCCATCCGCTCCCTCCCCCTCCCCTCTCACACTGTACCGATCGGTACAGAGAGGGGAGGGAGGAACCGGCGTCATCAAATGACGCCGGTCTGTTTACAAGTGATTGCTCCGTCATTTGACGGAGCGATCACGTGGTAAACGGCCGCTATCAGCGGCGATTTACCGCGATTCGTGATCCGCCGGGTCCTCTGGACCCGGCGGTCACGGAGTTTCCCGTGTGCGCGCCCCAGGGGGCGCGCGGGAGCGCGATTCTGGGAGGACGTTATATAACGTCCTCCCAGAGTTAAGCAACCACCTTGTCGACGTTATTTGTCGGCAGGTGGTTGTTAAGTGGTTAAAACTTCTTTTTGCATTGATACATGTCCTCTGGTGCACAACCCGGGTTCCCAAACCCTTTTTAGGACAATAACATGCATAATAGTTGTTATAATTAGCACTTTAGAATTCGAACGTTCGCATCCATTGTATTTAATAGGGTTCTAATGTTCGTACGAACTTTTGGTCCGTTCGCGGGTTCTGGTGCGAACCGAACCCGGGGGTGTTCGGCTCATCACTAGTGGAGACTGAAGTCCCATCCACTTGTGGTAGGTGAAAATCTCCCAGTGCTTGCAAAGCAAGGCTCACATCCTCCTGTCTCAGTGTCACACCATTTTCTGGGGTTGTGTCAGTGAGGACTGAAGTCCCATCCAATACCACAGGAACTCCCGCTTCTGTTAGTTGGGAGCTGAGGTCCGTGGCGCTCGGCTCTGTTACCAGCTCTTCTGCTGGGTTGCTGTGAGTGGGGACCGCAGTCCCATCCACCGATATCCGCTCAAGTGGCAGTTGTGTGCAGCGGCCAGTAGCATTCTGCCCTGCTGCCAGTGATTCAGCTGGGGGTAAAAGCTTTACCACCATAGCTTGTTGCTGGGGAGAGGGGCCAACTGCCCCAGCTCCCTGAAACTCCACAGTGGTTTCCGGTGCTGGGCAGAGGTGGGTACCACTCTGCCCTGTTGCCAGCACTTCTGCTGGGGACTCCACACCATCTGCTCTGGTTAACTGTTGGGGGGGAGATGGCCTGCTTCTCCTCCCTGCATCTCTCGCAACCTCCTTCCGAATTCCTCTTCCATGGCGGCTGGTTCTTTAGGCGTTGTCTCCGATTGCCGTATTACCGCCATTCTCCACTCATGTTGCCGCTCTAGTTCTCTCTTTTGTCGGGCATCCTGCAGCTGGATGTCTTTAATGGCTTCCTGTATGGCGGTCTCTGATGGGTTAGCCCCATATAATGCCAACCGCTGCCGCACTCGTTGCTGAAACAAATCTTCAACTGACCGGGGTCCTGCATCACCCTTCTTCTGCTCCATCTCGGCTCTCAAGTAGGTCTTTCAGCGTGACTTTCCTGCAGGCTGCATAGCTGGTCCTTCACTGTGGTGGTTTGGAGTGTCCCAGTAACTGGAGAGCAAATCCCACCGCTGCCAACCAATGTAACGAGCCCCTTTGCTCGCTCGGCTCCACTCTCCCGACACTCCTCTGCTCTATTGGATCATCCGGTGCTCCAGGATTCAAACTACCGCTATGTGCCATTCGAATCCATTTGTGGTCGGTCAGAACAAACACCAGGCAGGCTGTATGTAAGTTCAACCAAGAGAGACTTTATTAGCACCAAAATCAAGTCTTATATACAGTAACAGAGGGGGTAACCAAAAACATAATTAACATGAGCTAATTAACTAAATCCTTTAGCCAGCCAAGGTGACTCATAGATATGACCGTTCAGGGTAGACATCCCGGCTCCTACCTGTCTCCTCTGCTATACAATATACATTATCCTAAGTGTAAACATCACACATTTAGCAGGGTCAAAATAGCACAGAGGACAGACAGATGGCTGAAGGTGATTGCATTCGCATATCCTTAGAGGGAATGTGTGAAAATCCCAACAGTATGAATTAGTCACTCTAATATGGCATATACAGGGTCCCCAGAGTCTGTGTGTCTTGGGGGGACATGGACATGAATCCGAAGTAACACCCCGACAAGGGTCCCCAGGCATACAGCTCACAAAGAGCACCGTTCCCCCAAATGCCAGGGCCCATGGTCGCAGGGCAAGAGGCTTGCATTCAGTCCCCTCCAAAAGCCCCTGTCCCGGCCAGGTCCGTCACATATACTATTTCACTTTTAATAATTTCAGTGTTGCAAAGGTAATGCGCAAGGCTGGTGTGCCCTCTGTCCTTGTTTTCTTTTAAAGTTCCTCCTGGGTTCCCCCTGACCTGTTGAGAGTGGCAGCACAGCGGATGCAGTGGCGTAATTTGTGAAGATTTCCTTCTTCTTCAATTTACCCTACGGCAATCTTTCGAGCGCAGGAGCATTTATTCCTTTTTGCATTGATTCTCTCAATAAAGAGGACCTGTCATCCTTATTTTTAATTACAAGGGATGTTTACATTCCTTGTAATAGGAATAAACATGATCAAAAAAAATAAAAATTAAAGGGACAATGTAAAAGGGAAAAGTAAAATAAAAAAATAATAAAAAACCCTTAAGCGCCCCATCCCTCCGAGATCGCACGCAGAAGCGAACGCATACGTAAGTCGCACCCTCATACATAAATGGTGTTCAAACCACACATGTGAGGTATCGCCATGATCGTTAGAGCGAGAGCAATAATTCTAGTGCAAGACCCCCCTGTAACGCTAAGAAGGTAACCTGTAATTTTGTTTTAAAGCATCGCCTATGGAGATTTTTAGGTACCGTCGTTTATCGCCATTCCACATTCATGCGCATTTTTAAAGCATGACATGTTATCTATTTACTTGGCATAACATCATCTTTTACATTATACAAAAAATTGGCCTAATTTTACTTTTTTTTTTTATTCATTAAAGTGTATTTTTTTTTCAAAAAAAGTGCATTTGAAAGACCGCTGCGCAAATACAGTGTGACATTAATTATATTGCATTAACCGCCATTTTGTTCTCTAGGGTATCTGCTAAAAAAAAATATATATATATATATATATAATGTTTGGGGGTTCTAAGTCATTTTCCAGCAAAAAATACAGATTTTTACTTGTAAACAACAAATGTCATAAATAGGCTTGGTCTTAACCACTTCCCTACCCAGCCATAGTCAAATGACGTCCACAGATGGGATCTCCCATCCTGGGTGGACGTCATATGACGTCCTGGCTTTGTAGGGGGATATCTGAATGATGCCTGCAGCTAGAGGCATCATTCAGATATCCTTTTGAAGTGCTGGCGATTCTGTGCACCATAAGAACGATCATAGCGGCGGTTCTTATAGGCGGCGGGAGGGGACATGCCCCCCTCCTGCCGCCATCCGGTGCTTCTCCGGGCTCTCCTGTGCGATCGGGGACCCGAAGCGAATCTTCCGGCGCCGTTGGTGGGTCACGTGACGAGCATAGAGATGACTGGTGACCAGATGGAGGCCCGGGCGCGATGTGATGACGTCACGCACGGGTCCTCAAATGTAAACAAAGCCGCCATTGCGGCTAGTAAGTATGAGATCAGTGAAAAAATGTTCACTGATCTCATGCTTTCCAGCCTGGAGGAGAGATGTGGGGTCTTATTGACCCCACATCTCTCCATAAAGAGGACCTGCCACACACATTCCTATTACAAGGGATGTTTACATTCCTTGTAATAGGAATAAAAGTGATAAAAAAAAAAGAAAAAGTAAAATAAAAGTAAAAAAATAAATAAATAAATAAAAATTAAAAAAAATTAAAACGCCCCTGTCCCTGGTAGCTCGCGATCAGAAGTGAATGCACACGTAAGTCACCCACATATGTAAACGCCGTTCAAACCACATATGTGAGGTATCGCCGCGTGCGTTAGAGCGCGTGCAACAATTCTAGCACTAGACCTCCTCTGTAATTCTAACCTGGTAACCTGTAAAAAAAATTAAAGCGTCGCCTATGGAGATTTTTAAGTACCGAAGTTTGGCGCCATTCCATGAGTGTGCGCAATTTTAAAGCGTGACATGCTAGGTATCTATTTACTCGGCGTAACATCATCTTTCATATTTTCCCAAAAAATTGGGCTAACTTTACTGTTTTGTTATTTTTTAATTCATGAAACCATTTTTTGTTTTTTAAAAAGGCGTTTGATAAATTATTGCGCAAATATCGTGCAAGAAAAAAAGTTGCAACGACCGTCATTTTATTCCCTAGGGTGTCTGCTAAAAAAACATATATAATGTTTGGGGGTTCTGAGTAATTTTCTAGCAAAAGAATGATGATTTGTACATGTAGGAGAGAAGTGCTAGAATAGGCCCGGTATGGAAGTGGTACAAAAAGCCCGGTGTTGAAGTGGTTAAAATGGTTAGTATTCAAAATATTGTTTCACAGGGCACTGCAAGTAAACATATCTTATTTGTTGATAAGGATCACTTTAAAGGTAGTAAAGAGACACATGTAGCCCCCAAGATGATCAAATAATAGGATTTTTATAACAGCTTACCTGTAAAATCCTTTTCTTGGAGTACATCACGGGACACAGAGCGACATAGTCATTACTAATGGGTTATATAGATACCGTCAGGTGCTGGCACTGGCAACTTCCAAAACCGGAAGTACCCTCCCCTATATAAGCCCCTCCCATCCGGGAGCACCTCAGTTTTGTAGCAAAGCAATAAGTGTCCCTAAAGAGGGGCGGGAGCTCTGTGTCCCGTGATGTACTCCAAGAAAAGGATTTTACAGGTAAGCTGTTATAAAAATCCTATTTTCTTTCTCGTACATCACGGGACACAGAGCGACATAGTCATTACTAATGGGATGTCCTAAAGCAATGCCAAATGAGGGGGGGGATACACCATATATAAGCTGAGCGCTATCAGACATGAGGATCTTTTGCGGCCTGCAACACACTGCGCCCAAAGGCGACATCCTCCTGACTTCTAACGTCCACCTGGTAGGACCTAGTAAACGTGTGTACCGAAGACCATGTTGCGGCCTTACAGATTTGAGCCAGGGAGGCCTGGTGATGCACTGCCCATGAAGTTCCAACTGCTCTCGTGGAGTGCGCCCTAACTTTGAACGGAGGCGGTCTACTTCTCAAGCCATAGGCTTGTATTATGACCTGTCGAATCCACTTGGCTAAAGTAGATTTTGACGCTGCCTGACCCTTTCTGGGGCCTTCCGGCAGAATAAACAAAGTATCCGTTCTGCGAATCTGAGCAGTGGCTTTTAGATAAGCTTTAACTGCTCTTACTACATCCAAAGAATGCAATAACTTTTCCTCTACCGAAGTAGGTTTGGGGAAAAAAGAAGGAAGAACCACATCTTGGTTCAAATGAAACCTCGATACCACCTTAGGAAGAAAGGCTGGATGAGGACGTAACACTACTCTGTCCTTATGGATAACCAGATATGGCTCCTTACAGGACATAGCTGCTAATTCCGATACTCTTTTAGCCGAACAAATGGCTACTAGAAAAACCAATTTCCTGGTGAGAAGCACCAAGGAAATATGCTGTAATGGTTCAAATGGTTGTTTCTGTAGAACCGACAGAACCAAGTTTAGATCCCATGGACATATGGGAATATTAACCGGAGGACTAATACGCATCACTCCTTGTATAAAGGCTTTGACTAGTGAATGCGAAGCCAAGGGCCTTTGAAAAAATATTGACAAGGCCGAAATCTGACCCTTGATAGTACTCAAGGCAAGCTTTCTATCTACAGCCCATTGTAGGAAGTCCAGAATCCTACCTATTACGTATTTACGTGGATGCCATTTTCTGGCCTCACACCAGGCGATGTACGCCTTCCAGATTCTATAGTAGATCTGCCTGGATACCGGTTTCCTGGCATTGATCATGGTAGACACCACAGCATTAGAGAGCCCTCTCTTTTTTAGAATGTGGGCTTCAATAGCCAGGCCGTCAAACCTAGGGCTGGTAAGGAAGGGTGGTATATCGGTCCCTGCGAAAGCAGGTCCGGACGATGTGGGAGGGTCCAAGGACTCCCCACAGACATTTTTACAATCTCCGCGTACCATGCTCTTCGGGGCCACGCTGGAGCCACCAGAATCACTGGTTTCTTTTCTACCCTGATTCTGCGGAGTAATCGAGGTAACCATTGTGGCGGTGTGAATGCATATATCAGCTTGAACTGATCCCAAGGGAACACTAGGGCATCCGAGCCGCAAGCTAGGGGATCCCTTGTCCGAGAGACAAACCTGTCCCCCTTTGCGTTGAATCTGGATGCTAGAAGATCTACATCCGATGTTCCCCACCGCTGACGTATTGTCCAGAAAACCTCGGGGTGAAGGGACCCTTCCTCTGGGCCTAATTGCTGGCGACTTAGAAAGTCCGCCTTCCAATTCTCCACTCCTGGAATGAATACCGCAGATATGGCTGGGACATATTTTTCTGCCCATTTCAGGATGTAATTTACTTCCCTCTGGGCTGCACGACTCCTGGTGCCCCCCTGATGATTGATATATGCCACTGCTGTGGCATTGTCTGATTGAATTCTGACAGGGGACCCTTGGAGTTTGGATGTCCATGCTACTAGGGCATACCGGGCTGCTCGTATCTCTAAGAGATTGATGGGCAGGGCCTTTTCTGCATCCGACCATCTGCCCTGGAGAGACTATTGCTCCAGTACTGCTCCCCAGCCTATAAGGCTGGCATCTGTAGTGACCACCTTCCAAGAAATCGGACTGAAGGATTTCCTTTTTTCCAGATTCTGGGGAACCAACCACCAACGGAGGCTCTTGCGAACGGAAGGGGACAAGGACATTGTAAGTCTAGGGCCTGAACTTTTTTGTTCCAGGCTGACAGTATGGCCCCTTTCAAATTCCTTGAATGGAATTGACCATAGGGTACTGCTTCGAATGATGCCACCATTTTTCCCAGCAGCCTCATATACAGGCGTATGGACGGCTGTCTTTTTGTACCCACTAAGTGGATCAAATCTTTCAAAGACAACACCTTTCCTCGAGGCAAGAATATTTTTCTCTGGCCTGAATCCAACCTTAGCCCCAAGTATTCCAGACTTTTGACTGGTTTTTAGGGCTGACTTGTCTCGGTTGATAATCCAACCGTGAGATTCCAGATACTTGATTGTCTTGTGAACGACCACGTCTAGTTTTTTCACTGAGTGGTCTATCAGCAATAAGTCATCCAGATATGCCATTATCATTACACCTTGTGTTCTTAGATTGGCCAATAAAGGGCCAGAATTTTTGTAAACACTCGTGGTGCTGTGGCCAAACCGAAGGGTAAGGCTCTGAACTGAAAATGGCGCCCTTCTACTGCAAAGCGTAGAAATTTTTGGTGGACTGGAAAGATGGGAATGTGCAAATAAGCATCTTTGATGTCGATCGCGGCTAACCAATCCTCCCCTTGTAGGGCAGTGGCCACCGATCGGATCGACTCCATCGGAAAGTCCTGATATACAGGAATTTGTATAGCCCTTTTAGAATTAATATGGGCCTCCCGTCCGCGTTTGCTTCGGGACTGTAAGAGGTTTGAGTAAAACCCGAACCCTCATTCTTCCAGGGGAACCTCCATAATTACTCCTTGGAGCAATAGTTGTTCTAGTGCCAACAGGAGGGACTCTCTCTTCCGGGGATCCCTTGGCACGTTTGACCTCAAAAATGGGAAGGAGGAGAGTCTTTTAACTCCAAACTGTATCCCAAACCTACTGCGGAGAGCACCTATCTGTCTTGATCGTGTCCCGCCAGGTCTCTTGCGAACAACTGGAGTCCTCCCCCCACCCGACTGAGTGGGGGCTTCAATGAATTTAACTTTGGGGGAGGTTTTGTACCTCCCCTGACCCAGGGTTTCTCATTACCCTGCTACTGTCCCTGTTTTTTACCCCCGGGATTTGACCGAGGAGGCCGTCGGAACTGTTACACAGCCGATGCCCCAGGGACTGGAGAAGCAGGCCTCTTAAAGAGGGACCTCTAACTCTGCTTTTAACCGGCAAGAGCGTATTTTTACCGCTGGAAATTTTCTGGATATATTTGTCCAGGTTTTCCCTGAATAAGCGTTCACCATGAAATGGGACGCTAACCAGCCATTCTTTACAGGGAGCTTTAGCAGACCAGTTTTTGAGCCATAGGAGCCTACGCATATGTACTATAGACAGCGTAAGGCGGGAGGCCTGATGGACTGAATCCTCTATGGCGTCAACCGCAAAGCCTAAGGCTCTAGGTAGATCAGCTAGGGCAAAGCCTGCTGATCTGTCAAGTCCCTCAAGACCTGTTTCAACTGATCCTTCACTGCTTAGCAGACCCCAATAGCTGCTACTGCTGGTTGTATCACCAAGCAGATTTTCATAAGGACTCCAATCTTTTATCTATTGGGTTCTTGAACATTTGGACATTATCCACTGGACATGTCAGTGATTTATACATACAAGAGATGGCTGCGTCCACTGTAGGGACCTTCCATTTTTTTTTTTTTTTTTTTTTTTTTTGATGAACTTATCCTCCATGGGATAGACCACCGGAAATCTCTTGGGGGAATAAATATTTTCTCAGGACGTTCCCAATCCTGGTAAATGAGCCCTTTCAGTAAAGGGTGAAGTGGAAAAGAACAAACAGTCTGGGGGCTTCTAGCGACCCCAACGAGGATACAGTAGTGGTTGATGGTTCCGCAAGGTGCATTTTTAAATGCTGATCGGACCATGTTAGTCAGAGACTGAACCCATAATCTTTCAGCTTGAGATGCTGAGAAAAGGTTCCCCCACTGTTGATTCCTCTATAACAGAATCAACCTCATCCTGACCCCCTTCAGGCAGGTCGATCCCTGTATGGGACTGTTGCTCTGCTAACAGGCACTCTGAAGGAGGAGACGGAGATCGGGCGTGCTTTCCCTGACAGGGAGGCAGCGATAAATGTTGACAATCTCTCTCTAATCCTCCCAGAGCTGAGGAAAAAACCTCCTCTGTTACATACACAGGAGCAGGTGACTGAGGACAGCCACAGTACCAAGTACCCCTGCGGGGTCTCTACGGTCACTTACCTCTGAACTTCAGGGGAGACTGGTGCAGCAGGAGTATGCCCAAGATCCTCCGAGCCCGATAAGACCCCCTTCGCTTCCTGGAAGATTCAGTTCCGGAGCTTCTGGACGGCATATTCCTAAGCCTAAAGCTGAGGTATTCCAGCCGCAATACACCACTTTTACTGAGAATAGTCTAGCACAATTGCTGCTATATCACAGTTGGTGTCTACTAATGTGCCTTTCTAGGGGATGCCTGTATCAACCGCTTGCTGTATGCCTTTAAATGTTGCCAGCTCTGTCTCTGTACTTCATAGCCAGCTCACTACAATATTGTTGTTTTTTTAAAACTGCTGGGACGCCCGCACATGCGCAGAAGCGCTGCGGCGCGCACAGAGCGTCATCCCCCAGGCTCCGCCCCCTTTCCCGGCTCACCTCTATATATAGAGGCGCGTGCACGCGCACGCGCGCGGGCACGTGCGCCTTCGGCGCTAATTTCAAATATGGTAACAAGGGACAGGAGCCAGGGCCCCTCTTTGCCGCAGGCCGGGGGATGGACGAGCACTGCAACATGGCAGAGGAAGCAGTTTCCTATCAGAGAACTCACCATCTGCCTGGACTTTGCTCTGCTGAGAAGAAGCTAGTCCACATGACAAGAAAACATTCCACAGCGGCCTCTATTAGGTAACAGACAGAAAGACAAATTAGGCTTGGGGGTCCCCCAATAGAACCAAGTTCCTGGGGGCCCCCACTTACCTGTTCCCCGCCGCAGGACTTTGTTTGGTCCACAAAAGCCCAAACTTCACCTATCACGGCAGGCATTGTAATCAAACCTTCAGGGACCGGGTTCCCAAGGATTCCACTCCCCTGGACCTGTATAGCACCCTGCACAGAAAACATCTTGGTCGTGGGTATGACCAGAGCTCTGGATCCCAGGGTCCAGCTCTCCTAAGAGAAGCATTACAGGCAAAACCTTGCTCTTCTCTTTGCAAGGCCCGGGTACCGACCGTTTAGCTATGAAGCTTTTTTGGTCGGATCCGGAATAGCTTACTGAGGCCCAAAAGAACCTGTACGCAAGCTCAGTGAAAAACACATGTTTCTTCTTGGCCAACACCTTAGACACTGGCAAAAAACTGAGGTGCTCCCGGATGGGAGGGGCTTATATAGGGGAGGGTACTTCCGGTTTTGGAAGTTGCCAGTGCCAGCACCTGACGGTATCTATATAACCCATTAGTAATGACTATGTCGCTCTGTGTCCCGTGATGTACGAGAAAGAATTTTTTTTTTTATGACTTCCTTTTGCTAAACTTTCAGATTCCCTGAAAAAAAAAAAAATTCTGGTAAATCTGAAATGTCAAATCGCATGCTAAATCTAAGCCTATTGCCAGCGACGGCACCGTCCGAATCGGTGCGACACTGACTTTGTGTCGCTGCACCGATTCCCAAAAGTAGTTCCTGCACTACTTTTGGAAACTTTGGGGGTGATTTCTTTTTTTTTTTTAAATAACGTTTTTTATTAGTTATCTCAAAAAGATTATCACTACACAGATACATATAAAGTTAGAAAAAGCGAATACAGGGATAGAACAATACTCTGGGTATACGCAAACGCGTCAAGGATGTAAAAAAAAGATACCTTCTTCGCATTGTGTGCATGATATATATCAACTTCACTAGTAACATTGCTTATAAAAACAAACATAGTAAACAGTATCTTAAGACCAATTACACACATAACTGTGCATAGATAAATTGCAAAGCAGAAGAGAAAAAGAAAAAGAAAAGGAGAGAAAAACAAAGGGGGGGAAGAAAATAGGAGGAATAAGATAGGGGGAGACATTATGTTACCGCGTTGACTCTGTTACCGGCTCACTACAAGTCCTCCCGAAGATGCCACCTCTCCCAGACCTCGTTGTGGTCGTCCAGCCTATCTCGTATCCTGCCCGTCATTTTCTCCATAAGTTCAACATCTTTGACCCTGGAGTACAGAGCTTCCTGGGTTGGGGGTGATGTTTTTTTCCCGGGGGTGATTTCAATAGACAACTGTGCATGAACCCGCACAGATGTCTCTCAAATCGCCCCCTAAGTCGGATTGAAATGCCAGTATGAAATTGTGCGAGTTCTGCTGAACTCACACGATTTTAAACCCGCATTCAGTGTGAACCCAAGCTTATAGGAGAATTGTCAAAAAAAAAAAAAAAATGATTGGTTAAACCCACAAGTGCTTTTTTTAACACTACTATTCCGTTATATTGGCTTTTGGAATTTACAAATGCAGCAATTTAGACATTGGATGAAATGTATGTTTAGCACTGGGAAACACTTTTGGATAGATAAGTAGTGCATTTTATATACAATTATATATATATATATATATATATATATATTGTGACAGCAGGAAGGTAAAGTCACCTGGTTGCATCCAGGGGGGTAGATATATTTCGCCCAGATTCAGGCTTTACGCCGACTTATACAACTAGGTGGAGAGTTGTATAAGGCTAGTGGGCTCATGGATGACTCATACCTCTAGGGAGAGTGTGGGGCGTCGTGCAGACAGAGATGAGGAGACCAGCTGAACCTTGTCAGCTCATTTAGGCCTCTATAAGAACTCCCAGCTTCATTAGATGTTAGCTCATGCCTGGAACCAGACCTGTGTGGACTGTCTAGGGAGAGTGAACCCCTGTGCGGTGAGGCAAAGCCTGTGTGGCTATTTGTTTGGACTTTTACTAAACCAGGGACTTAGGGACTAGGACAGCACTAGGCTGATCCCAGTTGTTAGTTAGGAAACCTGTATGTTTAGTCAGAGGTCAACTTGACCAGGATTTATTTTGGTTATGTTTCTTTTGCCTTGCTGTGTTTTGTCACTGTAAATAGAAAATAAACCGCACCTTTTTTGATTTTGAAAACCACAACCTCCGTTTGCTGGGCCTGTTTTGTGTGGGGAGCCCATCCCGGGGGTCACACACACCCGCTGCCGAGCTAACCCCCTCACAGTTGGTGGAGAACCAGTGGCAGTTTTTTTTAAGCCAGCATGGAGGAGATACTGAAGCAGCTGGCTCTAGCAAATGCCAATCAACAGCAGACAAATGCAGGTTTGCAAAGGAGCCTTGCAGCCCAGCAGCAGACAAACGCAACTTTGCAACAGAGTCTGGAGGCTCAGCAACGAGCCCAGCAGCAATCTGAGGCCCACTTCATAGACCTGTTGCAGAAGCAAGAGCAGAGACTACAACAACAGATGGAAGCAGTAATGCAGCAACGTCCGCAGACCAGTGAGGAAAGCCGTCCCACTAATACCGCGTCCTTTGGGGTGAGTCGTTTATTGACAAAAATGACTGGAGAGGATGATCCAGAGGTATTTTTGACCACATTTGAAAGGACCGCTGAAAGAGAAAAGTGGCCTGAGGAGCAGTGGGCTGGACTGGTGGCTCCTCTGTTAACTGGTGAATCGCAGAAAGCTTACTATGACCTAGAGCCTAACCAAGCAAAAGACTATGTGATGCTAAAAGCTGAAATATTGGCAAGGCTGGGTGTCACCCAGGCTGTCCGGGCTCAGCGTGTGCATAACTGGACTTTCCAGCTTGGAAAACCCCCCAGGTCTCAAATGTATGATCTCATTCACCTGAGCAGAAAGTGGCTACAGCCAGAGACTTTGTCCGCACCAAAGATTGTGGAACGTGTTGTAATGGATCGGTTTTTGAGAGCTCTTCCTACTGCCATCCAAAAGTGGGTAAGCCATGGAGACCCAGAGACGGCCGATGGTCTTGTGGATCGTGTGGAGAAATACTTGGCTACAGAGAACCTGACGGCCTCTTCCAGAGACACTCGGACTTTCCACCCTAAGACCAGACCATCCCCAGGGGCGGATAAGAGGATTCCAAGGGGTGAGGGTGGAGAGAGTGAGAGGGTGGGAGCTCTACCCCAAGTTTGGCGAGAACAGCCTGGGAAATCAGCGGCTCAAGAGGCGGCAAGAAGGATCGTTTGCTACCGCTGCCGGCAAGCGGGACATATTGCAGCCAATTGCCCGGTTGTGGAGGAACCCATGCAGTGTGACTTTCTGACGGGCAGACGTCAGTCGCTGTGTGCGACAGTCGCATGCACTGCCATTCGAGGAACTGAGAAACATTTATGCAAAATGTGTGTTAATGGTAGAAATGTTGTGGTATTGCTGGATTCAGGTAGCCTTGTGACCCTGATAAAGGCTGAGTTAGTTAAAACAGAGGTCTCTGGGAATAGCAAGGTAGCTGTTATTTGTGTGCATGGGGACACCCGAGAGTATCCAGTGACTACAGTGTGTTTCGAGACCCCCAAAGGTACCCTCTCTCATCCAGTGGGCTTAGTATCTCAGTTACCGCATGACGCCATTGTGGGAAGGGATTTTCCGAAGTTCTGGGAACTGTGGGATGATCCTGAGCCCCTCACTGGTGCCCCTATGTACCAGGAATGTGATAGCCAGAACTCCCCTGAGAGTGGTGAGGACTCTCCGGAATTTCCCTTATCAGTATTGGCAGGGGAGACTCAAGAAACTGGAGAGGAGCCCACCTCCTCAGACGAAAACCTACCGTCTGTGGAGTTTTCTGATCTTGAGGTTCACAGGGAAAACTTTGCCACAGAACAGTTGAAAGACCCCGCCCTAATAAAGGCACGGGAAAACGTAGTGAAAATAGATGGTGAGTTAGTGAACCCAGATAATACCTGCACTTACCCATACTTCAGCGTAGAGAAGGACCTACTGTATCGGGTGGCAAAAAGGGCAGAAGAAACCGTTGAGCAGCTTGTGGTGCCCAAACTTTACAGGAAGTTGGTGTTGGAGTTGGCCCATGGGCACATTCTTGGAGGTCATCTGGGGACAGAGAAAACCCGAGAGAGGGTATTACAGAGATTCTATTGGCCGGGGGTGATGAAGGACGTAGAAAATTATTGTTCCTCCTGCCCTGTGTGTCAGAGGTTGGCCCCGATGCCACATTTCCGTAGCCCGCTGGTCCCTCTACCCATCATTGAGGTCCCGTTTGAGAGGATCGCCATGGATTTGGTAGGTCCTATAATCAAGTCCGCTAGGGGGCACCAGTACATATTAGTTATAATGGACTATGCCACCCGTTATCCAGAAGCGATCCCTCTCCGAAATACCTCGGCCAAAACCATAGCCAAAGAGCTATCTCTTGTTTTTAGCCGGGTGGGTATTTGTAAAGAACTGCTTACGGACCAAGGTACACCCTTTATGTCCCGGGTTATGAAAGAGCTGTGTAAATTGTTCAAAGTGACGCAATTGCGTACGTCTGTGTATCACCCCCAAACCGATGGGCTGGTTGAAAGATTCAACAAAACCCTAAAACAAATGTTGAAGAAAGTGGTGGATAGAGATGGAAAGGATTGGGACTGTTTACTTCCTTATTTGATGTTTGCTATTAGGGAGGTGCCCCAATCCTCTACGGGATTCTCCCCCTTTGAGTTACTGTATGGGAGACACCCAAGAGGGCTGTTGGATATTGCCAAGGAAACTTGGGAAAGTGAGAGTTCTCCCCACAGGAGTGTGATTGAGCATGTCGCCCTGATGCAAGATCGAATTGCACAGGTAATGCCCATCGTGAAGGAACATTTGGCCCAAGCGCAGTTGGCACAGCAGAGAGTGTACAACCGTGGAGCCAAGACCCGTACCTTTTCCCCGGGGGATAGGATATTGGTACTTGTCCCTACGGTTGAAAGTAAATTCCTTGCCAAATGGCAAGGCCCCTACGAGATAATGGAAAAAGTGAGCGAAGTGAATTACAAGGTCAGACAACCAGGAAGGCGAAAGCCCGAACAGATCTATCACGTTAATCTGTTGAAAGCCTGGAGGGATAGAGAGTCCCTAGTCGCAGACACTTGGTCACCAGCTCAAACTGGTTGCGTGATTCCTGAGGTTGGAATAGCAGCCACCTTGTCACAACCCCAACAACAGGAGGTTAAGGAGTTTGTGCTTCGCAACAAGGAGGTATTCTCTGAGCTGCCGGGACAAACATCTGGGGTAGAGCATGACATCATTACCCCGCCCGGTGAAAGGGTGAAGTTAAAACCCTATCGGATCCCAGAGGCTCGACGGGAGGCAATACGGGAGGAAGTACAGAAAATGCTGAACTTAGGGGTGATAGAGGAGTCCCAAAGTGATTGGTCTAGTCCCATCGTGTTGGTGCCTAAACCGGATGGGAGCTGGCGATTTTGTAACGATTTTCGTCAGTTGAACAAAGTTACAAAATTTGACACCTACCCCATGCCACGTATAGATGAGTTGATCGACCGGCTGGGAACAGCCCGATACATGACAACTCTTGACCTCACAAAAGGGTATTGGCAAATCCCCCTGGCCAAGTCGGCCAAAGAGAAAACCGCATTTGTAACCCCAGACGGGGCGTTCCAATATAAAAGAATGCCGTTCGGGTTACAGAATGCGCCGGCCACATTCCAGCGGAAAATGGACCAGATGCTGAGGCCCCATCGGAAGTATGCTGCGGCTTACCTGGATGACGTAATTGTCCATAGCACAGATTGGGCCTCACATCTGCCAAAAGTGCAAGCAGTCCTGGACTCTGTTCGGGAAGCGGGGTTTACGGCTAACCCCAAGAAGTGTACCATTGGGCAGGAGGAGGCCAAATATCTTGGGTACACCATTGGGAGGGGAGTAATAAAACCCCAACTCAACAAAGTCGAGGCCATCCAGAGTTGGCCACGTCCCAACAGCAAGAAGCAGGTACGAGCCTTTCTGGGAATCGCTGGGTATTATCGGCGATTCATTCCCCACTTTGCTTCTAAGGCTGTGCCCCTAACCAACCTGACGAAGGGGAAAGGGTCGGTCATGATTAAATGGACCCCCGAGGCTGAGGCAGCATTCCAATTCTTGAAACAAGCCTTATGTAGCCAGCCAGTGTTGTACTCACCCGACTTCTCTAAAGACTTTGTCGTACAAAGTGATGCGTCAGATGTGGGGTTAGGAGCAGTATTGTCCCAGGTCTGGAACGGGGAAGAGCACCCAGTCATTTACCTCAGCAGGAAGTTGAAGTCCCATGAGGTAAATTACGCCACCGTTGAAAAGGAGTGTTTAGCGGTGAAGTGGGCTCTAGATTCCCTTCGGTACTACCTGCTAGGTAGGCACTTTGACATGGTTACGGATCACGCTCCGTTAAAGTGGATGGCTCAAAACAAGGAAACAAATAGAAGAGTGAATAGGTGGTTCCTGGCCCTCCAGGAATTCAACTTCACAGTAAAGCATCGCCCTGGCGTTCAAATGGGGAATGTGGATGCTTTGTCTCGAGTACATGAATGCCTGATTGCTGGTGTTCCAACCCCGAGGTTAAAACAAGAGGGGGGGGTATGTGACAGCAGGAAGGTAAAGTCACCTGGTTGCATCCAGGGGGGTAGATATATTTCGCCCAGATTCAGGCTTTACGCCGACTTATACAACTAGGTGGAGAGTTGTATAAGGCTAGTGGGCTCATGGATGACTCATACCTCTAGGGAGAGTGTGGGGCGTCGTGCAGACAGAGATGAGGAGACCAGCTGAACCTTGTCAGCTCATTTAGGCCTCTATAAGAACTCCCAGCTTCATTAGATGTTAGCTCATGCCTGGAACCAGACCTGTGTGGACTGTCTAGGGAGAGTGAACCCCTGTGCGGTGAGGCAAAGCCTGTGTGGCTATTTGTTTGGACTTTTACTAAACCAGGGACTTAGGGACTAGGACAGCACTAGGCTGATCCCAGTTGTTAGTTAGGAAACCTGTATGTTTAGTCAGAGGTCAACTTGACCAGGATTTATTTTGGTTATGTTTCTTTTGCCTTGCTGTGTTTTGTCACTGTAAATAGAAAATAAACCGCACCTTTTTTGATTTTGAAAACCACAACCTCCGTTTGCTGGGCCTGTTTTGTGTGGGGAGCCCATCCCGGGGGTCACACACACCCGCTGCCGAGCTAACCCCCTCACAATATATATATATATATATATATATATATATATATATATATATATATAAAGACCAACATGAGGGACAAATGAGGAGGAAAGAGGGACAGAGGGACTTTGTTCCAAATGAGGGACAGTCCCTCGAAATCAGGGACAGTTGGGAGCTATGCTTTGTATACAATACTGAAGTAAGATATTAGGCTATTAGCTCCGCGGGGGTGGGCTCCACCATAAATTAACTGTGCCATGCAAAGTGCTGTAAAGTTATTTTGTGCTTGGTTTTATAAATTAAATAAATGTTGTATGTTGTGTTTGCCTTGCAGCTTGCAGCCATGATTGTCGCGCTCGTGTTGTTTTGCCAGATCAGCAATAAGTAATCAATTGGATCTGCCATTCTTTTTGCTGGGGATATCTCTTTTGATGGTGATACTAAATATGAATGCAGAGGGTGAAGCCCTGTGCTATGATTTAGTTGAGTACACTCTGTGTAGTATAACCTCTAATTCATGAATTTTCAGCATCAGTTTGTCAGTTTGGTTATTCTGTCACCCGAGCAGATCCCAGCAATGGTCAAAGATTATCAGCACTGTCACACCTGAGCCTACCGCACGTCACCTTATTATTTCGACTGAGACTAATATAAATTCTATTTTCTTACACTTTTTAACCTATAAAGGCTTATCTGATAACGCATTGTAAAGAGCAAAAAAAGATGTATAACTGACATCAACTGATCAGATTTCAGCTTACGGTAGTCAGGAAATATAAAGACTGGTTGCTCACGGTTACTGTACTTTTTACATTGTTTTATGCATTATTGAATAAGCCAAATAAGGAAAAAAATATAAGTAACATGTCTCCCAATCAGCCAATCCGATTTCAGCTGTCTTTTTTTGCAGTGCAGCTTTCAAAAAAAATCTTACCTGGCTTTCTGATTGGTTGCTTCTGTTTTTTTTTTCTTTCCTCCTGTTTTATCAATTTACTTTAGGAATTGTTTGTTTATATAAAATGTAAGAAAGTATGTTTATGTTTGATGAATGTTAATGAATATATTAAAATGTTGATAAATATTTTAATTACAAGGGCTAAAGTTAATAATAAAAACTAAGGCTGTTATAGGTGTATTGTGTTTTGTTACCATTTTATTTTTATTTTGAGTGCCTCAGATCCTGACCCCTTTATATCCTGTATTATTTATTGTAAAAGGGACAAGGCAGCCTAAAAGGAATCACATTATTACAAGGGAAGGAGGGCAGGAAGTTTGTGAAGGGGTGGGAGGAAGACAAGAAGGGGGAGGTTAAGAAGAGGGGGGTGGGTGGAAATGGTAGAAGAGAAGAAAATGAAGGATGGGAGGGGAAGTAAAAGAGAGAAGGAGGGAAAGAAGGGTGGGAGGGCAAAAGTTTGGAGAGGAAGGATAAAAGGGGAGGGAAGGCAAAAATGGTTGGGAAGGAAAGGCGAGGGTGGGAGAGGGGAGAGTTGTTGGGAAGAAAAAAGGTGTGATGAAGTGTTGGAAAAGTAGGGTGGGAGAGGAGGGAAGAATGGTTAAGAAGGAAGGGCGAGAGGGGGCAGAGGGGAAAAAGTGTTGGGAAGGTAGGGTGGGAGAGAAGGGAAGAAGTATTGGGAAGGAAGGGAGGGAGAGGAGGGAGGGGGTGTTGGGAAAGAAGGGTGGGAGAGCTGGGAAGAAGTGTTGGGAAGGAAGGGTGAGAGGGGGAAGAAGGACTGGGAAGGAAGGGTGGGAGAGGAGGGAGAGAGTGTTGGGAAGATAGGATGGGAAGGGTGGGTGAAAGTGTTGGGAAGAAAGGGTGAGAGGTGGAAGAAGGGCTGGGAAAGAAGGATGGGAGAGGAGGTAGGGAGTGTTGAGAAGTAAGGGTAGGAGAGGAAGGAGGGAGTGTTGGGAAGGAAGGGTGGGATAGCTTTAAAGAAGTTTTGGGAAGGAAGGGTGAGCGGGGGAAGAAGGGTTGGGAAGGAAGTGTGGGAGAGGAGGTAGGGAGTGTTTGGTAGGAAGGGTGGGAGAGGAGGGAGTGTTGGGAAGGAAGGGTGGGCAAGCTGGGAAGATTTGTTGGGAAGGAAGGGTGAGAGGAGGAGGAAGGGCTGGGAAAGAAGGATGGAAGAGGGGGGAGAGTGTTGGGAAGAAAGAGTGGGAAAGATGGGGGAAAGTGTTGGGACCAAAAGATGGGAGAGCTGGGATGAAGTGTTGAGAAGAAAGGATGAGAGGGGGAATAAGGGCTGGGAAGGAAGGGTACTAGACCTGGGAGGAAGTGTTGGGAAAGAAGGGTGAGAGGGGGAAGAAGGGCTGAGAAAGAAGGGTGCAAGAGGACTGAGATAGTGTTGGGAAGAAAGGGTGGGGAAGTGTTGGAAAGAAAGGGTGGGAGAGCTGGGAAAAAGTGTTGGGAAGAAAGGGTGAGTATACATTGAGCTGGTACAAGTTCATCGCCATCTGGATACCCCTTTAGCCTTCTCCCCCCCCCCTTCCCTTCCGCCTCCTTTTGAACCTTTATTTTCTTGTCTTCCCTCATTACTTTCCTTTATTTCTTCCTTTACTAGAGCTGCTTTTTCCATTTCATCTGTTCCTAGGAACACATAACCTACAGGGATGGGGCGGTTCAGACCTCAGTTTGTTACCCAACAAAATGAGACAAAATGTGGAAATGTTTTTTTACTGTATAATTAAAGGTGTAATTAATATTTAATTTCTTTGATCCAATTGTTGGGATTACCGTACATTATTGTATGGGAAATTGATCACAACTGGTTTATGCTGTTGTTGTAATTAAACTTTGCCTACCCTGTGTTTTAAATTAATAAAAATTAATATTTGTAAAAAAAAAAAAGAAAGGGTGAGAGGGGGAAGAAGGGCTGGAAAAGAAGGGTAGAAGAGGAGGGGGATAGTGTTGGGAAGAAAGCGTGGGAAAGGTGGGGGAAAGTGTTTGGAAGAAAGGGTGAGAGGGGAAATAGGGCTGGGAAGGAAGGATGGGAGGGAGGGAGTGTTTGAAAGGAAGGGTGGGAGAGGAGGGAGGGAGTGTTTGGAAGGAAGGGTGGGAGAGGAGGGAGGGAGTGTTTGGAAGGAAGGGTGGGAGAGGAGGGAGGGAGTGTTTGGAAGGAAGGGTGGGAGAGGAGGAAGCGTTGGGAAGGAAGATGGGAGACCTGGGAAGAAATGTTGGGATAAAGGGTGAGAGGGGAAGGAAGGATGGGAGAGGAGGGAGGGAGTGTCTGGAAGGAAGGGTGGGAGAGGAGGGAGGGAGTGTCTGGAAGGAAGGGTGGGAGAGGAGGGAGGGAGTGTTTGGAAGGAAGGGTGGGAGAGGAGGGAGGGAGTGTTTCGAAGGAAGGGTGGGAGAGGAGGAAGTGTTGGGAAGGAAGGTGGGAGAACTGGGAAGAGGTGTTAGGAAAAAAGGGTGAGAGGGGGAAGAAAGGCTGGAAAAGAAGGGTGGAAGAGGAGGGAGATAGTATTGGGAAGAATGGGTGGGAAAGGTGGGGGAAAGTGTTGGGAAGAAAGGGTGAGAGGGGAAATAGGGCTGGGAAGGAAGGATGGGAGAAGAGGGAGGGAGTGTTTGGATAGAAGAGTGGGAGAGGACGGAGGGAGTGTTTGGAAGGAAGGGTGGGAGAGGAGGGAGAAAATGTTTGGAAGGAAGGGTAGGAGAGGAGGAAGTGTTGGGAAGGAAGATGGGAGAACTGGTAAGAAGTGTTGGAAAGAAAGGGTGAGAGGGGAAATAGGGCTGGGAAGGAAATATGGTAGAGGAGTGAGGGGAGGGTCTGGAAGGAAGGGTGGGAGAGGAGGAATGCCCCATACACACGATCGTTTTTCTTGCCATTTTTTTTCTTGCCGTTTTTCACGTCGTTTTTTTTCATGTTTCCTCTCAAGCCTGTCTTGCGTACACACGATCATTTAAAAAAACGATCAAGCAAAGCGCGGTGACGTACAACACGTACGACGGCACTATAAAGGGGAAGTTCCGTTCGAATGGCGCCACCCTTCATGTTAGTAAAGTTTGTTGAGCGACGATTCGCTCTTTTCAGTCTCGTGCTTTTCAGTCCGTGACTGCGTGACGAATGTGCTATCTCCATTACGAATGCTAGTTTTACCAGAACGAGCGCTCCTGTCTCATACTTGATTCTGAGCATGCGCGTTTTTTTTCACGTCGTTAAAGCATACACACTATCGTTTTTCACGTCGTTAAAAAAAACGACATGAAAAACGACGTGAAAAAAGAGAGCATGTTCGAAATTTTTAATGGCCGTTTTTCACGTCGTTAAAAATGCTCTGGAGCCTACACACGATCATTTTTAATGGCCATTTTTTTTAATGGCATTTTTAACGGCATGAAAAACGATCGTGTGTATGGGGCAGAAGAGTTGGGAAGGAAGGTGCGAGAACTGGGAAGAGGTGTTAGGAAGAAAGGGTGAGGGGGGAAGAAGGGCTGGAAAGGAAGGATGGAAGAAAAGGTAAGGGAGGTAAGGTGAAGGTATGTGTTGGAAGGGAAGAAAAAGATTTAAGGGGTTGGGTGTGGGGGACAAGTGCAGAAAGGAAGGGATAGGAGAGAAAGAATGGGAAGGGAATGAAGAGTATTTAAATACTTACACTATTTGCGTTTCAAATTAGATTTAAAAAAACTTTTTATTTTTTTATTTGTATATGTGCCTGGTGTGAAAAGGAATGATTTGTCCTATTGGAAAATGAAATCTAAACCTAAATAGATTTTTATCCTTAGTTATGACTAATAATTTTCAGGCAAAAAATGTTTGCTAAATTTGAATCTATTAGTTGGTATTTTCTTGGATTTTTTATTCTTTTTACCTGTTCATGTTTAATACTTTCCTCTGCATGTGTTGGTGTCATTTAGTGCAGATCACAGAAGTATCATCCAGGCTTGGAGCTGTTCTTTCCCCAGGTGGCCTGTGGTGTGACACACACAGTAAACACAGCCTGGCACATATGTACTGACAGGTGATTGGCTGCCATTTTCCCAGGGTAGCCTGCAGTGTTATAGCCAAGAGCTGTTTTGAAGGCTGGCAATACCTTGGAGAGTTCCGTGTATCCAAGACGAGTGTGATTCTTATGTAGACATGCAGCAACAATCACTTGTGTTTTTAATAATAGCATGTAATTTGTTCCTGTATGAGGACAAGCCACCTTACAGGTCACTTTGCACGTTTGAAGAGTAGAGTGACAATTACTGCAAATAACCAGGACAGGTTCAGGTATTGATTCTACATTATAAAGCTGACCATAGATGGCCATAGAATTTTGAATTAAAATCCTTTGGAATAGTCTTAGTAAAATGTGTATGAAAATTCTCAGAACATTTAAATGTCATTCGAAAGATTTTGTTTACCTTTAACATTTGATTTGGGAATGAATGGACTTTACTTAACGAAAATCACACAATTTTCTCGTCACTGCGGTCAAAAATAAATGTCAATTTGACCCCACTAATGATTCAGAAAAATTAATAAACTTTCTTAGAACATTATTTTACTAAGAATCTTTGTTCGAAAATTGTACCTATCTATGGCCAGCTTTAAGGTGGATCTAGAGCCAATTTTTTTTTTGTTTTGAACTGAATGATGAGGGATCAGAACCGCTGTCATGTTTTTATATCTGTCATTGTCCCTGTCACCCTTTCTATGCATCCTGGTGACCACTGCAAGGTAAAGTCGTGTCCAGGGCTGACCCAAGACATTGTGCTGCCAGGGTCCATAATGAAATGCTGCCCCCTCACTCCCCCCCAAAAAAATCTATATGACATACCATTATGTTCAATTCCAATGGGTGGGCTAGGACAGTATAGGGACAGGCTAGGGTAGTATATAGAAAAAATATAAAACCTTAGCGCCTTTGGATAGAAAAGAAGATCAGAAAAACATCAGCTGCAGTAAAAAACTTGCTAAAAAGCAAAAGAGCAGAAGAGCAAAAGGCAATGTCAAAACAATTTGCTGCGCTTAGTGTTGATCAAATTCATATATAAACATACAAAACACACAAAGAAACTAATAAAGTTCTATGTAAAGTGCTCATGATTAATCAACGTCTCCTGTGCAGTTGAGCTCAGACTGGGTGCCCCACATAGATGTGCACTCACCCCAGGATGTTGACCACCTATCTCTAGTATGGTCTCTTAAGCGTGTGGGGATACCCCTGTAGAAGCCTTTTGGAATGACGTTTCATGCAGAGATAAATCTCCTAGGGATGGATGGAAATGACAAAGGCAGATCCTCATTGCGCAATGCCATTAAAACAAATTCATTCAATACACAATTAAAAATAATTCCACTCACATTTAAAAGTGCCTTATAGTCCTGGCACCCGGTGTGTGTAGCAGGTGATTGGTGTGGGTAATCGGCCCTTTCATAGGAAACCGCCGCTCACAGCGTTCTGCTCGATTCCCGTGTAGTTTTTGTATGGGTGGAAGTATCGCGATGACGCGGTAAAACCTTGACGTTTCGGCCTATCAGAGAGCCATCATCAGGAAGTTATCATTCCTCCATGATAGTTGAGAGCATTTTTACCCTAACTTCGGGACTAATTATTTAATTATATTCAGGGCTTTATTTCAGGGGGAACTTGGTGAAACTCAGTTCTACCACCTCTGGCTCAGACCCTTGGCGGGGGGGGGCCTGCTCACCACAATCACTTGTAAACACAGAAGTCCGGTTTCTGTGTTTACAAGTGACAGCTCTGTGTGTAACCCCCCTGAACTCTGCACCCTGTATGTAATGCAATCCTGATATTTAATGGCCCTTTAAGACCCTCCTACTGTTCGTGGAAATTTGACTGACCACACCCACCATTTGATGTGATTTTGAGGCTGTGTCTTGGTGGAGGAGTTTTTGGGGTTGTGGTTGAGTTCCAGCACCTATTGTTTGAGAAAAAAAGCCCTGATTATATTTAACACCTGCTAAATACTTCGGGGAAGCGTACAATCTGTGTTTCATGAAAAACTGCATCTACAAGGGCTGTACTGAAATGAATGACTGCATTTGAACAATAAAAATATATATAAATGTGTACGTCCATGTAAAATAAATAAAGAAGAAACAGAAGAAGGAAAAAGGAAGTAAGTAATAGGAAACCCTCTACTGGTCATAGAAAAAAATGCATTGAAGCTAGTGCTCACTCATTCTTAAGAAGGGCCATCTAGTGGTATAATATAAATTTACACTTATCTAAAAGTAAATTAGTGATTTATTTAGGACAAATTAATAATATGTATTAATTAGATTTAACTCAGTGCTGCCATGGTATATTAGACGTGAAATATTACTCGGAAATGTATATGTGACATTGTGAATAAAGTAACCAATTGAATTAAAATGTGTACTTTAACCACCTCCCTACTGTGCACGAAAACCCCCTTTCTGCCCAAGCCATTTTTCAGCTTTCAGCGCTGTCACACTTTGAATGACAATTGCGCGGTCGTGCGACGTGGCTCCCAAACAAAATTTGTGTCCTTTTTTTCCCACAAATAGAGCTTTCTTTTGGTGGTATTTGATCACCTCTGCGGTTTTTATTTTTTGCGCTATAAACAAAAGAAGAGCGTCCAGTTTGGAAAAAAAACACTATTTTTTACTTTTTGCTATAATAAATACCCATTTTTTTTTTAACTAAAATTTTCCTCAGTTTAGGCCGATACGTATTCTTCTACATATTTTTGGTAAAAAAAAAAAATCGCAATAAGCGCGTATTGATTGGTTTGCGCAAAAGTTATAGCGTGTACAAAATAGGGGATAGATTTATAGCATTTTTATTAGTAATGGCGGCGATCTGCGATTTTTTATTGTGACTGCGATATTGCGGCGGACACATCGGACACTTTTGACACATTTTTGGGACCATTAACGTTTATACAGCGATCCCTGCTATAAAAATGCATTGATTACTGTATAAATGTGATTGGCAGGGAAGGGGTTAACCACTAGGGGGCGGGAAGGGGTTAAATATGTTCCCTCAATGTGTTCTTACTGTGGGGGGAGGGGACTGACTGGGGGAGGTGACTGATGGTTGTCCCTATGTACAAGGGACACACCATCAGCCTCCTCTCCCTCACAGGACGTGGATCTCTGTGTTTACACACAGAGACACACTTTCCTGCTCGTTTCCCGGGCAATCGCGGGTGCCCGGCGGCAATCGCGGCCGCCGGGCACGCGCACCGGGGCCTTGTGAACGCGGCGGGCGCGCGCGCCGCTGGCGGCGAGCGCGCGCCTTCTAGCTCGTTTTGAAGGGAGGACGTCATATGACGTCCTCCCAGAACGAGAGTATCCTCCGCCCGCCGTCAATTGACAGTGGGCGGTGGACAAGTGGTTAATAATGTGATAGATCACAAAAAAAATGTTTTATTGGGAGTTGAAGATTAGAAATGAAAGATAGTAACTATACTAGTCAATTACTGAAAAGCTCTACATTCAGATACGAGTATCCTATCATCAATAATAAAATGTAATCGATGAAAAATGAATCAATAAAAAAATGTATCTATAAAAAATATTAATAAAATAAAAAAATATATAAAAAAAATTATAAAAAAATTATAGAAAAACCTGATCATTAGTAATCTATGATGAAGCAATTAAGATCCAATTCTACATTTAACCCTAATTGTGTCAAAGTTTGTAATTCGAAAATCCATTTTGTTTCATTCTGGGATATCTTTTGGATCATATTAGCACTCCTCCATGGTCTGTTAAAGGGGTTGTAAAGGTACATGTTTTTTCACCTTAATGCATCCTATGCATTAAGGTGAAAAAACATTTGACAATGCCGCCCCCCCCCGAGCCCCCGTTTTACTTACCTGGCCCCTCGAAAGTCCCGCGCTCGCTCCCGTCATCCTCCGAGTTCCTGTGCCCGGCCGTTGATTGGTTACACTGGATGGATTGAAAGCAGCGTAGCCATTGGCTGGCGCTGCTGTCAATCACATCCAATGACGCGGCACGCCGGGGGGCGGGGCCGAGTGATACAGTCGGCGGCTATGGCCGCCGCTGTATCACGGGAGCGCGCCCGCAGTAACTCCACACCATGCGAGCTCGCTCGCATTATGGTGTGGAGTCCTTGCAGGGAGGAGCTGAAACAGCCGCCGAGGGACCCCAGAAGACCAGGATCGGGGCCACTGTGTGCAAAACGAGCTGCACAGTGGAGGTAAGTATAACATGTTTGTTGTTTTAAAAAAAAAAAAACAGGAACCTTTTAGTGTTCCTTTAATGCAATCAATTGCATAGAAGGATAAACCGGCTGGATATTTATTATGTGCTATCCTAAAATGGTTGGACACACTATGTTTTGGAAATCCACTACGAATATTCGTTATGTGTTCACTAAGTCTTTTCGTTAGCGTCCTGGAGGTCCTACCCACTTACTGATAGCCACATGTACATTCCAAGACATACAGTAAGTTACATGTCTAGTGCCAAATGTTATAAATGGTTTAATGGGGTACTCTTTATTGTTTTTTTTGTCTTTTTCCTGGGGGGCCTCTGTGTACTTTTACAGGGTCCACATCTACCACATCTATAAAATCCTTCTAAGTTGAACATAGTGGTAGCTGTTTGCTTAGGGGTATCGGGTATGTTTTTTACGAATTTTGTACTAATTTAGGGTAGTATATAGACAGGCTAGGGCAGTATAGAGGCGGGCTAGGGTAGTATAGGGGCAGTCAGAGGGGCCCAAAGGGCAGTTGTCATCATGACAAACAAAACTGCTGGAAAAAAAATATTGATAAAAAAACATTGAAAGCAAAAAAAAAATCAAAAAAAAATCTTGGTTGTCAATTTGCTGGGTAAATAGAAGAAAAGGAGAGGCGGCCATCGTTCAATTTGCTGCCCCTCTTAAACTGCTGCCTGGGTCCAATGGACCCACTGGGACCCATGGTAGGGCCGGCCCTGGTAGTGTCTAAAGGACAGAAAGAGAAGGGAACTCTCCCTAATGGGACTATGATTGCTAAAAAAAAAACATATCCAAAATCAAGAAAAAAATGTTTTGCCTTTAAATACACTTTGATTATATTTTTTCAATTGTGTCATTTGTAAATGGAAACTTCTGTTTGCTATTGCCTTTTTAATGTTCAATGTGCCCTTGAACTTGTTAGCAATATTGATTTTTTTCATAGTGAATTCCTTAGAACAGCTCCTTTCCTCCTTCCTTTAATATTATGCCATCTTATTACCCTCTCCTCTTGGAGTGTCTAATTACTCGGTGATGGCCCAGCTCCCCCATCCCTCCCCTCACCTCTCTACATAATGTTTTATGTAGTTGCTGGGGAAGGAGTGAAGGGGAACACTTTAGAATGATGACTTTAAGGCCTCGTACACACGGCCGAGATTCTCGTTGAAAAAAACATGTCGTTTTTTTCGACGAGATTCTTGGACAAGAAACTTGTCCCGGCCGAGTGTACAGACGCTCGATTCAAAGAACCCGCGGTTCTTTGAAAGGAGTGTACGCAGTGACGTCATCGACTACGTCGAGCATGCGCTCGTCACATTCGATGCCGTCGCCGCCATCTTGGTATACCCTACGTATGCCTAGGAAGCTACCGCGCATGCGTCAAATTCATTTCGAACATGCGCGGGCTTCCGGGCGGACAGGTAAGTGCACACACACTCACTTTTCTCGTCGAGAAACATGCCGAGGAGAATCTCGACGAGAAAATAGAGAGCAGGTTCTCTATTTTCTCGTCGAGGTTTCTTGTCGGTTTTCTCGACGAGAAACACGATAGCAGCGTACACACGACCGATTTACTCGGCAAGACCTCTCTGCCAGCAAGTTTCTTGCTGGTTCTTGCCGAGAAAATCGGTCGTGTGTGCGAGGCCTAAGTCTGCTGGAGCTGTTAAAATCATATCCAAAATAGCAGTGCCCAGCAGCAGTCTTTGAGAATTTACTCAATTCAGCAGCTACAAATACTGTAGCTGCTGACTTTTAATATTAGGACACTTATCTGTCCAGAGATCCCACGATGTCTGCACCCCAGCTGATTTTTCAATTGGCTTTTGAGTGCTGCCACTGCCATTCCTTGTAAGGGAAACCCTCAGTGAAGTCTTGCGGCTTCACCGCCGGTTCCCTATTGTGCATGCCTGAAGCGTGCTGTGCTTTTGAATGGCCTGGCAGCGGTGGGAAGGAGGAGAGGGGTAGAACTTCCAGGGGACCTTGCCGTGGCGAGGTATCCCGGAAGTGGGGACGTGGGTACCTGTCAAAAACAAGTACCCACTCCCCCCTGAAAGGTGCCAAATGTGGCAGCAGAGAGGGGGAGGAAGCAAACAAGTGGAGCTTCCCATTTTGGGTGGAGCTCTACTTTAAGGAAGTCCATAACTTTTGCCACCTTTGCACATGTGTCGGAAATCTCCTGCTTCTGCGCAGATGTGCCAAAGAACTCTGGCAGGACCCGAAGGCTGGGCAAAGCACCTTTGCCACATCTGCGCATTCACCATAATGGCGGCACCAGAGTTGGGGCAAAGCCAATTAACAGGGAACTGAAGTTTGTCTTTAGCTGCAAAGGCAGCAAGTAGAATTTCCAAAAGGAGGTAAGCAATGACAGTCTCTGCATTTCTTTTAGTGTAGGTTACATTTAATTTAGGGAGGAATAGGAACAGACACCTAGGATCAGGTGCAAGGGGAATTACCCCTCTCTGGGGTATGCTGCATCTTTTTTTTTTATATATTTAATTTTTATTAAAGATTTTCAAAGAATATACAAAGAAAGAAACAGGACAACGGGTATAGACTGCGAAAATAATCACAGCAAACAACAGAAATATCTAACATGGAGAATGTCATCATGAATCCAACAGGGATTACAACGGTAGTCAGTTCTAACATTAGACAAATACCCATTTTCACAGTACAGGGGTAGTATTAAAGTGGGGTAAAGTTAAAATATAATAACATATAGTACTTTTGTTCCTTACAGTTCCCTGTCAGGGCATGCTGTGTCTTGTAGTCACCATATGGGTCAGATAATGGTGTTGTCATGGATGTCCTCATAACCTAAAACATCTTCATCCAGGCATGATATGAATCACATGGAACTGGTACTTCTGTGGGCTAAAGAAATGCACCATGCAGTGTGCCATGTTGCCACAGTGATTGGTGGGCATAGTTAAAGGTGAGTGTACTGAAAGGACATGGGTTATTCCCAGCTTTGTGGCTCTCAACAGTAGACATGTGAGGCTTGTTTCGTTCCGGATATTGAAATTTGGACAAATTTTGCATTATTAGGAAATTCTGATGTTTACGAATTTCGGAATTACAATAGTGACAAATTGAAACTAATCCGAAATAACGAAACTAAATTCTATTTGAATTAAAAAAATAATTTAAATTCAAAAACAAGAATAGAATAAAAAATAAATAAATAGAATAGAATTGAATGGAAAAGAACAGAATAGAAAATAAAAGAATAGAAAATAAAAAAATAGAATTAAATGAAATATAATAGAAAATAAAGGAATCAAATATAAAAGAATAGAATGGAATTGAAAATAATAGAATAGAACAGATTAGCATAGAATAGAATAGTAAATAATAGAATAAAATAGAAAGGAATAGAAAATAATAGAATAGAGTAGTAAATAAAAGAATAGAAAAAAAAATAATATAAATTAAAGGAATAGAAAAGAATAGAACAGATTAGAATAGAAAATTGAAGAATAGAATAGAAAAAAACAATAGAATAAAATAGAAAGAATATAATCATCTTCCAAAATTTGTATAGAATGAATTTGAACAGAATATTTTAGAATAGAATAGAAAATAGAAGTATAGAATAGAAAAAACAGTAGAAAATAATAAAATAAAAAGAATATAACTGTCTTCCGAAATTTCGAATTTTGATTAGAATAAATTTGAATAGAATAGATTAGATTAGAAAAGAATAAAATAGAATGGAAAATAAAATAATAAAATAGAAAGAATTCAAACGTCTTCTGATATTCGAATTTTGAATAGAAGAATTTGAATTAGAATATAATAGATTATTGTAGAATAGAAAATAATAGAATAGAATAGAAAAAAAACAATACAATACAATAAAATTTTAAGAATTAAATAGAATAGATTAGATTAGAAAAGAATAGATCAGAATTCAATAGAATAAAATAGAAATAATGTAACCAACTTCCGAAATTCGAATTTCTATTAGAATAGATTAGAATAAAATAGAAAAGAATAGAATAGAAAGTAAAAGGATAGAAAAAATAGAATAAAATAGAAAAAATATAACTGGCTTCTGAAATTTTAATTTCAAATAGAATAAATTTGAATCAAATTCAAAAATGAATAAATAAAATGAATTCCAAAAACAAATAAACTAATTTAACTTAGGCCCGGTTCTCACAGGGGCGGCACGACTTCGGGGGCGACTCGGCGGCGCGATCTCAAGACGACTTGAGACGCCCGCCTGAGGCGATTTGCATAATGACTTCTGTATAGAAGTCAATGCAAGTCGCCCTGAGTCGCCCCCAAAAGTAGTACAGGAACCTTTTTGTAAGTCGGAGCGACTCAGGTCGCTCCTATTAGAACGGTTCCATAGCACAGACCGGGACGCGACTCCTCAGGCGACCGAGTCGCCTGAGGAGTCGCCCCTATGTGAACCGGGCCTAAATGTAATTATTTGAATAACAAATCAAATCAAATTTTATTCGTTCTGCACATGTCTACTCAACATTCTGTCTCATGATATCTCAGAGCCACAAACAAAGTTGGTACTAAAGGACTCCCCTCTGCCAGACACTGATTCTGAATGGGCAGGGGGTAATAATATCATGCCCAACATGTGTCAATGACTGCAGATCCTGCACTGATAAATGTCTGAATGGTAAAGTATCTCCAGTCAGGGTGATCAGCCCAGCAAATCTTATTATGGTAGGGATGAAAAAGCGAGCTCATAGTAGATGTCACCACATCCAATGGGTCCTACCAGAGAGCTCATAGTAGATGTCACCACATCCAATGGGTCCTACCAGAGAGCTCATAGTAGATGTCACCACATTTAATGGGACCTATCAGAGAGCTCATAGTAGATGTCACCACATTTAATGGGACCTATCAGAGAGCTCATAGTAGATGTCACCACATCCAATGGGACCTACCAGAGAGCTCATAGTAGATGTCACCACATCAAGTGAGACATGTCAGAGGGCTCATAGTGTTATCAGGTCAAGATGTAGCTGTCAGTGTGCTAACAGCTGATGTCATCAGATCAAGTGGGACTTGTCAGAGGGTTTGTAGAAGATAGAAAACAGGGATACCTTGGTAGAAGACAGGGATGCCTTGATACAAGACAAGGACACCTTGGTAAAAAATAGAGATGCCTTGGTACAAAACAGGGCCCTCTTATTACAAAACAAGAAAATCTTGGTATAAAACAGGGATGCTTGGGTACAAAACAGGGACATCTTAGTACAAAACAGGGACATCTTGGTGAAAAACAGGGACATCTTGGTGCAAAACAGGGACATCTTGGTGCAAAACAGGGACATCTTGGTGCAAAACAGGGACACCTTTGTACAGGACATGGATGTCTTGGTATAAAACAGGAGTGTCTTGGTACAAAAAAAGGACGTCTTTTTACATGACAGGGGTGACTTGGTGCAAAACAGGGACGTCTTTGTACAAAACAGGGATGTCTTGGGGAAAAACAGACATCTTTGTACAGGACATGGATGCCTTGGTACAAAACAGGAGTGTCTTGGTGCAAAATAGGGACGTCTTGGCAAAAAAAAGGGACGCTTTGGTCTAAAACAGGGACGCCTTGCTAAAAAACAGATGTGTCTTGGTATAAAACAGGGATGCTCTGGTAAAAAACAAGGGCCGTCTCCATACAAAACAGGGACGCCTTGGTCCAAGACAGAGACGCTTCGGTACAAAACTTTATTTACAGTTAAATTTGAAAACAAGAATAGAATAAAATAGAATAGAAAATAAGGGAATAGAATAGAAAATAATAGAATAGAATGGAAAAAAAATCTGTTTTTCTTTGTTCCTTTTGTTCTAAATACAACATCAAATAAAAATATAATTTTGAAATAAATCAAATTAATTCATGAAAAATCATTAAAAGCATTAATGCAGTTGCGATGTGATTTTATTATTATAGCACTTTTATTATTGCTTCCTTGTGGTCAGACATCCAGTCTTCATATCCCCATAAGACAGCTTCTATTTAGAGATATATTTAAAAGTGGGACTCAAGCAGAATCTTTGTCATTAGGGATGGGTTCGACCCTCTGTTCGGTTGTTACTGCCATCTGTAATGATCCCTTCAGGGAATACACTAGGCACTGGTGATTGTACACCAGAGATGGGAAAAGGAAAGTTCAGCTCACAGCAATACCCTGGGTGTCACCTGAACAGGAAGTGACAAGGCCTGTCCCTCTTCGGGGGCGGGTGATTGAGCTTACAGTGATTCAGAAGAAGACACTATTTTCAGCCACCATCTGTTTAAACCATTAAAAAAGTCATCAGAAAGGGAAAATAAACATAAATGTTCTTATAATTACTCAAAAAAACAAACACCTCTGACGAGCCATATACAAGTTGATTTATGTACATAAAAATGTCATAGCTTGTCCTGTAACATTGTTATTGTCCATTCACACCTCTTCACAATATATCACAACTACTGCTGGACATTTCTTTTGGTCATATTGGTTGACTAATGTTCACTATGTGCCGTTTCATGTGCAGAGCCAGGTGATCCGAGCGAGCAAAATTCTTCTGGCACATTAGACATTGGAATGGGCGGACACCGGTGTGCTTACGTATATGGCGAGTGAGCTCATCAGAACGGGCAAATTTCCAATAACAACCATCCCATTCACACACATAAGGCTTTTCCCCTGAAAAATAAATGTCAGATATTATATGAAAAAGATAACAGGTTATTACAGTCAGGAGCTGGGTTACTGCAATAAGATATTACAGGGGTAATAAGACTCTCAGGAGCCGGGTTACTGTAATACGATTTTACAGGGGTAATAAGACACTCAGGGGCTGGGTTACTGTAATAAGATATTACTGGGGTAATAAGACACTCAGGAGCTGGGTTACTGTAATAATATATTACAGGGGTAATAATACACTCAGGAGCTGGGTTACTGTAATAAGATATTACAGGGGTAATAGGACACTCAGGAGCCGGGTTACTGTAATAAGATATTACAGGGGTAATAAGACACTCAGGAGCTGGGTTACTGTAATAAGATATTACAGGGGTAATAATACACTCAGGAGCCGGGTTACTGTAATAAGATATTACAGGGGTAATAAGACACTCAGGAGCTGGGTTACTGTAATAAGATATTACAGGGGTAATAAGACACTCAGGAGCTGGGTTACTGTAATAAGATATTACAGGGGTAATAAGACACTCGGGAGCCGGGTTACTGTAATAAGATATTACAGGGGTAATAAGACACTCGGGAGCTGGGTTACTGTAATAAGATATTACAGGGGTAATAAGACACTCAGGAGCTGGGTTACTGTAATAAGATATTAGAGGGGTAATAAGACACTCAGGTGCTGGGTTACTGTAAAAGATATTACTGGGGTAATAAGACACTCAGGAGCTGGGTTACTGTAATAAGATATTACAGGGGTAATAAGACACTCGGGAGCTGGGTTACTGTAATAAGATATTACAGGGGTAATAAGACACTCAGGAGCTGGGTTACTGTAATAAGATATTAGAGGGGTAATAAGACACTCAGGTGCTGGGTTACTGTAAAAGATATTACTGGGGTAATAAGACACTCAGGAGCTGGGTTACTGTAATAAGATATTACTGGGGTAATAAGACACTCAGGAGCTGGGTTACTGTAATAAGATATTAGAGGGGTAATAAGACACTCAGGTGCTGGGTTACTGTAATAAGATATTACAGGGGTAATAAGACACTCGGGAGCTGGGTTACTGTAATAAGATATTAGAGGGGTAATAAGACACTCAGGTGCTGGGTTACTGTAAAAGATATTACTGGGGTAATAAGACACTCAGGAGCTGGGTTACTGTAATAAGATATTACTGGGGTAATAAGACACTCAGGAGCTGGGTTACTGTAATAAGATATTACAGGGGTAATAAGACACTCGGGAGCTGGGTTACTGTAATAAGATATTAGAGGGGTAATAAGACACTCAGGTGCTGGGTTACTGTAAAAGATATTACTGGGGTAATAAGACACTCAGGAGCTGGGTTACTGTAATAAGATATTAGAGGGGTAATAAGACACTCAGGTGCTGGGTTACTGTAAAAGATATTACAGGGGTAATAAGACACTCAGGAGCTGGGTTACTGTAAAAGATATTACTGGGGTAATAAGACACTCAGGAGCTGGGTTACTGTAATAAGATATTACTGGGGTAATAAGACACTCAGGAGCTGGGTTACTGTAATAAGATATTAGAGGGGTAATAAGGCACTCAGGTGCTGGGTTACTGTAAAAGATATTACTGGGGTAATAAGACACTCAGGAGCTGGGTTACTGTAATAAGATATTACTGGGGTAATAAGACACTCAGTAGCTGGGTTACTGTAATAAGATATTACAGGGGTAATAAGACACTCAGGAGCCGGATAACTGTAATATGATATTACTGGGATAATACACTCATGAGCTGGTTACTGTAATAAGATATTACAGGGGTAATAAGACACTTAGGAGCTGGGTTACTGTAATAAGATATTACTGGGGTAATAAAACACTCAGGAGCCGGATAACTGTAATATGATATTACTGGGGTAATAAGACACTCAGGAGCTGGGTTACTGTAATAAGATATTACAGGGGTAATAAGACACTCAGGAGCTGGGTTACTGTAATAAGATATTACAGGGGTAATAAAACACTCAGGAGCTGGATAACTGTAATATGATATTACTGGGGTAATAAGACACTCAGGAGCTGGGTTACTGTAATAAGATATTACCGGGGTAATAAGACACTCAGGAGCTGGGTTACTGTAATAAGATATTACAGGGGTAATAAGACACTCAGGAGCCGGGTTACTGTAATAAGATATTACAGGGGTAATAAGACACTCAGGAGCTGGGTTACTGTAATAAGATATTACAGGGGGAATAAGACACTCGGGAGCTGGGTTACTGTAATAAGATATTACAGGGGGAATAAGACACTCGGGAGCTGGGTTACTGTAATAAGATATTACAGGGGTAATAAGACACTCAGGAGCCGGGTTACTGTAATATGATATTACTGGGATAATACACTCAGGATCTGGTTACTGTAATAAGATATTACAGGGGGAATAAGACACTCAGGAGCCGGGTTACTGTAATAAGATATTACAGGGGTAATAAGACACTCAGGAGCTGGGTTACTGTAATAAGATATTACAGGGGGAATAAGACACTCAGGAGCCGGGTTACTGTAATAAGATATTACAGGGGTAATAAGACACTCAGGAGTTGGGTTACTGTAATAAGATATTACAGGGGTAATAAGACACTCGGGAGCTGGGTTACTGTAATAAGATATTACAGGGGTAATAAGACACTCGGGAGCTGGGTTACTGTAATATGATATTACAGGGGTAATAAGACACTCGGGAGTTGGGTTACTGTAATAAGATATTACAGGGGTAATAAGACACTCGGGAGCTGGGTTACTGTAATAAGATATTACAGGGGTAATAAGACACTCGGGAGCTAGGTTACTGTAATATGATATTACAGGGGTAATAAGACACTCGGGAGTTGGGTTACTGTAATATGATATTACAGGGGTAATAAGACACTCAGGAGTTGGGTTACTGTAATAAGATATTACAGGGGTAATAAGACACTCGGGAGCTGGGTTACTGTAATAAGATATTACAGGGGTAATAAGACACTCAGGAGCTGGGTTACTGTAATAAGATATTACAGGGGTAATAAGACACTCGGGAGCTGGGTTACTGTAATAAGATATTACAGGGGTAATAAGACACTCGGGAGCTGGGTTACTGTAATATGATATTACAGGGGTAATAAGACACTCGGGAGTTGGGTTACTGTAATATGATATTACAGGGGTAATAAGACACTCAGGAGCTGGGTTACTGTAATAAGATATTACTGGGGTAATAAGACACTGAGGAGTTGGGTTACTGTAATAAGATATTACAGGGGTAATAAGACACTCGGGAGCTGGGTTACTGTAATAAGATATTACAGGGGGAATAAGACACTCAGGAGCTGGGTTACTGTAATAAGATATTACAGGGGTAATAAGACACTCGGGGGCTGGGTTACTGTAATAAGATATTACAGGGGTAATAAGACACTCAGGAGCCGGGTTACTGTAATAAGATATTACAGGGGTAATAAGACACTCGGGAGCTGGGTTACTGTAATAAGATATTACAGGGGTAATAAGACACTCAGGAGCTGGGTTACTGTAATAAGATATTACAGGGGTAATAAGACACTCGGGAGCTGGGTTACTGTAATAAGATATTACAGGGGTAATAAGACACTCGGGAGCTGGGTTACTGTAATATGATATTACAGGGGTAATAAGACACTCGGGAGTTGGGTTACTGTAATAAGATATTACAGGGGTAATAAGACACTAGGAAGTTGGGGTACTGTAATAAGATATTATAGCCTGTTACAGCAAGCCCTCCTCTTACCTGTGTGTGTGCGGAGATGCGCCTTTAAGTGTGAGCTCTTTGTGTACGACTTTTCACAACCAGTGTATGGGCACTTGTGGCTTATAGCAGTTTTGTTTGAATTGGGCCGTCTATGTTTGGATCTCTTTCCTTTGGGAAGTGACGGGACATACTGTGAGGTTGTAAAGCATTTTGCAGGATTTGTAGATGAACACATTAGGTTGTCAGTAAAAGTCCTTGGCAGAATTGGCACCGGGTGTGTTTTGAAGTGAGCACTGGGTTCAGTAGCGGGCATTGGGTCAGGCTTTGGTGGTTGTGGGTAAAAATATCCCATATAGTGTTGCACACAGTCAGTGTTGTGTATGGTGCCTTGGCTCAGCTGACCATCACTGATAAGTGCCCCAGACTCAGATATTGCCATGTGTTGGCCAGAGGCCACACTGCTTTCTTCAGAACTGCCATAGCAGTCTAATGGAGTCCCAGGAACAAAGGGCAGGGGTTGGTCAGGGGGGTTATCTGAGGGCATAAATAGAAGATTGGACATTTCAGTTCCCCATGCTTCTGCAAATGCCTGGAACTGACTTTGGCTGATAGTCGTCTGTGGGGAATAGTTGGCGTTGGCACTTGCAGGAGGCTGAAGAAAGTTGTTTTGCAGGAATTCACAGTCCCAGTAGTCATCCTCATGTTTGAACTGAGATACATGGAAGGGGTGGAGGGGATCACAATAACCACTAGGGGGCAGTGTAGTCTCTTCTGTGGCAGGCCCTGGGATAACGCTGCTACCGATGTTCTGTATGGGGAAAAAAAAATATTTCTGTGAATACCGAGGAACTAATAAGGAGAGAGAATTAGGGGTAGGGAAAGAAAAATGGAAAATAGAGGATGAAGAAGGGAAAAGGGAAAGAAGGAGAGTAAGGGCTTGGGTGTTCAAACTACAGAACCTCTTTCTTTCTCCTCCTCTCCCTAAAGCTGGATACACACTATACAATTTTCTGTAGATTTTTTCCTTCAGATTTACCAAAACCATATAATATGAGGTCAAACCTTAAGAGTTTCAATTTATATGTATATTATGTAATCAGGCAGGCCCTTGCACTACATGGTTTTGGTAAATCTAAAGCAGTGGTTCATAACTCTTGTCCTCAGGACCCACTAACAGGCCAGATTTTAAGTATTACCTTGGTGAGATGCAGACTAGAATACTGCAATCCCTGAGCAGCAAATTATATCACCTGTGATGCATTTCAGTTATCTTGCAAACCTGGCCTGTTGGTGGGCCCTGAGGACTGGAGTTGAGAACCACTGATCTAAAGGAAATCACACAACAAAAGTTGTATCGTGTGTATGGGGTCTTACATAGGGGGAATGTGTGTTGTAGTCCACAAACAGGGCTAAAAACAATGTAAATGATAAAAGTGCAGCTCACACGCATAAAACAGGAATTCTTCAGCTCACATGCTTTCTGGCAGGATCCACAATTTTTAACAGATATAACAAAATGTTTTCAAAGGTATATTAAATAGACCAAAAGGGAGAAAATAAGAGTTCATTGTTAGGGATACATACACTTTATCTTCCTAAATCTTAACCCTTACCTTTAAATGTAATCATGGGGTAAAAAACACGATATATAACCCCAATTCCAAAAGTTGGGATGCTCTGTAAAATCTGTCTGGCTATCACAGTGGGCACATGATCAAGGGCAGGGTACAGATGTCAGTAGTATGTAGAGCAGTGTACAGAGGTCAATAGGGTATAGGGCGGAGTACAGAGTTCAGTAGGGTATAGGACAGTGTACAGAGATCAATAGAATGTAGGGCAGTGTACAGAGGTCAGTAGGGTATAGGACAGTGTACAGAGATCAGTAGAATGCAGGGCAGTGTACAGAGGTCAGTAGAATGTAGGGCAGTGTACAGAGGTCAGTAGTACGTAGGTCAGTAGTATGTAGGGCAGTGTACAGGGGTTAGTAGTATGTAGGGCAGTGTACAGAGGTCAGTAGTATGTAGGGCACTGTACAGAGGTCAGTAGTATGTAGGGCAATGTACAAAGTTTAGTAGGGTATAGGGCAGAGTACAGAGGTCAGTAGGATGCAGGGCAGTGTACAGAGGTCAGTAGTATGTAGGGCAGTGTACAGAGTTCAGTAGGGTATAGGACAGTGTACAGAGGTCAGTAGTATGTAGGGAAGTGTACAGAGGTCAGTAGGATGTAGGGCAGTGTACAAAGGTCAGTAGGATGAGGACAGGGTACAGAGGTCAGTAGTATGTATGGCAGTGTACACAGGTCAGTAGGATGTAGGGCAGTGTACACGGGTCAGTAGGATGTAGGGCAGTGTACAGAGGTCAGTAGGATGTAGGGCAGTGTATAGAGGTCAGTAGGATGTAGGGTACTGTACAGAGGTCAGTAGGATGTATTGCACTTTACAGAGGTCAGTAGGATGTAGGGCACTGTACAGAGGTCAGTAGGATGTAGGGCACTGTACAGAGGTCAGTAGGATGTAGGAGAGTGTACAGAGGTCAGTAGGATGTAGGGCAGTGTACAGATGTCAGTAGGATGTAGGGCAGTGTACAGATGTCAGTAGGATGTAGGGCAGTGTACAGATGTCAGTAGGATGTAGGGCAGTGTACAGATGTCAGTAGGATGTAGGGCAGTGTACAGATGTCAGTAGGATGTAGGGCAGTGTACAGAGGTCAGTAGGATGTATTGCACTTTACAGAGGTCAGTAGGATGTAGGGCACTGTACAGAGGTCAGTAGGATGTAGGAGAGTGTACAGAGGTCAGTAGGATGTAGGGCAGTGTACAGATGTCAGTAGGATGTAGGGCAGTGTATAGAGGTCAGTAGGATGTAGGGCACTGTACAGAGGTCAGTAGGATGTATTGCACTTTACAGAGGTCAGTAGGATGTAGGGCACTGTACAGAGGTCAGTAGGATGTAGGAGAGTGTACAGAGGTCAGTAGGATGTAGGGCAGTGTACAGATGTCAGTAGGATGTAGGGCAGTGTACAGATGTCAGTAGGATGTAGGGCAGTGTACAGATGTCAGTAGGATGTAGGGCAGTGTACAGATGTCAGTAGGATGTAGGGCAGTGTACAGATGTCAGTAGGATGTGGGGCAGTGTACAGAGGTCAGTAGGATGTATTGCACTTTACAGAGGTCAGTAGGATGTAGGGCACTGTACAGAGGTCAGTAGGATGTAGGAGAGTGTACAGAGGTCAGTAGGATGTAGGGCAGTGTACAGATGTCAGTAGGATGTAGGGCAGTGTATAGAGGTCAGTAGGATGTAGGGCACTGTACAGTGGTCAGTAGGATGTAGGGCAGTGTACAGATGTCAGTAGGATGTAGGGCAGTGTACAGATGTCAGTAGGATGTAGGGCAGTGTATAGAGGTCAGTAGGATGTAGGGCACTGTACAGAGGTCAGTAGGATGTAGGAGAGTGTACAGAGGTCAGTAGGATGTAGGGCACTGTACAGAGGTCAGTAGGATGTAGGAGAGTGTACAGAGGTCAGTAGGGTGTGGAGCAGTGTACAGAGGTCAGTAGTATGCAGAGCAGTGTACAGAGGTCAGTAGGATGAGGGCAGTGTACAGAGGTCAATAGTACGTAGAGCAGTGAACAGAGGTCAGTAGGATAAGGGCAGTGTACAGAGGTCAGTAGGATGTAGGGCAGTGTACAGAGGTCAGTAGTATGTAGGCCAGTGTACAGAGGTCAGCAGTATGTAGGGCAGTGTACAGAGGTCAGTAGGATGTAGGGCAGTGTACAGAGGTCAGTGGTATGTAGGGCAGTGTACAGAGGTCAGCAGGATGTAGGGCAGTGTACAGAGGTCAGTAGGATGTAGGGCAGTGTACAGTAGGATGTAGTAGGATGTAGTAGGCAGTAGGATGTAGGGCAGTGTACAGAGGTCAGTAGGATGAGGACAGTGTACAGAGGTCAATAGTACGTAGAGCAGTGAACAGAGGTCAGTAGGATGAGGGCAGTGTACAGAGGTCAGTAGGATGTAGGGCAGTGTACAGAGGTCAGTAGTATGTAGGGCAGTGTACAGAGGTCAGCAGGATGTAGGGCAGTGTACAGAGGACAGTAGGATGTAGGGCAGTGTACAGAAGTCAGTAGTATGTAGGGCAGTGTACAGAGGTCAGCAGGATGTAGGGCAGTGTAAAGAGGTCAGTAGGATGTAGGGCAGTGTACAGAGGTCAGTGGTATGTAGGGCAGTGTACAGAGGTCAGCAGGATGTAGGGCAGTGTACATAGGTCAGTAGGATGTAGGGCAGTGTACAGAGGTCAGTAGGATGTAGGGCAGTGTACAGAGGTCAGTAGTATGTAGGGCAGTGTACAGAGGTCAGTAGGATGAGGACAGTGTACAGAGGTCTGTAGGATGAGGACAGTGTACAGAGGTCAGTAGAATGTAGGACAGAGTACAGAGGTCAGTAGTATGTAGGGCAGTGTACAGAGGTCAGTAGAATGTAGGGCAGTGTCAGTAGGATGTAGGGTAGTGTATAGAGGTCAGTAGGATGTAGGGCACTGTACAGAGGTCAGTAGGATGTAGGAGAGTGTACAGAGGTCAGTAGGATATAGGGCACTGTACAGAGGTCAGTAGGATGAGGACAGTGTACAGAGGTCTGTAGGATGAGGACAGTGTACAGAGGTCAGTAGAATGTAGGACAGAGTACAGAGGTCAGTAGTATGTAGGGCAGTGTACAGAGGTCAGTAGAATGTAGGGCAGTGTCAGTAGGATGTAGGGTAGTGTATAGAGGTCAGTAGGATGTAGGGCACTGTACAGAGGTCAGTAGGATGTAGGAGAGTGTACAGAGGTCAGTAGGATATAGGGCACTGTACAGAGGTCAGTAGGATGTAGGAGAGTGTACAGAGGTCAGTAGGGTGTAGAGCAGTGTACAGAGGTCAGTAGTATGCAGAGCAGTGTACAGAGGTCAGTAGGATGAGGGCAGTGTACAGAGGTCAATAGTACGTAGAGCAGTGAACAGAGGTCAGTAGGATGAGGGCAGTGTACAGAGGTCAGTAGGATGTAGGGCAGTGTACAGAGGTCAGTAGTATGTAGGGCAGTGTACAGAGGTCAGCAGGATGTAGGGCAATGTACAGAGGTCAGTAGGATGTAGGGCAGTGTACAGAGGTCAGTGGTATGTAGGGCAGTGTACAGAGGTCAGCAGGATGTAGGGCAGTGTACAGAGGTCAGTAGGATGTAGGGCAGTCTACAGAGGTCAGTAGTATGTAGGGCAGTGTACAGAGGTCAGTAGGATGAGGACAGTGTACAGAGGTCTGTAGGATGAGGACAGTGTACAGAGGTCAGTAGTATGTAGGGCAGTGTACAGAGGTCAGTAGTATGTAGGGCAGTGTACAGAGGTCAGTAGTATGCAGAGCAATGTACAGAGGTCAGTAGGATGAGGGCAGTGTACAGAGGTCAGTAGTATGAAGAGCATTGTACAGAGGTTAGTAGGATGAGGGCAGTGTACAGAGGTCAGTAGGATGTAGGGCAGTGTACAGAGGTCAGTAGGATGTAGGGCAGTGTACAGAGGTCAGCAGGATGTAGGGCAGTGTACAGAGGTCAGCAGGATGTAGGGCAGTGTACAGAGGTCAGCAGGATGTAGGGCAGTGTACAGAGGTCAGTAGGATGTAGGGCAGTGTACAGAAGTCAGTAGGATGAGGACAGTGTACAGAGGTCTGTAGGATGAGGACAGTGTACAGAGGTCAGTAGAATGTAGGACAGAGTACAGAGGTCAGTAGTATGTAGGGCAGTGTACAGAGGTCAGTAGGATGTAGGTCAGTGTACAGAGGTTAGTAGGATGTAGGGCAGTGTACAGAGGTCAGTAGGATGTAGGGCACTGTACAGAGGTCAGCAGGATGTAGGGCAGTGTACAGAGGTCAGCAGGATGTAGGGTAGTGTACAGAGGTCAGTAGGATGTAGGGCAGTGTACAAAGGTCAGCAGGATGTAGAGCAGTGTACAGAGGCCAGTAGTATGTAGAGCAGTGTACAGAGGCCAGTAGTATGTAGAGCAGTGTACAGGGGTCAGTAGGGTATAGGGCAGTGTACAGAGTTCAGTAGTATGTAGGGCAGTGTACAGACACCAGTAGTATGTAGGGCAGTGTACAGAGTTCAAGGAATGAGGGCAGTGTACAGAGGTCAGTAGTATAGAGGGCAGTGTACAGAGCTCAGTAGTATGTAGGGCAGTGTACAGAGGTCAGTAGGATGAAGGCAGTGTACAGAGGTCAGTAGTATATGTAGGGCAGTGTACAGAGGTCAGTAGGATGAGGGCAGTGTACAGAGTTCAGTAGTAGGTAGGGCAGTGTACAGACGCCAGTAGTATGTAGGGCAGTGTACAGAGGTCAGTAGGATGTAGGGCAGTGTACAGAGGTCAGTAGGATGAGGACAGTGTACAGAGGTCAGTAGGATGAGGACAGTGTACAGAGGTCAGTAGTATGTAGGGCAGTGTACAGAGGTCAGTAGTATGTAGGGCAGTGTACAGAGGTCAGTAGTATGTAGAGCATTGTACAGAGGTCAGTAGTATGTAGAGCAGTGTACAGAGGTCAGTAGTATGTAGAGCAGTGTACAGGGGTCAGTAGGGTATAGGGCAGTGTACAGAGTTCAGTAGTAGGTAGGGCAGTGTACAGACGCCAGTAGTATGTAGGGCAGTGTACAGAGGTCAAGGGATGAGGGCAGTGTACAGAGGTCAGTAGTATGTAGGGCAGTGTACAGAGGTCAGTAGGATGAGGGCAGTGTACAGGGGTCAGTAGTATGTAGGGCAGTGTACAGAGGTCAGTAGGATGAGGGAAGTGTACAGGGGTCAGTAGTTGTTGAGCAGTTTACAGGGGTCAGGGGGGTGTAGGCAGTGGCGTAGCGTGGGTTGTCAGCACCCGGGGCAAGGCAAGTAATTTGCGCCCCCCTAACCTGCAGACTTTTCACACTCTCCAAGTCCCTTCCCTTCCTTCAATAGTACTGACCTACCTGATTCCTATACTAACCTACCTGATTCCTACATCGCCCACTACACACTGACCTACCTGATTCATATACTGACCACTACATAATACACTATACAATACCCACAGACCACTACTCAATACACTACATACACTACATACTGACCGCTACACAATACACTATTCAATACACTACATACTGACCGCTACACAATACACTACATACTGACCGCTACACAATACACTATTCAATACACTACATACTGACCGCTACACAATACACTACATACTGACCGCTACACAATACACTACATACTGACCGCTACACAATACACTATTCAATACACTACATACTGACCGCTACACAATACACTATTCAATACACTACATACTGACCGCTACACAATACACTATTCAATACACTACATACTGACCGCTACACAATACACTACATACTGACCGCTACACAATACAATACACTGACCGCTACACAATACACTACATCCTGACCGCTACACAATACATTATAACTATACACAATACACTATACATTATACACAATACACTATACATTATACACAATACACAATACATTATACACAAACTTTCTGGCTGCTCCCTCTCCCCAGACCATATCTACTCCCCCCAGGCCGAGTGAGTCTCTTACCTTTTTTTTCTTCCATCTGCTCTGCCGCCTGTCACACTGCTTGCTGGACTGCCTGTCCTGGCGGGGACATGATCGGGAGACCCGGCCGGAGAGGAGGAGGAGATGATGATGGCAGCCACAGACTGCCTGCTGCTGCGCCGGGGACATGATCGGAGAGGGAGGAGGAGGAGATGATGATGATGATGATGATGATGGCGGCGGCGGCTGGCCACAGACTGCCTTGCCTGCCTGCCACCGCGCCGTGGACCTGGTGACCGGGGCCGGAGAGGAGGAGGAGGAGGAGAAGACAGCCCCGCTCCCCCGCGATTAAGGACAGGCCACATGACCTCTTTTGCCCAATCACAGGGCGCCAGGGGCCGGCCTGAGAATAAAGATGGCGGCCGGAGCGGCGCGGGGTCACAAATAAAATTGATTTATGGAGCTAGGGTGACACCAGCGCGGGATTGCGCCCCCCCAAATGTTGCGCCCGGGGCCTAGGCCCCCCTCGCACCCCCCACGCTACGCCACTGGGTGTAGGGCACTGTACAGAGGTCAGTAGTATGTAGAAAAGAGGCCATGTTGCATAGGACAGTGTGCAGATATCAGTAGTATGTAGGGAGGTTTACAGGGGTCAGTGGGATGTAGGACAGTGTACAAGGGTCAGTAATATTGAGGACAGTGTACAGGGGTCAGTAGTATGTAGGGCAGTGTACAATGATCAGTAAGGTAGAGGACAGGGCCAACAGGACAAAGGACAGGGGATCAATAGAGTACAGGACAGGGGTCAGAAGGACATAGGACAGGCGGTCAGCAGGGCAGTGGATAGGGGTCAGCAGGGCAAAGTAGGGGGGCAAGAGGGCACAGTACAGGGGAAAGGAGGGCACAGTACAGGTGTGGTTCAGGAGAGCACAATACTGGGGTCAGGGGGGCACAGTATAGGGGAAAGGAGGGCACAGTACAGGTGTGGTTCAGGAGAGCACAATACTGGGGTCAGAAGGGCGCAGTATTGGGGGGGGAGCAGAAGAGCACAGTACGAGGGGGAGAGCACAATATGGGGGGTGGGGCAGGAGGGCACAGTAAAGAGGGTGGGAGGATACAAGGTAGCGCAGGAGTGCACAGCTGTTGTTACGTTCTCCTGTCAATTACATCATTTTGAAAATGTCTAATCATTGATCAGCGGTTTCCCATTGTGGCCCGCTTCCCTTGGCACGCTGAGAATGATCAGTTCGATAAACCAGCAGGCCTCCTCTCTGCCTACCCCAGGGAAATGACATAACTGTAGAAGGTGAATGGAGATGAACCTAGGCTTGTTAATGTATTCTGAGGATTTAGGGTATCCTCAAAGCTTTCATCTAATTAACTTGTCAATAAAGGAGATCATTTAAACTCCAAATTTTTTGCACCCTAAATCCACACATTTAAATTAATATAAAACAAATGGTAAATGTTGGGTGAACATTGGGCAGATTTTGAGTGACAACATTAAGGAATGACACTCCTTTAAGCAGTATTAAACCCAAAAATGTAAGCTGTGCTAAACCCAAAAATCTAATATATTGCAGCTTACCAATCATTAAATGTAGTAGCTGCATTAGTTTCTTTTTTTTGGTTTTGTTTCATTAATTTGACCTGGTGATCTGGGCAGTAACACACATCCTTTCTAAAGCAGGACATAGACGAGTCGAAAACCAAACGAAAATTCTTGGTTGGTTGTTTTTCGCATAATTGGTGTGCCAGCTGCGACAAGATTTACGTGTCGCAATCAAAAGTGCCTGATCTAACATGCTGCATTTTGTTTAGAAGAATGGTGGCACAATCGAATGTGCCATTTTCCTTTTTCGATCAACAGAACGTTTGGTTTTCCACTCGTCCATGGCCTGTCTAATGCCGCGTACACACGACCGTTATTGATGTCATGGAAAAAAACTACGTTTTTCTCGACGTGATTTTTCGTGTTTCCTCTCAAGCCTGCCTTGCATACACACGTTCGTGAAAAAAAATGCTCGAGCAAAGTGCGGTGACGTACAACACGTACGACGGCACTGTACAGGGGAAGTTCCATTAGAATGACGCCACCCTTTGGGACGCTTTTGCTGATCCTCGTGTTAGTAAAGTTTGGTGAGAGACGATTCGTGCTTTTCAGTCCGTTACAGCGTGACGAATGTGCTATCTCCATTATGAACACTAGTTTTACCAGAATGAGCGCTCCCGTCTCATACTTGATTCTGAGCATGCACATTTTTTTCCCCTTGTAAAAGCATACACACGTCCGTTTTTCACAACGTTAAAAAGAACGACGTGAAAAACTACGAGAAAAAATAGAGCAGGTTCTAATTTTTTTCCGGGGATTTTTCTTGTCGAGAAAAATGCTCTGGAACATACACACCACTGTTTTTCACGACCATTTTTAAAAATGGCATTTTTCTCGTCATGAAGAACGGTCGTGTGTACGCGGCATTAGGGTTTCTCCACTCTGGAGGGAGGAGCAATGAAAACACCTTTGGACAGTAGCATTGTCAGTCTGGGGGGAAGGGAGTGTTAGAGGGAAAAAAGCATAAAAAAGAAAACTAATGCAGCCACTGCATCTAAGAGCCCATTCACACAGGGGCGGCACGACTTGTCCCGCGACTGTGCTGGGCGTCTTCAAGACGACTTCAAAGGTGACTTCAAAAATGACTTTTGTATTGAAGTCAATGGAAGTCGCCCTGAAGTCGTCTTGAAGTAGTACAGGAACCTTTTTCTAAGTCGGAGCGACTTCAGTCGCTCCGATTAGAACGGTTCCATTGTACAGAATGGGACGCGACTTGTCAGGCGGCTGAGACGCCTGACGAGTCGCCCCTGTGTGAATGGGGTCTAAGGATATCTGTTATTCTTACTTATAGATCTGTTATTTTTCCAATTCCTTGGAATGGTCAAGCTGTCTAGAAAAAATGGCAGTTACATGGATTGGGGCAAACCATATACACTGGTGGGGTTACAATGGTCAGCTTTTAATTTTATGGTTTCAACTTTTTTTTTATTTAAAATAATTTTTTTATAACTGCAAAAAAATTATTAGAGAAAGTTAGGCTTTAATATTGGTACCTTACTTATCAGTCTAAGACTACCCTGCCCATATGGTGACAATGCTGCTGTGCCATTTTGCTGCAGAAAGAACAGCGTTGTCGTGGGCAGGGTAGTCATAAGCCCCGTACACACGGTCGGACTTTTGGCCAACAAACTTCATTTTGAGCAAGTTGGACCAACAATCCGACCGTGTGTACGCTCCATCGGACAAACTTTTTTTGCTTTTTTCTTGTTTTCATCGGACAAAAGTTGGGTCTGCAAACGGACAAACTTTTGCCCAACAAAAGTCCGATGGAGCAAAGTCCGACCGTGTGTACAAAAAACCATCGGACTTTTGTCCGATGGACAAAACAACTAATGTTAAAATCAACCAACAATAGCAGAAGTTGACCTAAGGGTGGCGGTAAAGAGCAGAAAAGAGCAGAAAAACCATGTGATGTTGCAAAAAGTTTTGGGAAAGTTTGCAGAAAAGTCCTGTGGTGTGTATGCTATGGGTGTTCCCGACCAACTCCGTTCGGACAAAAAACCACGGAAAAGTCAGATGGAAGTCCGACCGTGTGTACGGGGCTTTAGACTGACAGGTAAGGGACAAACATTAAAGCCTAACTTCCGCTGATATTTTTTTTGCAGTTATAACTATTTGTTTTTTCATTTGGAAAAAAAAGTTTAAACCATAATATTAAAAGCTGACCATTGTAACCCCACCAGTGTATATGATTTGCCCCAATCCCTGTAACTGCTTGACCTCTTCAAGGAATTGGAAAAATAACAGATCCATAGGTAAGAATACCAGGTATTCTTAGATGCAGTGGCTGCATTAGTTTTCTTTTTTATGCTTTTTTTACTCCAATACTCCCTTCCCCCCAGACTGACAATGCTACTGTTCAAACGAGTTTCCGTTGCTCCTCCATCCAGAGTGGAGACACCCTAAGTGCAGTTATAACTTTTTTTTTTTTCTTTTGAAAAAAAAAGTTTAAACCATAAAGTTAAGCAGACCATTGTAACTCCACCAGTTTATATGGTTTGCCTCAATCCCTGTAACTGCCATTTTTGCTGGACAGCTTAACCTCCTAAAGGAATTGGAAAAATAACAGATCCCACCCTGTAAATTGTAAAAGGAAGTAGAAAAATAACAGAGCTACTGGCAGGATCAACATCGAATAGAATTAAGTAACAGGGAGGACTCAAAAAACAAAAACTGCTGTTTTAATGCTACAGGCTAACTGCCATTTTTTATTTACTTTAATCCAGCCAGCTGCACCTGGCGATTCACTGGCCAGCCTCTATTCTTCTGTCCAAGTGCCAAATTCTTCCATGTCAATGTCATACAAAGAACATGCAATCCATTGTGGCGGCACTGTCAGAGGAGAAGCTACAGACCACATATTTACCACTTCCTCCGCTCTCGCCACATACACAACCACAAGGATTTAAAGCTCTTAAAGTGAAGGCAGTACAGAAAATAAACTGTCCCTTTCAGTAAGTCGTCCCTTTCATCACCAATACCTAAATACAGCCACTTACCTGAGTGATATCATGCAGCATATGACTGTACTCATAGGATACTATCGCCATAGTACATCTATAGGAATATATTTCCCATAAAACAATACAAGTCCCAATGAATGTTCGGTTAGCTCCTTTTATAGCCTCATGGTATAGGATTTGCTGCTTTAGACTATTATTTTCCCTCTGGTGGCTTGTTCTGGGTGTTCTGCACACAAAAAAAAAAAAGTTTTTCTCCTTTCAAGAATTTTGGTGCTTCCAGTGATGCCTTGTGATTGGTCAGAAATAGTGTGACAGGCCCCACCCCTCCCTGTCATCTGCACTTCTCCGTACATTGGCTGTGTCATCAGTTTGAAACGTGTGCGGTGGGGGTGTGGGAGTGACTTCAATGGGTGTGCGTGATAGACTTTCTTAGACAGTTGACTCTTACTATTGCTTGTTAACCACTTCAGCCCCGGAAGAATTTACCCCCTTCCTGACCAGAGCACTTTTTGTGATTCGGCACTGCGTCGCTTTAACTGACAATTGCGCAGTCGGGCGAAGTTGCACCCAAACAAAATAGATGTCCTTTTTTTCCCCACAAATAGAGCTTTCTTTTGGTGGTATTTGATCACCTCTGTGGTTTTTATTTTTTGCGCTATAAACAAAAAAAAGCGTTAATTTTGTAAAAAAAGCAATATGTTTTACTTTTTGCTATAATAAATATCCCCCAAAAATATATAAAAAAACAAATTTCTTTCTCAGTTTAGGCCGATACGTATTCTTCTACATATTTTCAGTAAAAAAAAATAGCAATAAGCGTTTATTGATTGGTTTGCGCAAGTTATAGCGTCTACAAAATAGGGGATAGTTTTATGGCATTTTTATTAATAATTATTTTTTTATTAGTAATGGCGGCGATCTGCGATTTTTATCGTGACTGCGACATTATGGCGGACACATCGGACACTTTTGACACTATTTTGGGAACATTGTCATTTATACAGCGATCAGTGCTATAAAAATGCACTAATTACTGTGTAAATGACACTGGCAGGGAAAAGGGTTAAACACTAGGGGGCAATCAAGGGCTTAAGTGTGTCCTAGGGAGTGATTCTAACTGTAGGGGGATGGGCTACCACTAACATGACAGAGATTACTGCTCCCGATGACAGGGAGCAGTATAGATCTCTATCATGTTGCTAGGCAGAACAGGGAAATGCCTTGTTTACATAGGTACCTCCCCGTTCTGCCGCTCCTTGACACGATCGCTGGCACCCGGCGGATATAGAGTCCGCGGGACCCGCAAGCACGGTCACGGACCACGCGGCGCGCGCCTACTATGCTGCGATTTAAACGGGACGTGCAGGTACGTCCCTTTGCGCAGGCCGTGCCATTCTGCCAAAGTATATTGTCGTGCAGTGGTCGGCAAGCGGTTATTTGTAATTAGCATTATTTTGTTATTTGGATTTTTTTCAGCCGATCCCACAAGAGGCAAGAACACAATGATATAAAAACAAAGAAATCGCTTGTACCTAACCTCTTGCTTTCTGGGCACTTAAACCCCCTTCCTGCCCAGGCCAATTTTCAGCTTTTAGCACTGTCACTCTTTGAATGACAATTGCGCGGTCATGCTACACAGTACCTATACAGTACGGTGTACAAGGTGGCAAGGCTTCCCTTGATGGGCACCCAAAAGTAGCTCAAGCCATAGAAATACAGAAAGGAGCGCCAGACCAAAACCAAATAAAAGAGTCCAAGATCATTTTAGTTGTTGGGGGGGAAAAAGTTATATAAAAATATTAAAAGTGTTTTAGAGGAAATACCGCTCCCCCTTCATAGGACTCAACGCTGTCAAGTTGTTGCTCCAAGTAGAAAGTTCAGTGCTGGTTATAATACACCTGAAGAGTTATTTCCTCTGAGTCCTTTCAAGTTTTATCATGTGTTGAGTCCTGATAAAGGGGAGTAGAGCTGCCCTGAAACACGTTGGCTGATTTTATATTACTATTTATTCATTTTTTCTAACAATGAAAATAATCTTGGACTCTTTTATTTGGTTTTGGTCTGGTGCTCCTTTCTGTATTTCTATCATTTTATTTCGATTACACTACCACTAAATAGAGCTTTCCTTTGGTGGTATTTAATCACTACTGGGGTTTTTATTTTTTTGCTAAACAAACAAAAGACAGAAAATTTAGAAAAAAAAAACAAACAAACAGTTTTCATAGTTTATAATAACATTTTGCATACAGGTAATTTTTCTCCTCCATTGATGTGTGCTGAATCTGATGGACACTGATAGGCTGCACTGATAGGCTGCACTGATAGGCACTGATAAGGCAACACTAATGGGCACTTCTAGGTGGCACTGATGGGCACTGATGAGGCAGCAGTGGTGGGCACTGATCAGGAGGCACTGATGAGGCTGCAATGATAGGTGGCACTGAAGGGCACTGATAAGAATTGGTAGGTGACACTAATAGGCAGCACTGATAGGTGGCACTGATGGACACAGATTGGCAGCACTGGTGGGCACTAATAGGTGGCACTGGTGGGCACTGCTTAGCAGTACTTATGGGCACTGGTGGGCACTGATGAGGCGGCAGTGGCACTTCATATTCAGGACCGATGTACCGTTTACACAAGCCGGTAATCAGATTTTTTTTGACAGTGTGAGGGGAAAAAAAATCTGATTACCGGCTTCTGTTTACATTACATGATCAGCTGCCATTGGCTGACAGCTGATCATGTGGTAAGGGGCCAGGATCGGCCCCTTACTCCGATTTGCGATCACCGGAGTCTCATGGACTTGCGTGCCGCTCGTGCCCAGTTGGGGGGGGGCCCGCAAGCATCACATGCACGGGAGGACGTACATGGACGCCCTCTCGGCAATTTAGGCCCACGTTGTAGCTGTCTTTCGGCTATAGCGCAGCCGCAAAGAGGTTAAAAATGTAAAGGCATATTCCTCTTTTTGCAAAAAAATTTATAAATGCATCCACATTAAAGTGGACCTTCAGTAATTTTTTCAACTTTCCATCTATTAAATCTTCTGCCCTTGTTGTTTTAACTTTGGATAGGAAAACATTTTTTTCTGCCAGTAAATACCTTATACAGCCCACTTCCTGTTTCTTGTCTGGTAAAAAGCCTAGGCTTATGACATCATGCACAGCTCTCTCTCTCACTCTCATGAACATTTGCCAGGAAGGGAGGGGGTGAGTCATAAGAGGGCCAATGAGAGCTGCAGAGCTGGGGGTGTGTCTGTGTAAATCCAGGAAGTTAACAGGCAGCAGCTTCAGCTGCCCACAGTTAAAGCGGAGTTCCACCCAAATTTGGAACTTCCGCTTAATCCACTCCTCGCCCCCTTACATGCCACATTTGGCATGTCATTTTTTTTGGGGGGGGGGGCTTCAGTGGGAGTGGGACTTCCTGTCCCACTTCCTCCTTCCGCCCTGGAGCCGCCTAGGCGATTTGTCATATCGCCTTTTGGAGGCCCCTCCCTGTAGGCGATCACCTGGGACGTGACAGGTCCCAGGCGATCGCCTGTCCATTTAGAGAGCGCTGCGCCGTTCGCGCATGCGCAGTGAGTGCCCGGCCGTGATGCCGAAAGCTGTCACGGCCGGGTGCCCACACTTTGAATGGAGGCGCCGGCGGAGAAGGGGGGAGAGGAGCGGAGCTCCGGGCGGCGCGCCGCTGGACAGTGGAACAGGTAAGTGTATGTTTATTAAAAGCCAGCAGCTACACTTTTTGTAGCTGCTGACTTTTAATAAACATAAAAAAAGCTGAAACTCCCCTTTAAAATGGTTGCAGCCAGACTCAGTGGAGGGAGATTTCTGCAGAATATTTGGCAAGTACAGATTCATAGTATATATAAAATAATATGCAAAGTGGTTGGAGGGAAGCTTCAGAATGGCAAAGATGTTTTTATTACAAATTATGTGAGCAGACTGCAGTTCCTCTTTAATAAAATAAAAAATTGTGCATTTATTACATCTTTGCACTGAAGCCCGCCCAGCATTGCAACCATAGTCAATGCATAGCGGATGCAATGTACAGGCTAATGTACCCCCAACTCCAGGTCTGTGCAGAGATACAAGCCTACCATTATGGGGCTGAAAAAACTATTCAATTGACTACAAGTGCGATGATGATGTAAATTTTTATTTTTTTAAAACACAATGTAAAAAAAAACAAAAAAAAAAAAAAACGCATACCTAAGTCACGCCCGCATATGTAAACGGTGTTCAAATCACACATGTGAGGTATCGCCACGATTGGCAGAGCAATAATTTTAGCACCAGACTTCCTCTGTAACTCTAACCTGGTAACCGTTATTTTTTTTTAAAGCGTCGCCTATGGAGATTTTTAGGTACCATAGTTTGGCGCCATTCCACATGTGTGCAAAATTTAAAGTGTGACATGTTTGGTATCTATTTACTCGGCATAACATCATCTTTCACATTATACAAAAACATTGGGCAAACGCTACTGTTTATTATTTTTTTTAATTCATGAAAGTGTCTTTTTCCCACAAAAAAATAGTTTGAAAGACTGCTGCACAAATACTGTGTGACATAAAATATTGCAACAATCGCCATTTTTTTCTCTAGATTCTCTGTTATAAAATATATATATATATATAATGTGTGGGCGTTCTAAGTAATTTTCTAGCAAAAAATATGGATTTTAACTTGTAAGCAACAAATGTCAGAAATAGGCTTAGGCATGAAAGGGTTAAAATAGAAATGAAAGGCAAAACATTTTTGTATAGATCTAAAAAAACATCTTAAATACCCTTTTTCCCCTTTTTTATAAGTTATCACATTCCCTCTGTTCTCAGATGCATAAGAGCTGGGGGGGGGGGGGGGGGGGAAGCAGCAGCACACTAAGCTACCCAGTGAATGGCTGTGCAGGGGAGGCGTGTCAGCACAAGTCTAATCATTGGAGCAGAGTACACTGAGTTCATAATACAAAGAGAACGGAAAACTTTCTCATACAAGTGCATGGTACAGCAGGCACATATCAGAAATGTTGGGGTAACAAACACTTTGACCTCTTCCCGCCCATGCTATAGCCGAAAGACGGCTACAGTTTCGGGCCAAAATTGCCGGGAGGGCATCCATGTATGTCCTCCCTCGCTCTGTGATCAGCGAGTCAATGAGACTCGGCTGATCACCGATCAGAAGTAAGGGCCCGATCCCGGGCCCTTACCACGTGATCAGCTGTCAGCCAATGACAGCTGATCACGTGATGTAAACAGAGCCAGTAATCGGCTTTTTTGTTATCACACTGTTGGAATAAAATAAGCCGATTACCGTCTAAAGTAAACGGGACATAATCCCGCACACTCCAGACCCTCTGCTGCTAAGCAGTGTCCACCAGTGCCACCTACCAGTGCCCACCAGTGCCACCTATCAATGCCCACCAGGGCCACCTATCAGTGCCCACCAGGGCTGACAATCAGTGTCCATCAGTGCCTCATCATCAGTGCCACCTATCAGGGCTGCCTATCAGTGTCCATCAGTGCAACCTATCAGTGCTGCCTATCAGTGTCACGTACCGGTGTCTATAACTGCCACCTATCAGTGCCCATCAGTGCCCCTCAGTGCCGCTTATCAATGCTCATCAGTGCCATCTATCAATGCAGCTTTATCAGTGACCACCAGTGCCACCTCATCAGTGCCACCTATCAGTGCCCATCAGTGCCACCTTATCAGTGCCAATAAGTGCAGCCCATCAGTGTAGCCTCATCAGCGCACATCAATGAAGGAGAAAAATTACCTGTTTGCAAAATTTTATAACAGACTATGAAAACTTTTTTTTTTTTCAAAATTTTTGGTCTTTTTTGTTTGTTTATCAAAAAATAAACACCCAGTGGTGATTAAAAACCACAAAAGAAATCTTGATTTGTCTGAACAAACATGATAAAAATTTCATATGGGTACAGTGTAGCATGACCGCGCAATTGTCATTCAAAGTGTGACAGCACTGAAAGCTGAAAATTGGCCTGGACAGGAAGGGGATAAAAGTGCCCTGTAAGCAAGTGGTTAAGTAATGAATGTGTATGGATTATTTTTAGAGAATAAGGATATCGTTAATGTCAATTTAACGAATCATTTTTGTCTAGTGAGAACAATAAAAAGCAACTATATTCACCTTATCCCTCGCTCCCGCAGGCTTCCTCCTCCATGGGTGGCTGGTCCCCCAAAAGTCTCTTTTCTTCAGAGCTCTGTCCTGTGATCACCTTTTGATGTTACCTCATACACTGTTGACCAACAGCAGGGTTGCCAACCGTCAGTAAATTTACGGCTAGTTTGTAAAATCCAGTGATTTTTATAACTGTCTGTAAATATCAGGGTCTGATAATTTGTCATGCTGTGATGACTTTTTAAGTGTAATACAGGAAAATTACTTGTTATGGGTATTGCCAGTGTTTCCATATTGTATTTGTACTGTTTAACTTCCTCCCGTCCGCATTATTGTAAAATGACGGAAGGGTGGGAACCCTATTGTTCTGGGAGAACATCATATGACGTCCTCCAGAAAACGTGCCTTGCGTGGCTGCTCCAGGCCGCACTCCGGCGGGATCTGTGTTGCTAGCTGTGATTGGCCCTGTACCATGTGATCACTGTGACCAATCACAGCCCATTTGTACCATGTGATTAGCTGTGACCAATCACACTGTCATTCAGTACAAATATTTGCTTATTGCTGTAAAATTCACTGCTATAAGCAAGTATAGTTTAAAAAAAAAAAAAATCCCCAGAGTGGTACAGTGTTACTATAGTATAACTGTATTGCTCTGGTCACAGTATGTACATTTTTGTGTGTAAAAAAAAAAGTGAAAAATACTTTTTTTTATTCCTTTATTTTCGAAAAACTGTGACAAAAAAACATACAACTTCAAAAAATGCGCCATGCCTCTTACTAAATACCTCAGACTGTCTACTTTCCAAAAAGGCCATTTAGAGGGTATTTGTACTGTCCTGGCATTTCCAGGCCTCAAAAAATGAGATTGTCCATCAGTACATCAGGATTGATCAATTTTCGGATACAGTACCATAGTTTGTGGACTCTATAACTTTCCTACAGACTAAATAATATACATTGATTTGGGTTGTTTTTACCAAAGAAATGTAGCAGAATACAATTAGGCCTAAATTTTTTAAGGAAAGATTATTTATTTGCAAAATTGTATAACAGAAACAAAGAAAAGGGCGTTTTTTTACAACATTTTACCCTTTTTTTTGTTTATTTAGCAAAGAATATAAAAATACCCAGTGGTGATTAAATACAACCAAAAGAAAGCTCTATTTGTGTGAAAAAAATTATAGAAATTTCATATGGGTGCAGTGTTGCATGACTGCGCAATTGTCATTCAAAATGAGACGGTGCTAAAAGCTGAAAATTGGTCTGGGCTGGAAGCAGTTTTAATTTTGGCAGCAAATATTTTTAGCATAGTTTTAGTCTTATGCCGCGTACACACGATCGGAAATTCCGACAATAAAACCGTGGATTTTTTTCCGACGGAATGTTGGCTCAAACTTGTGTTGCATACACACGGTCACACAAATGTTGTCTGAAATTCCGACCGTCAAGAACGCGGTGACGTACAAGACGTACGACAAGCCGAGATCAATGAAGTTCAATAGGCAGTTCGGCTCTTCTGCTTGATTCTGAGCATGCGTGGTTTTTTATGCGTCGGAATTGCATACAGACGATCGGAATTTCCGACAAGAACTTTTCTTGTCGGAAAAATTGAGAACCAGCTCTCAAATTTTTGCTGTTGTAAATTCCGACAGAAAAAGTCAGATGGAGCCTACACACGGTCGGAATTTCCGACCAAAAGCTCACATCAAACTTTTCTTGTCGGAATTTCCGATCGTGTGTACGCGGCTTTAGTCTTAGGACTAAAATCGCATTTTAGTTTTAGTCCCATTTTAGTCTTCTGCAATTGTTTTAGTTTTGGTCGTATTTAGTCGACTAAATCTCCTGGACATTTAAGCCTACTAAAATAATTTTATTCATCTAAAATCTAATGGGCGTAGTTAAATTGTAATGCATTATTTAAGCATTTCTCTACCATTTCAAAACTCATTATATACTGCTGGAGTGAAAAATCTCATATGTTATTATTTAGGTATGTACATGCACTACAGACCAGTGTTAATTTTGACATCAAATTCTAATTTAGTTTTAGCCTTATGCCGCGTACACACGACCGTTTTTAATGACGAGAAAAATAAAAAATTTTAAAATGGTCATTAAAAATGATCGTGTGTGGGCTTCAGAGCATTTTTCACGACGTGAAAAACGGCCATGAAAAAATTGGAACATGCTCTAATTTTTCAAGTCGTTTTTTACATCGTCGTTTTTCTCATCATGAAAAACGGCCGTGTGTGGGCTTTAACGACGTGAAAAAAAATGCGCATGCTCAGAATCAAGTATGAGACGGGAGCGCTCGTTCTGGTAAAACTAGCGTTCGTAATGGAGATAGCACATTCGTCACGCTGTAACGGACTGAAAAGCACAAGGCTGAAAAGCGCAAATCGTTGCTCAACAAACTTTACTAACATGAAGGGTGGCGCCATCCGAATGGAACTTCCCCTTTATAGTGCCGTCGTACGTGTTGTACGTCACCGCGCTTTTCTTGAACATTTTTTTCCACGATAGTGTGTAGGCAAGGCAGGCTTGAGAGGAAACACGAAAAATCACGTCGAGAAAAATGCAGTTTTTTTCAATGACATTTAAAACGGTCGTGTGTACGCAGCATGAGTCTTTTGACTAAAATGGCATTTTAGTTTTAGTCCCATTTTAGTCTTTTGACTAAGATGCCATTTTAGTCGTATTTTAGTCATCTCAATTGTTTTAGTTTTAGTCATATTTTAGTCGACTAAAATGGTATTAAAGTGGTTGTAAACCCTAATAAAAAAAAAAAACTGCAAGACAAAGGCATAATGAGCTAGTATGCATAGCATACTAGCTCATTATGAATTACTTACCTTAGATCGAAGTCCCCGCAGCGGTCCTCGTTCCCCCCTCCGGCGGCGACATCTCTCCCGGGGGTTGCTTTTGGGTATCGCGGCTCCGGCGCTGTGATTGGCCGGAGCTGTGATGACGTCACTCCCGTGCATGCGCATGGGAGCACCCGGTACAGCACACGGACTGAAGCAATGGCACACAGGTGCCATTGCTTCAGTTTGCTTTAGTTCGCATGTGCCGATGACATGGGCACATGCAGGGGACAGGGGATATCTCCTGAACCGTGCAGGTTTAGGAGATATCCTGGGTAGCAACCAGTAAGCCTTAATATAGGCTTACCTGTAGCATAAAGTGGTTGTCAAGGGATTACAACCACTTTAAGTTAGTCGACTAAAATGTTTTAGTCGTTTTTAGTCGACAAAATTAACACTGGCTGGAAGGGGGTAAGAGTGCCCTTTAAATATCGATTGTCTTAGTTTTTAATAGCAGTTCTGTCAACTGTTAGTAAAAATGTGCTGCGTCAGTAAATTTTCCATGTCTTGTCAGTAAATAAATGCTGCAGGAGGTTAGCAACACTGACCAACAGTCTCCTATTGTAGAACGGCGAGGGCCCGACCACAACATGGAGCGTCAGAATGGGAGAGGATATTGCCGGCTGCCAGGAGAGTGAGGGATAAGGTGAGTAAAGTGGCTTTTTAATGCCCCCCTAGAAAAGAGTTCTGCTTTAAGAGACGCTTCCCAGCTTAGTAAAGTGTTTCCTATAGTCATCATAAATTGTTGACTTCTGCTTATAATGAGTCTGCACAATACACATTCAGCACATTCACCAAGCAGAGTGCTGGCTCGTCACATTAAAGGCAGCTACAGATAAGGCTTGTATGGCGGTTATCTGTACCAGGCCATGGTGGTACGAGCAATACCACACAGCTGATAACGCTGCATGACGATAGAGGAGCAGTTATTGACATATTTTATTTGGTTGAAGTTTAGGTAAGCTAACATGACCACGCATTTAATTGAATGTAACTTTTTCCTAAGGGCTCGTTCACACTATGCCCATTAACATGCATTGATCATCATGTTCGCAGGATCAACGCAAGGGGAGAAAGGAAACAATGTAAATATTCACATCATGCTGCACTGCATAAAAATGGAACATGCTGTATCTGCCATACTGCGTGTCACCGCACAGCAGACCGTCATAACACACTGCAGTGCCTAGAGTTGAATTAAGTGTCATTTTGTGACACTTCAGTAAAGTTAAAAAAAGAAAAGTGCAATGCACTTTGAAAAGGCATTAAGGTCCTACGTAGGGGGTAGATAATAACAAATAAGGTCCACCCATGTGGGAAGATATTAATAAAAAGGTCCCACATGGATGGGGGGTGGATAATAATAAAGAGGTCCCATATGGGGGGTAGATAATAATAAATAAGGTCCACCCGTGGGGGTAGATAATAATAAAGAGGTTCCACACGGGGGGGGGGGGTAGATAATATTAAATAAGGGCCGCCCATGGGAGTAGATAATATTAAATAAGGTCCACACATGTGGGTAGATAATAATAAATAAGGTCAACCCCAGTGGGTAGATAATAATAAAGAGGTCCCACATGGGTGGGGGGTGGCTAATAATAAAGAGGTCCCATATGAGGGTAGATAATAATAAATAAGGTCCACCCATGGGGGTAGATAATAATAAAGAGGTCCCACATGGGGTAGATAATATTAAATAAGGTCCATCCATTGGGTAGATAGTAATAAACAAGGTCCACCCACGGGGGTAGATAATAATAAATAAGGTCCACCCATGTGGGTAGATAATAATAAAGAGGTCCCACGTGGTGTCAGGTCACCTGCAGAACCAAGTGACCAGGAGCGCACCGCAGAGGTTGTGGACCCAATGGCTGACTGCTGAGGGTCGATGGTTCTGAGAAGCAGCTACACAGGGTCACAGCCAAAGTCTTGGACAGGGAGCTAGAGCATAAGATTCCTCAGGATGCGGAGTCTAAGAGCCAGCAGGTTTTCACCAGGGCCTCTGATGGTGAGGATGGACTTGGCTGCAGCTGACTCCGAGGCGCGGCCCCCAGGGTCTCCCAGCTCATGCTCATGGCTGGCTCTGGTGGATGGAGAGGAAGCAGCAGTCCAGGGCAACAAGCTATAGTCAGGAGGACAAGTCAAAGGTTGGGGCAACAAGCAGACAGGGATGATCAGAAGAACGAGCCGAAGGTCTGTGCAACAAGCAGACAGGTATGGTCAGGAGAACAAGCCAAAGTCAGTACAAGGCAATCATACGTAGAGCACACGGCAAGACTCACCCAGGGAAGCCTTCACACAATTGTTGCTCGGGCAAGGCTGGCCTGCAGTGCGCGGGGTTAAATAGTGTTTCCTGTTAGAGGCTGGGGTGAAGCCATGCTGGGAGAAGATTACTTAAACACACAGGTGTGAGAGCACAGTCCCTAAAACTGATACACAGACCAGAGAGATAAGCAGACAGTCAGGGCATGAAACATTACTGCAGATTCATAACACATGGGTGTAGATCATATTAAATAAGGTCCATCCATTATTGTAGATATAATAAAGGGGTCCCACATGAGGGTAGATAACATTAAATAAGGTCCACCCATGGGGGTAGATAATATTAAATAAGGTCCACCCATGAGGATAGCTAATAATAAAGAGGTCCCACATGGGGGTAGATAATATTAAATAAGGTCCATTCATGGGGGTAGATAATAAGGAGGTCCCACATGGAGGTAGATAATAAATAAGGTCCACTCATTAGGGAAGATAATAATAAATAAGGTCCACCGATTGGGGGTAGATAATAAAAAATAAGGTCCATCCATGTGGGTAGATAATAATAAAGAGGTCCCACGTGGGGGTAGATAATATTAAATAAGTTCCATCCTTTCGGGTAGATAATAAATAAAAGGTCCCACATAGGGCTAGATAATATTAAAGAGGCCCCCTCACTGTTCAGATCACTGCTGCTGCTCATGCAAAGTACCTGATATCAGCTGCAAAATAAACTTGCTATGTACCAACAGAGCAATATAGAATGAGAGAAATAAAAAATCCACTAGAAGTACAGGGATTGTCAGCAGGACCCTGGTAGTTTTTATTTATTTATATTTTGTTACCCTTGCCAGATCTACAATACAATACAAAAAGGAAAAATCCATAATATGTCATTTTCCACCTCCAGAATTTAAGCTGTGGTGACTGTTGTGTTCTGCGCACCGAAAGAACACCACAATTATTACTACAACACAGCCTGGAGTAGCGGGGCAGTGAGCTGTGGCAACATGGAGACATGTAGCATTTTACCGCCAGCACAAAGGAAGGTAATGCAACCGACTAAAAAGTAATTAACCACTTGACAACTGGGCACTTAAACCCCCTTCCTAACCAGACCAATTTTCAGCTTTCGGTGCTCTCACATTTTGAATGACAATTACTCAGTCATACAACACTGTACCCATATGAAATTTTTGTCCTTTTTTTCACACAAATAGAGCTTTCTTTTGGTGGTATTTAATCACTGTTGGGTTTTTTATTTTTTGCGCTATAAGAGAAAAAAGACTGAAAATTTTGTAAAAAAATGAATTTTTCTTTGTTTCCGTTATAAAATTTTGCAAATTAGTATTTTTTCTTCATACATTTTGGCCAAAATTTATACTGCTACATATCTTTGGTAAAAATAAGTACAAATTGGTGGATATTTTTTGGTCTTTGTGAAAGTTATAGAGTCCACAAGCTATGGTGCCAATACCTGAAAATTGATCACACCTGAAGTACTGACGGCCTATCTCATTTCTTGAGACCCTAACATGCCAGAAAAGTACAAATACCCCCCAAATGACCCCTTTTTGGAAAGAAGACATTCCAAGGTATTTAGAAAGAGTCATTGTGAGTTTTTTGAAGTTGTCATTTTTTCCCACAATTCTTTGCAAAAATCAAGATTTTTTTTTCTTTTTTTTTTTTTCCACAAAATTGTCATATTAGCAGGTTATTTCTCACACACAGCATATGCATACCACAAATTACACCCCAAAACACATTCTGCTATTACTCCCGAGTATGGCGATACCACATGTGTGAGACTTTTACACAGCGTGGCCACATACAGAGGCCCGACATGCAGGGAGCACCTTCAGGCGTTCTGGAGCACCAAGGCCAATTCTGACATTTCTCTCCTACATGTAAAAATCATAATTTATTTGCTAGAAAATTACATAGAACCCCAAAACATTATATATGTTTTTTTAGCAAAGACCTTAAAGAATATAATGGTGGTCATTGCAACTTTTTATCTTGCACGGTATTTGCGCAGAAATTTTTCTAACGCGTTTTTTACGGAAAAAAACTGTTTTGTGCCTAAAAGAAAAAAAAAACAGTAAAGTTAGCCCAGTGTTTTTGCATAATGTGAAAGATGAAGTTACGCCGAGTAAATAGATACCTAACATGTCACCCTTCAAAATTGCACACGCTCGTGGAATGGCGCCAAACTTCGCTACTTAAAAATCCCCATAGGCAATGCTTTAAATATTTTTACTGGTTATATGTTTTGAGTTACAGAGGAGGTCTAGGGCCAAAATTATTGCTCTCGCTCTAACGTTCGCAATGATACCTCACATGTGTGGCTTGAACACCGTTTTCATATGTGGGCGGGGCTTACGTATGCGTTCACTTCTGCATGCGAGCTCGCGGGGGCAGGGGCGCTTTAAAAAATATATATATATTTTATTGTTCATTTTACTTTATTTATTTTAGTTTGACATGTTTTTCCGCCCCAAATTTTTTTTTTTAGCACTTTTATTCCTATTACAAGGAATGTAAACATCCCTTGTAATAGGAATATGGCATGACAGGTCCTCTTTACAGTGAGATATGGGGGGGGGGGTGTCAATAAGACCCCACATCTCACCTCTAGGCTGGGAAGCCTAAAAAAAAAACAAAAAAAAAAACAATCTTGGCTTTGATCGTAGCGGTGAGTCGGTAGAAGCACCGGAGGGCAGCGGGAGGGGGGGGCATCCCCTCTCACCTTCCGTAAGAGCGATCAAGCGGTGGAACAGCCGCTATGATTGTTCTTATGGTGTAGGGAATCGCCAGCTGAAAAAGCGAATATCTGAATGATGCCTGTAGCTGCTCCCATCATTCAGATATCTCCGCACAAAGTCAAGGACGTCATATGACGGCCGGCGGGCGGGCGGGAAGTGGTTATTGCAGAGTATTGCCGGGTATTGAGGAGTATTGCCGGGTATTGAGGAGTATTGCCGGGTATTGAGGAGTATTGCCGGGTATTGAGGAGTATTGACGAGTATTGCCGGGTATTGACGAGTATTGCGGGGTATTGTGGAGTATTGCAGGGTATTGTGGAGTATTGCAGGGTATTGTGGAGTATTGCAGGGTATTGTGGAGTATTGCCGGGTATTGTGGAGTATTGCCGGGTATTGTGGAGTATTGCCGGGTATTGTGGAGTATTGCCGGGTATTGCCGGGTATTGTGGAGTATTGCCGGGTATTGTGGAGTATTGCCGGGTATTGTGGAGTATTGCGGAGTATGGCAGGGTATGGGCAGGGTATTGCACAGTATGGGCAGGGTATTGCACAGGGTATTGCAGAGTATGGGCAGGGTATTGCACAGGGTGTATTGCAGAGTATTGCACAGGGTGTATTGCAGAGTATTGCACAGGGTGTATTGCAGAGTATTGGCAGGGTGTATTGCAGAGTATTGCACAGGGTATTGCAGAGTATTGGCAGGGTGTATTGCAGAGTATTGCACAGGGTATTGCAGAGTATTGGCAGGGTGTATTGCACAGGGTATTGCAGAGTATTGCACAGGGTATTGCAGAGTATTGCACAGGGTGTATTGCAGAGTATTGCACAGGGTGTATTGCAGAGTATTGCACAGGGTGTATTGCAGAGTATTGGCAGAGTATTGCACAGGGATGGCTGAGCAGGGATGGATGGATTGCTGGATCTGTGACTGCAATTGTCACAGATCCAGCCCACAGCTGACATGGATTGTGGAGTATTGCCGGGTATTGTGGAGTATTGCCGGGTATTGTGGAGTATTGCGGATTATGGCAGGGTATGGGCAGGGTATTGCACAGTATGGGCAGGGTATTGCACAGGGTATTGCAGAGTATGGGCAGGGTATTGCACAGGGTGTATTGCAGAGTATTGCACAGGGTGTATTGCAGAGTATTGCACAGGGTGTATTGCAGAGTATTGGCAGGGTGTATTGCAGAGTATTGCACAGGGTATTGCAGAGTATTGGCAGGGTGTATTGCAGAGTATTGCACAGGGTATTGCAGAGTATTGCACAGGGTATTGCAGAGTATTGCACAGGGTGTATTGCAGAGTATTGCACAGGGTGTATTGCAGAGTATTGGCAGAGTATTGCACAGGGATGGCTGAGCAGGGATGGATGGATTGCTGGATCTGTGACTGCAATTGTCACAGATCCAGCCCACAGCTGACATGGGGGAGGGAGCGGACATGATCCGCTCCCTCCCCTCTCCTCTCACACTGTACCGATCGGTACAGAGAGGGGAGGGAGGAACCGGCGTCATCAAATGACGCCGGTCTGTTTACAAGTGATCGCTCCGTCATTTGACGGAGCGATCACGTGGTAAACGGCCGCGATTAGCGGCCATCTACCGTGATCCGTGATGCGCCGGGTCTTCCGGACCCGGCGGTCACGGACATATCCTGGAGCGCGCCCCGGGGGGCGCGCGGGAGCAAGATTCTGTGAGGACGTCCCTGGGACGTCCACTCAGGATAACTCGACCGCGCTGTGGACGTCTTTTGTACATGGCGCGGTCGGGAAGTGGTTAAAGAGGCGCTTTAGTCATTTTTTCAACTTTCAATCTATTTAATCTTCTGCCCTTGTTGTTTTAACGTTGGATAGTAAAACATTTTTTTTTTGCCAGCAAATACCGTATACAGCTCACTTCCTGTTTCTTGTCTGGTCATTAGCCTAGGCTTATGACATCATGCACAGCTCTCTCTCTCTCTCTCACTCTGTGTGTCTCCAGGAAGTAAATCCAGGAAGTAAACAGGCAGCAGCTTCAGCTGCCCACAGTTAAAATTGATGCAGCCAGACTCAGTGGAGGGAGATTTCCTCAGCACATTTGGTAAGCACAGAATTTCAGTATATATGTGTAGCGGGGTCCTAAATTTAGGGGAAGTGTTTGAGTGGTAGTTATGCTCAAACACCCCAATTGTTAGGATTCTGTCAACCATTTTTGTCCGCAGGGAGAGTATCGGTGTATAGTTCCCTGTGGCCTGCAGGTGGCGCTGCCATGGCAGGCCAGGGTTGAACTGCTGATACAGTGCTGTGCCTTGTGTGTCCCCTCTCAGCAGCCATACGGTGGGAGTGGCAGGCCTGCTGTGCATGCTGGGAGAGGATATAAAAGAGGCAGCCTGTCTGTTCACTGTTCTGTCGTAGTCGGGGGTCCTACCCCAGGGAGTGTGTTCCTGTCCACCCTGGGCACCTTTGGCCCAGGGGCGGAGGTCGGTGAATCAGTCCCAGGCACCTTTGGCCCTGGGGCTGCGGCGGAGGCCTTGGGCCCAGCACCTTCGGCTGGGACCCATCAAGGATCGAGAAATCCCAGGGTGCCACCTTGCGAGGGGACCCGCATAGTAGACGAGGAGGCCGGGGGAGGAACCGTTCCGAGAGACTGGTGAGAAGTCACGGTGAAGGAAGGGGCCCGGTAACTCTCTGGAGGGGTGTCTTCTCCTTAACAGAGGTCAAGCTTTAAAAAAGAGACCAAGTTCACCAGGTCTGTGGCAGAGACGGAGTTCACCAGGTCTGTAGCAGAGACGGAGTTCACCAGGTCTGTGGCAGAGACCGAGTTCACCAGGTCTGTGGCAGAGACCGAGTTCACCAGGTCTGTGGCAGAGACGGAGTTCACCAGGTCTGTGGCAGAGACCAGGTTCACCAGGTCTGTGGCAGAGACGGAGTTCACCAGGTCTGTGGCAGAGACGGAGTTCACCAGGTCTGTGGCAGAGACGGAGTTCACCAGGTCTGTGGGAGAGACCAAGTTCACCAGGTCTGTGGCAGAGACCGAGTTCACCAGGTCTGTGGGAGAGACCAAGTTCACCAGGTCTGTGGCAGAGACCGAGTTCACCAAGTCGGATGTATCGGATCGGATGTATCCACAGGAAAGAGTTCCGGACATCCTGCATCAGCTACAGGCCGAGGTAAGCCGGGGAAAGGGACCTTGGTTAAGGTCCCAAGTGTCGGGGATGCTTGGGTCAGGGACCCCAGAGAACTTTAACTTGTTAGAGGCGGTGATTCCTCGTCCACTAAAAGTTACCTGCCGGCGGAGGAGTGTGATACCTCCGACCTGGAGTCAGTCTCCGATCCGGGGGATGATGCGGACATAGATGAACTGTTCGAACGGAAGGGTTGGGATAAGATACCCCTGTCCTCGTCCGTAGGAAAAGGGACCCATCCATGGTCACTGGGGATGATACACCCGGGAGGAGGCCCAGGAGCCTGAGGAGGGATCTGTCCCATTGTCTGCCCTTCCACCACTTGAGATACCTGCACCTGTTGCCGTGATGGAACGAGTGTCATTGCGGACCCCTATGTCTGGTCCGGAGGCAGTGAAAGTGCCTCGACACCCGGATGCCATAGTCCTGCCAGGTATGGGAGATCGTGCAACCATACCTCCGTTGTCCAGGATGCAGCGGTAAATTCAACCAGAGAGTGGCAAACGGATATGGGTGGGAATACCCGTACTTGCTTAAAGACTTGCTTTTTGAAGTGGAGGCCTATAGGGATCGGTGGTACGGGGACTTTCTATGGACTTACTTAAAGGTACCCCAGTCCCGTAGGTAGTTTGCCTGTTCCGCCGCAACTACCAAGCGGTACAAGGAGTGTAAGGAGTCATGGATGCTTGGCAGGCATATCCATGCAGATAAAGTGGTTATTTGTCGGAAGGAAAAAGACAATGTCGAGTACTTTATTGCCACTTTTGACAAGAGCTGAAAACCACTAGTGTTGCCTCATCCACAGTATTATCTTTGAGAGACTGGACTTTTTATGTTTGTCCTTTCTTTATTCCGGAGTGCACTCTTCTGGAGTCTCAGAGAACTTTGTCAAAAGAAAAAAAAGTGGTGTATTCTACTTCGCTGGAAGAGCAGGAGTTGTTGTTTTTGTTCCTCCTCTCGCAGCGCCACAAAGATCAAGACTTTGGGGTAGAAATAGTTTAGGGCCACAGAAGAAGGAGAAGATGTTCTGTACAAGTTCTGGGACAAGTGTCTTGACGGTGGCACTACCACTAGGTGGCGGTGTTGCGTTACTCTTGCATTACATTTAAAATGTGTTTTACTTGTTAGAAGGAAAGGATTTTTCCCCCGGGGAGAATTTTTTCTCTTTTAATTTACATAAGTTAGGATGTCAAATTGTTGGTTGTGTATGTTTTCTTTCTCCCTCTGCAGGTGGACACCAAGCAAATCACTGAGTATGGGTGGATTTAGCTATTGCAGGAGGGGAGGGAAATGTAAATGATAAAAATATGTTTGCTTTTAAATATGTGACATTTGAGAATGGGATGTACACATTTGTTTCCTACTACTCTTTCTTCATCTCTTCAGTTAACCTCCCTTTCCCCATGTTCAGGTTCCGGCACAAACAAACATTTTTTTTCAAATTCGTTTTTTTGTAGATAGTTTCTGGAATAGGTCTATGTTGACTCAGGCTTGAGAGGCATAGGTTTGCTCTAGACACTGGGGACAGTGTCTAATTTAGTGGGGGGAGTGTGTAGCGGGGTCCTAAATTTAGGGGAAGTGTTTGAGTGGTAGTTATGCTCAAACACCCCAATTGTCAGGATTCTGTCAACCATTTTTGTCTGCAGGGAGAGTATCGGTGTATAGTTCCCTGTGGCCTGCAGGTGGCGCTGCCATAGCAGGCCAGGGTTGAACCGCTAATACAGTGCTGTGCCTTGTGTGTCCCCTCTCAGCAGCCATACGGTGGGAGTGGCAGGCCTGCTGTGCATGCTGGGAGAGGATATAAAAGGGGCATATGCTGCCTGTTCGCTGTTCTGTCATGGTCGGGGTCCTACCCCAGGGAGTGTGTTCCTGTCCACCCTGGGCACCTTTGGCCCAGGGGCGGAGGTCGGTGAATCAGTCCCAGGCACCTTTGGCCCTGGGGCTGCGGCGGAGGCCTTGGGCCCAGCACCTTCGGCTGGGACCCATCAAGGATTGAGAAATCCCAGGGTGCCGCCTTGCGAGGGGACCCGCATCGTAGACGAGGAGGCCAGGGGAGGAACCGTTCCGAGAGACTGGTGAGAAGTCACGGTGAAGGAAGGGGCCCGGTAACTCTCTGGAGGGGTGTCTTCTCCTTAACAGAGGTCAAGCTTTAAAAAAGAGACCAAGTTCACCAGGTCTGTGGCAGAGACCGAGTTCACCAGGTCTGTGGCAGAGACCAGGTTCACCAGGTCTGTGGCAGAGACCGAGTTCACCAGGTCTGTGGCAGAGACCGAGTTCACCAGGTCTGTGGCAGAGACCGAGTTCACCAGGTCTGTGGCAGAGACCAAGTTCACCAGGTCTGTGGCAGAGACCGAGTTCACCAGGTCTGTGGGAGAGACCAAGTTCACCAGGTCTGTGGCAGAGACCAGGTTCACCAGGTCTGTGGGAGAGACCAAGTTCACCAGGTCTGTGGCAGAGACCAGGTTCACCAGGTCTGTGGCAGAGACGGAGTTCACCAGGTCTGTGGCAGAGACGGAGTTCACCAGGTCTGTGGCAGAGACCGAGTTCACCAGGTCTGTGGGAGAGACCAAGTTCACCAGGTCTGTGGCAGAGACCGAGTTCACCAAGTCGGATGTATCGGATCGGATGTATCCACAGGAAAGAGTTCCGGACATCCTGCATCAGCTACAGGCCGAGGTAAGCCGGGGAAAGGGACCTTGGTTAAGGTCCCAAGTGTCGGGGATGCTTGGGTCAGGGACCCCAGAGAACTTTAACTTGTTAGAGGCGGTGATTCCTCGTCCACTAAAAGTTACCTGCCGGCGGTTGGGATAAGATACCACTGTCCTCGTCCCGTAGGAAAAGGGACCCATCCATGGTCACTGGGGATGATACACCCGGGAGGAGGCCCAGGAGCCTGAGGAGGGATCTGTCCCATTGTCTGCCCTTCCACCACTTGAGATACCTGCACCTGTTGCCGTGATGGAACGAGTGTCATTGCGGACCCCTATGTCTGGTCCGGAGGCAGTGAAAGTGCCTCGACACCCGGATGCCATAGTCCTGCCAGGTATGGGAGATCGTGCAACCATGCCTCCGTTGTCCAGGATGCAGCGGTTATTCAACCAGAGAGTGGCAAACGGACAGGGCAGGACTTAGGGTGGTGGGGGCCCCTGGGCTTGAGTCACTTTCGGGCCCTACCTTCTATACAAATACATTACTTTAAATAGACGTAATAAGTAACTGCCAATAACCAATAAGCATGATGGGGGGTGTTTTTGCTGCTGGACACCGCTATATTATAGATATGCACATATATATATATATGTGTGTGTGTATATGGCTGTTTCCAGCAGCACCCCCCACTGGTTATCAGCTATATTATATACAGGTATGCCAAGCGGTCTGATAACCAGGGGGGGGGGGGGAGGGAGGCTGGGAGTGCTGCTGGACACAGCTATATACACAAATATATATATAAATATATATATATATATAAATTATAGCTGTGTCCACTCTTAGCACTCCTCCTTCTTACCACAGCAGCTCTGGTCAGCTCAGGTGTGACCAGGGCTGGACTGGGACACAAAATTGGCCCTGGACTTCATCCAGACCGGCCCACTTTATTTTGGAAACACGCACAAAAACAGTATATAAACTATACGCAATTGCGCAAAAAAAACATTACATTTCTACTAAGGCCTCGTTCACATGGGATGTACTAAAGTGTGAAGGCCATGTTACAAGCATGGGGTTGTACAGGTGTTCTGTGCATCCCTGTGCAGGCAGTCCCATTCATGTCAATTGTGATGTAGTGGCTGCAAGGACACTGCTACCTAATCTGACATGTGGGTGTGAGTGCACAGACCCAAACAAACAATGTGAGTTCAGGGACATGCACCCAAACTGATGTCAAATTGAGAGTGTTGGCTGTGTCCATTCAGCAGTTGCATCCCAATTGACATAAATGGAACTGCCTGCATGGGGATGCACAGAACACCTGTACATCCCCGTGCTGGTAAAAGAGATTTGTAAAACAGAGAAAGGGCCTGAGGACATAGAGCCCCATTCCCTTTCTGTGTAGCCTTAGCTGCACTGCAGATAAATGAATAGATGCGCTGTACAGAGACTCCTATTCATTCACAAACTGAAGCATAGTAAACATAGTTTACTATGCTTCAGTGATACATGGCCACAGGAGTGATCAGTACTGATTGCATGGCTTTTTAGTCTGATCAGACTATGTACATGAGTGGGGTGCGTAGTGAATGATGGGGGGTAATCTGTACATGAGAGGGGTGTGGAGTGTATGGTGGGGGGTAATATGTACATGAGAGAGGTGTGGAGTGTATGGTGGGGGGTAGTATGTACATGAAAGGGGTGTGCAGTGTATGGTGGGGGGTAATATGACATGAGAGGGGTGTGGAGTGTATGGTGGGGGGTAATATGTACATGAGAGAGGTGTGGAGTGTATGGTGGGGGGTAGTATGTACATGAGAGGGGTGTGGAGTGTATGGTGGGGGGGTAATATGTACATGAGAGGGGTGCGGAGTGTATGGTGGGGGGTAATATGTACATGAGAGAGGTGTGGAGTGTATGGTGGGGGGTAGTATGTATATGAGAGGGGTGTGGAGTGTATGGTGGGGGTAGTATGACATTAGAGGGGTGTGGAGTGTATGGTGGGGGTAGTATGTATATGAGAGGGGTGTGGAGTGTATGGTGGGGGTAGTATGTATATGAGAGGGGTGTGGAGTGTATGGTGGGGGTAGTATGTATATGAGAGGGGTGTGGAGTGTATGGTGGGGGTAGTATGTATATGAGAGGGGTGTGGAGTGTATGGTGGGGGGGTAGTATGTATATGAGAGGGGTGTGGAGTGTATGGTGGGGGGGTAGTATGTATATGAGAGGGGTGTGGAGTGTATGGTGGGGGGTAATATGACATGAGAGAGGTGTGAAGTGTATGGTGGGGGGTAGTATGTATATGAGAGGGGTGTGGAGTGTATGGTGGGGTAATATGACATGAGAGGGGTGTGAAGTGTATGGTGGGGGTAGTATGTATATGAGAGGGGTGTGGAGTGTATGGTGGGGGTAATATGACATGAGAGGGGTGTGAAGTGTATGGTGGGGGTAGTATGTATATGAGAGGGGTGTGGAGTGTATGGTGGGGGTAATATGACATGAGAGGGGTGTGAAGTGTATGGTGGGGGTAGTATGTATATGAGAGGGGTGTGGAGTGTATGGTGGGGGGTAATATGACATGAGAGGTGTGAAGTGTATGGTGGGGGGTAGTATGTATATGAGAGGGGTGTGGAGTGTATGGTGGGGGGGTAATATGACATGAGAGGTGTGAAGTGTATGGTGGGGGTAGTATGTATATGAGAGGGGTGTGGAGTGTATGGTGGAGGGTAATATGACATGAGAGAGGTGTGAAGTGTATGGTGGGGGGTAATATGACATGAGAGGTGTGAAGTGTATGGTGGGGGGCATAGGTGTGCGCAGCCTTTGGCATTAGGGTGTGCACCCCAAGGCTCAAACACACTCTACTGATCACTCACGATGTTCATTCAGAAAGGGAAGGGGCCGGTAAATGGCATATTTACCGGCCCCTTCCCCCACTCATCTTAAGACACAGCAACAATCGGTGGGAGAGGAGGGAAGCCGGCAGTGCTGTGGAGGGAAGGAGGGGGACCCAGGTCAGAGGGGGAATCTGTTCTGCACAGGGTGATTAGGGTGTGCCTGGGCACACCTGGCACACCCTGTGCGCACGCCTATGGTGGGGGGTAATATGACATGAGAGGGGTGTGAAGTGTATGGTGGGGGGTAATATGACATGAGAGGGGTGTGAAGTGTATGGTGGGGGTAGTATGTATATGAGAGGGGTGTGGAGTGTATGGTGGGGGGTAATATGACATGAGAGGTGTGAAGTGTATGGTGGGGGGTAGTATGTTTATGAGAGGGGTGTGGAGTGTATGGTGGGGGGTAATATGACATGAGAGAGGTGTGAAGTGTATGGTGGGGGGTAGTATGTATATGAGAGGGGTGTGGAGTGTATGGTGGGGGGTAATATGACATGAGAGGGGTGTGAAGTGTATGGTGGGGGGTAATATGACATGAGAGGGGTGTGAAGTGTATGGTAGGGGGTAATATGACATGAGAGGGGTGTGAAGTGTATGGTGGGGGTAGTATGTATATGAGAGGGGTGTGGAGTGTATGGTGGGGGGTAATATGACATGAGAGGGGTGTGAAGTGTATGGTGGGGGGTAATATGACATGAGAGGGGTGTGAAGTGTATGGTGGGGGGTAATATGACATGAGAGGGGTGTGAAGTGTATGGTGGGGGGTAATATGACATGAGAGGGGTGTGAAGTGTATGGTGGGGGTAGTATGTATATGAGAGGGGTGTGGAGTGTATGGTGGGGAGTAATATGACATGAGAGAGGTGTGAAGTGTATGGTGGGGGGTAGTATGTATATGAGAGGGGTGTGAAGTGTATGGTGGGGGGTAATATGACATGAGAGGGGTGTGAAGTGTATGGTGGGGGTAGTATGTATATGAGAGGGGTGTGGAGTGTATGGTGGGGGGTAATATGACATGAGAGGGGTGTGAAGTGTATGGTGGGGGGTAATATGACATGAGAGGGGTGTGAAGTGTATGGTGGGGGGTAATATGACATGAGAGGGGTGTGAAGTGTATGGTGGGGGTAGTATGTATATGAGAGGGGTGTGGAGTGTATGGTGGGGGGTAATATGACATGAGAGAGGTGTGAAGTGTATGGTGGGGGGTAGTATGTATATGAGAGGGGTGTGGAGTGTATGGTGGGGGGTAATATGACATGAGAGAGGTGTGAAGTGTATGGTGGGGGGTAGTATGTATATGAGAGGGGTGTGGAGTGTATGGTGGGGGGTAATATGACATGAGAGGGGTGTGAAGTGTATGGTGGGGGGTAATATGACATGAGAGGGGTGTGAAGTGTATGGTGGGGGGTAATATGACATGAGAGGGGTGTGAAGTGTATGGTGGGGGGTAGTATGTATATGAGAGGGGTGTGGAGTGTATGGTGGGGGGTAATATGACATGAGAGAGGTGTGAAGTGTATGGTGGGGGTAGTATGTATATGAGAGGGGTGTGGAGTGTATGGTGGGGGGTAATATGACATGAGAGAGGTGTGAAGTGTATGGTGGGGGGTAGTATGTATATGAGAGGGGTGTGGAGTGTATGGTGGGGGGTAATATGACATGAGAGAGGTGTGAAGTGTATGGTGGGGGGTAGTATGTATATGAGAGGGGTGTGGAGTGTATGGTGGGGGGTAATATGACATGAGAGGGGTGTGAAGTGTATGGTGGGGGGTAATATGACATGAGAGGGGTGTGAAGTGTATGGTGGGGGGTAATATGACATGAGAGGGGTGTGAAGTGTATGGTGGGGGGTAATATGACATGAGAGGGGTGTGAAGTGTATGGTGGGGGTAGTATGTATATGAGAGGGGTGTGGAGTGTATGGTGGGGGGTAATATGACATGAGAGAGGTGTGAAGTGTATGGTGGGGGGTAGTATGTATATGAGAGGGGTGTGGAGTGTATGGTGGGGGGTAATATGACATGAGAGGGGTGTGAAGTGTATGGTGGGGGGTAATATGACATGAGAGGGGTGTGAAGTGTATGGTGGGGGGTAATATGACATGAGAGGGGTGTGAAGTGTATGGTGGGGGGTAATATGACATGAGAGGGGTGTGAAGTGTATGGTGGGGGGTAGTATGTATATGAGAGGGGTGTGGAGTGTATGGTGGGGGGTAATATGACATGAGAGAGGTGTGAAGTGTATGGTGGGGGTAGTATGTATATGAGAGGGGTGTGGAGTGTATGGTGGGGGGTAATATGACATGAGAGAGGTGTGAAGTGTATGGTGGGGGGTAGTATGTATATGAGAGGGGTGTGGAGTGTATGGTGGGGGGTAATATGACATGAGAGAGGTGTGAAGTGTATGGTGGGGGGTAGTATGTATATGAGAGGGGTGTGGAGTGTATGGTGGGGGGTAATATGACATGAGAGGGGTGTGAAGTGTATGGTGGGGGGTAATATGACATGAGAGGGGTGTGAAGTGTATGGTGGGGGGTAATATGACATGAGAGGGGTGTGAAGTGTATGGTGGGGGGTAATATGACATGAGAGGGGTGTGAAGTGTATGGTGGGGGTAGTATGTATATGAGAGGGGTGTGGAGTGTATGGTGGGGGGTAATATGACATGAGAGAGGTGTGAAGTGTATGGTGGGGGGTAGTATGTATATGAGAGGGGTGTGGAGTGTATGGTGGGGGGTAATATGACATGAGAGGGGTGTGAAGTGTATGGTGGGGGGTAATATGACATGAGAGGGGTGTGAAGTGTATGGTGGGGGGTAATATGACATGAGAGGGGTGTGAAGTGTATGGTGGGGGGTAATATGACATGAGAGGGGTGTGAAGTGTATGGTGGGGGGTAGTATGTATATGAGAGGGGTGTGGAGTGTATGGTGGGGGGTAATATGACATGAGAGAGGTGTGAAGTGTATGGTGGGGGTAGTATGTATATGAGAGGGGTGTGGAGTGTATGGTGGGGGGTAATATGACATGAGAGAGGTGTGAAGTGTATGGTGGGGGGTAGTATGTATATGAGAGGGGTGTGGAGTGTATGGTGGGGGGTAATATGACATGAGAGAGGTGTGAAGTGTATGGTGGGGGGTAGTATGTATATGAGAGGGGTGTGGAGTGTATGGTGGGGGGTAATATGACATGAGAGGGGTGTGAAGTGTATGGTGGGGGGTAATATGACATGAGAGGGGTGTGAAGTGTATGGTGGGGGGTAATATGACATGAGAGGGGTGTGAAGTGTATGGTGGGGGGTAATATGACATGAGAGGGGTGTGAAGTGTATGGTGGGGGTAGTATGTATATGAGAGGGGTGTGGAGTGTATGGTGGGGGGTAATATGACATGAGAGAGGTGTGAAGTGTATGGTGGGGGGTAGTATGTATATGAGAGGGGTGTGGAGTGTATGGTGGGGGGTAATATGACATGAGAGAGGTGTGAAGTGTATGGTGGGGGGTAATATGACATGAGAGGGGTGTGAAGTGTATGGTGGGGGGTAATATGACATGAGAGGGGTGTGAAGTGTATGGTGGGGGGTAGTATGTACATGAAAGGGGTGTGCAGTGTATGGTGGGGGGTAATATGACATGAGAGGGGTGTGAAGTGTATGGTGGGGGGTAATATGACATGAGAGGGGTGTGAAGTGTATGGTGGGGGGTAATATGACATGAGAGGGGTGTGAAGTGTATGGTGGGGGGTAATATGACATGAGAGGGGTGTGAAGTGTATGGTGGGGGGTAATATGACATGAGAGGGGTGTGAAGTGTATGGTGGGGGTAGTATGTATATGAGAGGGGTGTGGAGTGTATGGTGGGGGGTAATATGACATGAGAGAGGTGTGAAGTGTATGGTGGGGGGTAGTATGTATATGAGAGAGGTGTGGAGTGTATGGTGGGGGGTAATATGACATGAGAGGGGTGCACATGGTAGAAAAGTGGTATATGTTGGTGTGAATGAGCCCTAATTTTTTGCTCCATCACTGCAGAGACCACCTTGCAGTGACATGCATGGAGCAACTGAAGTTAGCAGCACAGCACCAGATTTAGTTTCCCACCTTGCTGCAGACACTGCTCTCACTGCCCCCTCCCCCATCTCAAGTCCCATCACACAAGTTTCAAGTTCTCCCACAAAGCTGCCAGCTCACCTCCCTCCACACATCCTGTCGCAGAACGAACTCTCACCTGCCTCCATAGACTCGGGCACCGCCACAACCCGCTCCACTCCCACTGCTTCTCATCGCACTGAGCGGACAGACACAGGGCACAGCGTGCTGCGCCGAGCACACAGATCGAAGTGGAGAGGGAGCCGCAGCGTACCGAATGACCACTAGGGGGTACTGTAGGTGGGCTTCGCAATTCATTGAGAACATCACCATCCAAATGGGCAGTCCCTCCCTGGGCAGTACAGCGGTGCTCAAAGTAATGGCTGCGCAAGCCGAGCAGCCATTACTTTGACAGGTTGTCACTCAAACCAGCCCACTGAGCCATCGGCCCACCGGGATACTCCCGGTAGTCCCGATGGCCAGTCCATCCCTGGGTGTGACTGGGTGGCGGGCACCATGACACCCCCTCACCCCCATTGCAAGAGCCCACCTCGGGCTACGGCGGCGGAGGACACCCCCAGCTCTGGGCCAGGGCGGGCAGCTCAGATTAATTTGCAATACACCCGGCGGCAGCTGGTGAGGACAGGCGCACACACAGTGTGCAGCCGCGCTGCCTGGGAGGAGAAAGTAGTGAGAGGGGACTCAGAGGAGAAAAACGGAGACAGGAGCAGCCCCAGCACGCACAGATGTTTTCAGGATAAAAAATAAAATGCTGGAAGGAGCGGGGCCCCCTATTGGGCGGGGCCCATGGGCTTGAGCCCAGTCAAGCCCAAGGGTAAGTCCGGCCCTGCAAACGGATATGGGTAGGAATACCCGTACTTGCCTAAAGACTTGCTTTTTGAAGTGGAGGCCTATAGGGATCGGTGGTACGGGGACTTTCTATGGACTTACTTAAAGGTACCCCAGTCCCGTAGGTAGTTTGCCTGTTCCGCCGCAACTACCAAGCGGTACAAGGAGTGTAAGGAGTCATGGATGCTTGGCAGGCATATCCACGCAGATAAAGTGGTTATTTGTCGGAAGGAAAAAGACAATGTCGAGTACTTTATTGCCACTTTTGACAAGAGCTGAAAACCACTAGTGTTGCCTCATCCACAGTATTATCTTTGAGAGACTGGACTTTTTATGTTTGTCCTTTCTTTATTCCGGAGTGCACTCTTCTGGAGTCTCAGAGAACTTTGTCAAAAGAAAAAAAAAGTGGTGTATTCTACTTCGCTGGAAGAGCAGGAGTTGTTGTTTTTGTTCCTCCTCTCGCAGCGCCACAAAGATCAAGACTTTGGGGTAGAAATAGTTTAGGCCCACAGAAGAATGAGAAGATGTTCTGTACAAGTTCTGGGACAAGTGTCTTGACGGTGGCACTACCACTAGGTGGCGGTGTTGCATTACTCTTGCATTACATTTAAAATGTGTTTTACTTGTTAGAAGGAAAGGATTTTTCCCCCGGGGAGAATTTTTTCTCTTTTAATTTACATAAGTTAGGATGTCAAATTGTTGGTTGTGTATGTTTTCTTTCTCCCTCTGCAGGTGGACACCAAGCAAATCACTGAGTATGGGTGGATTTAGCTATTGCAGGAGGGGAGGGAAATGTAAATGATAAAAATATGTTTGGTTTTAAATATGTGACATTTGAGAATGGGATGTATACATTTGTTTCCTACTACTCTTTCTTCATCTCTTCAGTTAAACTCCCTTTCCCCATGTTCAGGTTCCGGCACAAACAAACATTTTTTTTCAAATTCGTTTTTTTGTAGATAGTTTCTGGAATAGGTCTATGTTGACTCAGGCTTGAGAGGCATAGGTTTGCTCCAGACACTGGGGACAGTGTCTAATTTAGTGGGGGGAGTGTGTAGCGGGGTCCTAAATTTAGGGGAAGTGTTTGAGTGGTAGTTATGCTCAAACACCCCAATTGTCAGGATTCTGTCAACCATTTTTGTCTGCAGGGAGAGTATCGGTGTATAGTGCCCTGTGGCCTGAAGGTGGCGCTGCCATGGCAGGCCAGGGTTGAACCGCTGATACAGTGCTGTGCCTTGTGTGTCCCCTCTCAGCAGCCATACGGTGGGAGTGGCAGGCCTGCTGTGCATGCTGGGAGAGGATATAAAAGGGGCAGACGCTGCCTGTTCGCTGTTCTGTCATGGTCGGGGGTCCTACCCCAGGGAGTGTGTTCCTGTCCGCCCTGGGCACCTTTGGCCCAGGGGCGGAGGTCGGTGAATCAGTCCCAGGCACCTTTGGCCCTGGGGCTGCGGCGGAGGCCTTGGGCCCAGCACCTTCGGCTGGGACCCATCAAGGATCGAGAAATCCCAGGGTGCCGCCTTGCGAGGGGACCCGCATCGTAGACGAGGAGGCCGGGGGAGGAACCGTTCCGAGAGACTGGTGAGAAGTCACGGTGAAGGAAGGGGCCCGGTAACTCTCTGGAGGGGTGTCTTCTCCTTAACAGAGGTCAAGCTTTAAAAAAGAGACCAAGTTCACCAGGTCTGTGGCAGAGACCGAGTTCACCAGGTCTGTGGCAGAGACCAAGTTCACCAGGTCTGTAGCAGAGACCGAGTTCACCAGGTCTGTGGCAGAGACCAAGTTCACCAGGTCTGTGGCAGAGACCGAGTTCACCAGGTCTGTGGCAGAGACCGAGTTCACCAGGTCTGTGGCAGAGACCGAGTTCACCAGGTCTGTGGGAGAGACCGAGTTCACCAGGTCTGTGGGAGAGACCGAGTTCACCAGGTCTGTGGCAGAGACCGAGTTCACCAGGTCTGTGGCAGAGACCTAGTTCACCAGGTCTGTGGCAGAGACCGAGTTCACCAGGTCTGTGGCAGAGACCGAGTTCACCAGGTCTGTGGCAGAGACCGAGTTCACCAGGTCTGTGGGAGAGACCGAGTTCACCAGGTCTGTGGCAGAGACCGAGTTCACCAGGTCTGTGGCAGAGACCGAGTTCACCAGGTCTGTGGCAGAGACCGAGTTCACCAGGTCTGTGGCAGAGACCGAGTTCACCAGGTCTGTGGCAGAGACCGAGTTCACCAGGTCTGTGGCAGAGACCGAGTTCACCAGGTCTGTGGCAGAGACCGAGTTCACCAGGTCTGTGGCAGAGACCGAGTTCACCAGGTCTGTGGCAGAGACCGAGTTCACCAGGTCTGTGGGAGAGACTGTCAAGGTCACCTGTGGCCAGGTGACAGATGCACACCGTAGGGGGACAGGAGTGCACCGCAAGGTAGTGAACCTTATGGCTGACTGCTGCGGATAGGAAACTGGGTGGTTGTGGAAAGCGGGACCAGAGGAGCACAACCAGGATCCTAACGGAAGCTAGAGCCAAGATTCCCCAGGGCGCGGAGTCTAAGACCCAGCAGGTCTTCTCCAGGGCCTCTAGTGGTGAGGATGTTATGCTGCAGGCTGGGACCAGGTCGCGGCCCCTGGAGTTTCCTAGCTCACGCCCCGTAGGATAAGGGGAAAAGAGGGGAAGCAGCAGCACAAGATATGAGAGAACCGAATAACAAGCTGAAGGTCAGGGGCCACAAGCAGACAAGGATAACGAAAGAACGAGCCGAAGGTCAAGGGTCACGAGCAGACAGGGATAGTCGGGGACAAGCCAAATATGTAACAGAGAGACAGACGTAGCACACGGCAGGCAGGATGCCTAACAAACACGTTGATCAGCAAAGCAGGCTTGCAGTGCACAGGTTAATATAGTGTTCTGTGATAGGACCTGGGGTGGAGTTAGGCTGGGAGGAGATTATAAAGGAAGCCAGGTGAAAGGGTTCTGGCCTCTAAGATGAACACATGGGAAGGAAGGTAAGCTGACAGACAAACACTACTGCATATCCATGACAGTACCCTCCCTCTTATGGGCCCTCCCCTGCCCGGGCCCAGGCTTAAAGGGAAATCTCTGAGGAAACCTCCTCAACAGATGAGGTGCAGCGACATCAGATGCAGCGATCCAAGACGCCTCCTCAGGACCAAAACCTCTCCAATGCACAAGGTACTGAAGAATGCCTCTGCAGAGCCGAGAATCCAGAACTTGTCTAACCTCGTACTTAAGATTATCCTCAGAGACTGAAAACGAGGTAGGGAGATGACAAGAAGATCTATTGAGGACCAAAGGCTCTCTAGGAATAAGCAAGGGCATGAGAGGATCAACAGGAATCTGAGGAGGGTCCCGTAGACCCTTAAAGGGGAACTGGTCATCTTGCACAGGGCCATCAGACTGGACAGATGTCAGTGGAACCCTGAAGTCAGGTTGGTTAGAAGGTGACATGTCACCGGAGTCAAGCTGAATAGCTGAAGGACAAGCAGAATGTCCTGAACAAGAAAAAGTAGGAGGCTCACTGGGCATGGGCTGGACTGGCATAACTAGTACAGAGGCAGAGTGAATAGCTGAGTCAGGTGTAGCGACTACCTGAATCGCATCGCAAGACGTAGCGACTGCAGGACTTGTAGACAAGCTAGCCTGGCTGTGCGTCCAAGGGTGGTTAGGGACAGAGAAATGTAAATGGTTATGAAACCTGGAATGAATGACCGGCTCAGGTTCACAGGGGGCAACCTTGGGTAGGCAGGACGAGGAACAGGAGGGACCCCAAGCCAGGATCTGTCCAGTAGTCCAGTCCACATGAGGAGAATGGAGCTGTAACCATGGGAGACCCAAAATTATAGGCGTTGAGGCCTTGGGTAAGATAAGGAAGGATATCCACTCCTGGTGGAGTGTCCCTACCGACATCTTAACAGGGAGGGTCTGGAAGCGGATAGGTCCCCCTGGGAGAACAGTACCATCAATCGCCAAGACCACCAATGGCGTGGTGAGGGGCAAAAGAGTAAGTCTCATGGACGATGCGATTTCCCAGTCCATAAAATTACCAGCGGCTCCAGAATCCAGATATGCTGAGACCGAATGAGAAGAAGCACCAACATGAAGGAACACAGAAAGCAGAAGACGAGAAGGGGAAGGTGATATTTCTGGGTCCAATACTCCACTTTCCAGATGAAGTGGACCCGAACGTTTTTCTGGACAAAGAGAGCAAGTGTCACGAAAATGACCTTTGCCCCCACAGTAAAGACACAGACCAAGAGTTCTGCGCCTAGCACGTTCCTCGGGGGATAGCCTGGTCTGACCCAGCTGCATGGGTTCCTCAGCTGGTAGGAGATGCTCTACGGGTCGAAGAGAGGGGAGCTCAGGCTGACTAAGAACCAAGGAGTGCTGGCGTTGCTTTTCTAAGGTCCTCTCCTGAAAGCGAATATCGATCTGGTTACACAAGGAGATAACGCCGGGCAGATCAGTGGGGATGGTTCTTCCTGCTAATTCATCCTTCACTCTATCAGACAGGCCATGCAAAAAGGTTGCGACTAAGGCCTCATTGTTCCAGCTCAACTCAGCCGACAGTATGCGGAAATGAAGGGCATACTGTCCCACAGAAGCAGACTCTTGGCGGAGACGTAAAAGGGCGCTGGCCGCTGAAGAGACACGAGCCGGTTCTTCGAAGATATTTTCCGAAAAAGTTTCAAGAAGCCAGACAGGCTAGAAACCACTGGATCATTCAGTTCCCACAGAGGGGCTGCCCAGGCTAAAGCTTCACCAGAGAGGAGGGAAATGATATAGGCTACTTTAGCCCGATCAGACAGGAAGTTTTGGGGCTGGAGCTCAAAATGAATCGTGCATTGGCTAAGGAACCCCCTGCAAGCCTTGGAGTCCCCAGAGAAACGGGACGGAGCTGGCAGTTGTAGTGAGTGTGTGGCTGCGACTGGTGCAATAGGTGCAGCCGCTGATTGTATTTGAGGTTGCGGATTCAGGGTTTCCAAGGAGGCCTGAAGCTGCTCGAAGCGAGAAGCCAGATCCTGGAGGAATCGCATCACCTGAGTCTGATTCGATTTCTGGGTTTCAAGTCTGCAAACTATGCCCTGCAATGGATCATCCGCGGGTAGCGGGATGTCAGCCGGGTTCATGGCTGATCAAACTGTCAAGGTTACCTGTGGCCAGGTGACAGATGCACACCGTAGGGGGACAGGAGTGCACCGCAAGGTAGTGAACCCTATGGCTGACTGCTGCGGATAGGAAACTGGGTGGTTGTGGAAAGCGGGACCAGAGGAGCACAACCAGGATCCTAACGGAAGCTAGAGCCAAGATTCCCCAGGGCGCGGAGTCTAAGACCCAGCAGGTCTTCTCCAGGGCCTCTAGTGGTGAGGATGTTATGCTGCAGGCTGGGACCAGGTCGCGGCCCCTGGAGTTTCCTAGCTCACGCCCCGTAGGATAAGGGGAAAAGAGGGGAAGCAGCAGCACAAGATATGAGAGAACCGAATAACAAGCTGAAGGTCAGGGGCCACAAGCAGACAAGGATAACGAAAGAACGAGCCGAAGGTCAAGGGTCACGAGCAGACAGGGATAGTCGGGGACAAGCCAAATATGTAACAGAGAGACAGACGTAGCACACGGCAGGCAGGAACCCAAACACACAATGCCTAACAAACACGTTGATCAGCAAAGCAGGCTTGCAGTGCACAGGTTAATATAGTGTTCTGTGATAGGACCTGGGGTGGAGTCAGGCTGGGAGGAGATTATAAAGGAAGCCAGGTGAAAGGGTTCTGGCCTCTAAGATGAACACATGGGAAGGAAGGTAAGCTGACAGACAAACACTACTGCATATCCATGACAGAGACCAAGTTCACCAGGTCTGTGGCAGAGACCGAGTCCACCAAGTCTGTGGCAGAGACTACGGTTGAGTGAGAGCACCATTCTGGCTGCTAGTCCCTATCTAGGGAGACTATCCAAATGGGCTGAGTCTGCTTGAGAAGCCAAGCAGTGAAGTGTGTTTACGTTTGTGGCTGGATCTCTCCCACACCTTATGCTGTCCTGTTCTTTCTCCAACCTTTTCTATCAGAGACTGTTATCTAAGAGAAATAAACTCTATGTTGGAGTTACTGCTGGTGTGGACATTGAAGTCATTGGGGGAAATAGAGACTTATCTTTATTAACTATAGACTTATCTTTATTAACTCTTGACCTAATCTTCAAACAAGATATGGACATCAACACACTGGACAACCAGCCTCTACCATGGACAGACCATCATGCCATCAAGTTTACTATAACGACCAACACGGCCCTCCAAAAATCAATACAATCAGCAACAACACACTGGACAAGATCACAGAAGAAACTATACTCTGAGCTTTTCAAAACCACGCTATTGAACAATATGGAAATGCTAAACCAAAACCACTCAACAGAAGAAACACTCAACTTCCTGAACAATGCTTTGCTACAGACAGCAGATACGGTTGCTCCAAGACGCAGAGCACTCATCCGCAAAAACAATGCAGGCTGGTTCAATGACGCTCTTACTTTACTGAAACAAGAACGCAGAAGAGCAGAAGGAGCCTGGAGAAGAAATGCAACAAAGGAGAACTACACAATCTACAAAGCACTCACTAGGAAATATCATAAAGCAATCTTCAAAGCAAAAAGAGACCATTTCGCAAACACCATCGCAAAAGCCCTAAACCGCCCCCGCGAACTCTTCAAACTAGTAGCTCAGACCATGAATCCCACCTGTTTGGAGTCTTCAGCAAACGAAACACAGGAATTCTGCAATGAACTATCCAATTTTTTTATCGACAAAATTGATAACATTAGGAAAATAATTCAGCAGGAAAAATCAAACAACCCCACACAGCCAAAGGAAGAAAAGAACCAGATAAATATTCTGCAATCAAAGAAATTTACTCTGGTCCCAATTACAATCGACACTACTAAAAACATCATCAGAAGCCTCTGAGATAGCACTTCACCGAACGTCATCATTCCGGCAAAACTGCTGAAAGAATGTACCGACATCTTGGCACCCCACATAACACACTTCATCAACCAATCGTTCAAAGAAGGTATTGTGCCGACTTCCCTTAAACAAGGAATAATCAAACCCCTATTAACCACTTAACGACCGCCCACCGCCGATTTACGTCGGCAGAATGGCACGGACAGGCAGAATCACGTAGATCTACGTGATCGCCTTTGTGCAGTTGGGGGGTCCATCCGGACCCCCCTTCACTGCAGTGAGCGGCCGTTAAGTGTTCGGGAGCGATCAGGCATGAGGGGGCGGCCGCTCGATTCCGCCCCCCCCCCCTCGCGATCGCTCCCGGCCAATGAAAATGCTTCCTCCGCCATGTGATGTAAACAAGGCTGGAGGAAGTGATGTCATCTCCCTCGCTGCGGTCTTTTCGTTCCCGGCGCCGAGCAGAGAAGAAGCAGGTTAGTGCACCAACAGTCCACTGACACGTAGGTACACATAGGCACACAAATCACCCCCCAGTCACCCCCAGATCACCCCCCAGGTCACCCCAAAGCCCCCAATCACAGTGTCACTGATTGCAGTGATCATTTATTTTACTGATCACTGCATTTAGTGTCATCTGTGATTGTAAAAAGTTGCAGGGCAGTTAGGATTAGGCCCCTTTAGGTCCAGGGTAGCCCCCTAACCCCCCCCCTAATAAAGGTTTAACCCCTTGATCACCCCCCAGGTAACCCTTTCACCCCCTAACTTCAGCGTCACTAAGCGATTGTTTTTCCGATCGCTGTATTTGTGTCGCTGGTGTTTTAGATTATTAGTTATTTTTTTTTAGGTTCGCCGCAGGTTTTTATTAGTGTCAGGTACCCCCATATATTATTTTAACCCCCTGATTGCCCCTAGAGTTAACCCTTTCACCAGTGATCGCCGTATAAGCGTCACTGGTGTCACTGGTTAGCCAGTAAGTTATTTAGTTATTTAGGTTACCCGTCAGGTTTTTATATAGTGTCAGGTACCCCCATATTTAACCTAATAAAGGTTTTAACCCCCTGATTGCCCCTAGTTAACCCTTTCACCAGTGATCACCATATAAAGGTTACGGGTGACGCTGGTTGATTAGTTTGCTTTTTATAGCATCAGGGCACCCGCCGTATATAACCCAATAAAGGTTTAACCCCCCTGATCGCCCGGCGGGTGAGATCAATTAGGTTTTAGCGCCAGAGAGGGTCTGCGTCGCCCCAGGCAGTGTTAGGTTAGTGCCAGTAACGCTAACACCCACGCGCAAAGCATACACCCCCCTTAGTGGTATAGTATCTGATCAGATCTATACTAGCATCCCCAGCGGTTTAGGGTTCCCAAAAACGCAGTGTTAGCGGGATCAGCCCAGATACCTGCTAGCGCCTGCGTTTAGCCCCTCCGCCCAGCCCAGCCCAGCCCACCCAAGTGCAGTATCGATCGATCACTGTCACTTACCAAACACAACACACATAACTGCAGCATTCGCAGAGACAGGCCTGATCCATATCAACCAGTCCATAGCAAACGTCCATAGCAACCAGTCCATAGCAACCGTCCATAGCAACCATCCATAGCAACCAGTCTATAGCAACTGTCCATAGCAACCATCCATTGCAACCAGTCCATAGCAACCGTCCATAGCAACTGTCCATAGCAACCATCCATAGCAACTATCCATAGCATCCAGTCCATAGCAACTGTCCATGGCAACCAATCCATAGCAACCGTCCATAACAACCAATCCGTAGCAACCGTCCATAGCAACTGTCCATAGCAACCGTCCATAGCAACCAGTCCATAGCAACCATCAATATCAACCAGTCCAAGGTGAATGTTTTGAACGCTACCACTCAAAAGTGAAGTTTTAGCGTAGGGTACAGCATTTCACAGACAAGGACACACTTACACAGGGTCTCCCAAGATGCCATTACATTTTGAGAGACCCGAACCATTACAGTTGTAAAGTTACAAAAAAAGTGTAAAAAAGAAAAAAAAAACGTAAAAAACAAAACACAAAAAAAATATAAAATAAAAAAACCAAAAATAGTTGTCGTTTTATTGTTCTCTCTCTCTCTATTTTCTCTCTATTGTTCTGCTCTTTTTTACTGTATTCTATTCTGCAATGTTTTATCATGCTTGCTTTTCAGGTATGTAATTTTTTGTTTTCAGGTGCGCCATTCAACTGCAGCGCGGAATTATTTATCTTGACAGCAACAGCGTTTGCTCCCACGATACATAAAGCCGTGACACCACAGTTAAAAAAAAGAGCATATATGTCGAAGCATGGGGGCAGCAGGGGCGGAGGAGCGATTTTGCTCCTAATGCCGCGTACATACGGTCGAAATTCCGACGGAGGCCTGCCCGTGGAAAATTCCGACCGTGTGTACGCGGCATAACTTTTTTGCGGGAGGATGCCCCCATGCTTCGGCATATATATATTTTAGGCACAGGTTGCGTTAAAACATTTTTTTATTTTTTACTAGGTTTTGTTTTGGTATTTGCTTTGCAGGTATGGCATGGTAAGGTCTTACTGTTGTACTGTAATGTTACTTTGTTTTAATGTTAACCACCATTTGCTTAGCAGGTACGCCATTCAGTTGCAGCGCGGATCTATTTATCTTGACAGCCGTGACTCCAACGCTGTAGGAGGTGATTTCACCACCACAGTTAAAAAAAAGAGCATATATGCCGAAGCATGGGGGCAGCAGGGGCGGAGGAGCGATTTTGCTCCTAATGCCGCGTATATACGGTCGAAATTCCAACGGAGGCTTGCCCGTGGAAAAGTCCGACCGTGTGTACGCGGCATAACCTTTTATGCCGCGTACATACGGTCGAAATTCCGACGAAGGCTTGACCGTGTGTACGCGGCATAACTTTTTTGCGGGAGGATGCCCCCATGCTTCGGCATATATGCCCATCATTAGAAGTGGGTGGATGAAGGGAGGTATTCTAATGGTGGGCATACCCACCAATCAATCTCTTTTTTTCGTTCAGCCAATAGGCTGTATGAAAAAAAAGATTACAATACATGTCCAACAAGGACCAGCAACGTACTGGTATGTTGCTGGACTTTGAATGTTTATACCAGAATGATGCCTGCGGGTTTAGGTATCATCTTGGTATCATTCTTTTCAGCCAGCAGCCGGCTTTCATGTAAAAGCAATTCTAGCAGATAATTAGCCTCTAGACTGCTTTTACAAGCAGTGGGAGGGAATGTTCCCCCCCCCCCGGATATAAAAAGCGCCATTGGGAAATTGGGAAAGCATTTTATCACACCGATCTTGGTGTGGTCAGATGCTTTGAGGGCAGAGGAAAGATCTAGGGTCTAACCCCCCAATTTTTTTCAAAAAAAGAGTACCTGTCGCTACTTATTGCTATCATAGGGGATATTTACATTCCCTGAGATAACGATAAAAATGGTAAAAAAAATAAAATATGGAAGGCACAATTTAAAAATAAAATAAAAAAGCCAAATAAATAATAAAAAAAAAAAAAAAAAAAAAAAAAAGCACCGCTGTCCCCCCCTGCTCTTGCGCAAAGGCGAACGCAAGCGTCGGTCTGGCGTCATATGTAAACAGCAATTGCATCATGCATGTGAGGTATCACCGCGAAGGTCAGATCGAGGGCAGTCATTTTAGCAGTAGACCTCCTCTGTAAATCTAACGTGGTAACCTGTAAAGGCTTTTAAATGCTTTTAAAAATGAATGTAGTTTGTCGCCGCTGCGCGTTTGTGCGCAATTTTAAAGCATGTCGTGTTTGGTATCCATGTACTCGGCCTATGATCATCTTTTTTATTTCATCAAACATTTGGGCAATATAGTGTTTTTTAGTGCATTAAAAATAAAAAGTGTGTTTTCCCCCCAAAAAATGTGTTTGAAAAATCGCTGCGCAAATACTGTGTGGAAAAAAAAAATGCAACACCCACTATTTTAATCTGTAGGGCCTTTGCTTTAAAAAAATATATAATGTTTGGGGGTTCAACATAATTTTCTTGCAAAAAAAAATTTTTTTTCATGTAAACTAAAAGTGTCAGAAAGGGCTTTGTCTTCAAGTGGTTAGAAGAGTGGATGATGTGTGACATAAGCTTCCTAATGTTGTGCATAAAATGCCAGGACAGTTCAAAACCCCCCCCAAATGACCCCATTTTGTAAAGTAGACACCTCAAGCTATTTGCTGAGAGGCATGTTGAGCCCATTGAATATATTTTTTTTTGTCCCAAGTGATTGAATAATGACCAAAAAAAAAAAAAATGTACAAAAAGTTGTCACTAAATGATATATTGCTCAAACATGCCATGGGCATATGTGGAATTACACCCCAAAATACATTCTGTTGCTTCTCCTGAGTACGGGGATACCACATGTGTGGGACTTTTTGGGAGCCTAGTCGCGTACGGGACCCCAAAAACCAAGCACCGCCTTCAGGATTTCTATGGGTGTAAATTTTTGATTTCACTCCTCACTGCCTATCACAGGTTCGGAGGCCATGGAATGCCCAGATGGCACAAAACCCCCCCAAATGACCCCATTTTGGAAAGTAGACACCCCAAGCTATTTGCTGAGAGGTATGTTGAGTATTTTGCAGATCTCGCTTTTTGTCACAAAGTTTTGAAAATGTAAAAAAAGAAAAAAAAAAAAGAAAAAAAAATGTCTTTCTTAATTTTCAAAAACAAATGAGAGCTGTAAAATACTCACCATGCCTCTCAGCAAATAGCTTGGGGTGTCTACTTTCCAAAATTGGGTCATTTGTGGGGGTTGTGGGCTATTTTGACATTTTATGGCCTTCAAAACTGTGATAGGTAGTGAGGAGTGAAATCAAAAATTTATGCCCTTAGAAACCTTGAAGGCGGTGCTTGGTTTTTGGGGTCCCGTACGCGGCTAGGCTCCCAAAAAGTCCCACACATGTGGTATCCCCGTACTCAGGAGAAGCAGCAGAATGTATTTTGGGGTGTAATTTCACATATAACCATGGCATGTGTGAGCAATATATCATTTAGTGACAACTTTTTGTACATTTTTTTTTTCTTTTTGTCATTATTCAATCATTTGGGACAAAAAAAAAAAATATTCAATGGGCTCAACATGCCTCTCAGCAAATAGCTTGGGGTGTCTAATTTCCAAAATGGGGTCATTTGGGGGGGTTTTGTGCCATCTTGGCATTTTATGGCCTTCAAAACTGTGATAGGTAGTGAGGAGCGAAATCAAAAATTTATGCCCTTAGAAACCTTGAAGGCGGTGCTTGGTTTTTGGGGTCCCGTACGCGGCTAGGCTCCCAAAAAGTCCCACACATGTGGTATCCCCGTACTCAGGAGAAGCAGCAGAATGTATTTTGGGGTGTAATTTCACATATGCCCATGGCATGTGTGAGCAATATATCATTTAGTGACAACTTTGTGCAAAAAAAAAAAAGTTTGTCATATTCCCGCAACCTGTGGCAAAATATAAAATATTCCATGGACTCAACATGCCTCTCAGCAAATAGCTTGGGGTGTCTACTTTCCAAAATGGGGTCATTTGGGGGGGTTTTGTGCTATTTTGGCATTTTATGGCCTTCGAAACTGTGATAGGTAGTGAGGAGTGAAATCAAAAATTTGCGCCCTTAGAAATCCTGAAGGCGGTGCTTGGTTTCCGGGGTCCCGTACGTGGCTAGGCTCCTAAAAAGTCCCACACATGTGGTATCCCCGTACTCAGGAGAAGCAGCAGAATGTATTTTGGGGTGCAATTCCACATATAACCATGGCATGTGTGAGCAATATATCATTTAGTGACAACTTTTTGTAATTTTTTTTTTTTTTTTTTGTCATTATTCAATCACTTGGGACAAAAAAAAAAAAATATTCAATGGGCTCAACATGCCTCTCAGCAATTTCCTTCGGGTGTCTACTTTCCAAAATGGGGTAATTTGGGGGGGTTTTGTACTGCCCTGCCATTTTAGCACCTCAAGAAATGAGATAGGCAGTCATAAATTTAAAGCTGTGTAAATTTCAGAAAATGTACCCTAGTTTGTAAACGCTATAACTTTTGCGCAAACCAATAAATATACGCTTATTGACATTTTTTTTACTAAAGACATGTGGCTGAATACATTTTGGCCTAAATGTATGACTAAAATTGAGTTTATTCAATTTTTCTTATAACAAAAAGTAGAAAATATCATTTTTTTTCAAAATTTTCGGTCTTTTTCTGTTTATATCGCAAAAAATAAAAATCGCAGAGGCAATCAAATACCATTAAAAGAAAGCTCTATTTGTGGGAAGAAAAGGACGCAAATTTCATTTGGGTACAACATTGCATGTCCGCACAATTTACAGTTAAAGCAGCGCAGTGCCGAATCCCAAAAACAGGCCTGGTCCTAATGGCCCGAAATGGTCCGGGGCTTAAGTGGTTAAAGAAACCCAACCTCGACCCGAATGACCCAAATTTTAGAAGACCGGTAACAAGCCTGACCACCATCTCCAAGATTATCGAGAAAGTTGTAACACAACAGCTACAACTTCATTTGGATACCCACAATCTCCTGGACCCACTTCAATCGGGGTTCCGCCCAGGCCATGGGACGGAAACGGCACTTCTCAAAATATGGGACGACGTACTAGAAGCAGCAGATGATGGAGAATCATGTCTCCTGGTGCTGCTGGACCTCAGTGCAGCCTTTGACACAGTAGATCACAAAATCCTACTTACGCGTCTCACCGAAGTAGCAGGAGTCGCAGACACGGACCTACCATGGTTCGCATCCTTCTTAGAAAACCGATCCCAGACAGTGAAACTGGGAGCCTTTACCTCGGCACCACGCACAAATACATGCGGAGTCCCTCAAGGATCACCCCTGTCACCGGTACTCTTCAACATCTACCTTCGGCCACTCCTCAAAATCATCAGTGAACAGGACATGCGTTATCACTCCTATGCAGATGACACTCAACTATACTTTCGCATCAACAACAAAAAAGATCAATATTACGGACTGGAAAAATGCCTTACATTGATCAACAATTGGATGACAGAGAGCTCCCTCAAGCTTAATGGATCCAAAACAGAACTGCTCATTTTCCACGCTAACCGAAAGAAAAACGCCAGGACCACATGGACGCCACCCACCATCCTGGGACAAAACATAACCCCAAGCACCAAAGTTAAAAGCCTGGGAGTTATCTTTGACTCAGACATGACTATGGACGCACAAATAGGATCAGTAGTCAGTGGATCCCACCACCTTCTCCGCCTGCTACGAAGACTCATCCCGTTCATCCCGGAAAAAGACAGAGCAGTAGTAGTCGGAACCATTATCAATTCAGGGCTTGACTACGCTAACTCACTTTACCTAGGACTACCCAAATACCAAGTTGCACGTCTACAAGTCGTCCAAAACACAGCGGCCAGACTGGTAACAGGGAAAAAACCCTGGGAATCAATCGCACCATCCCTGAAAAGCCTCCATTGGCTAGCCATAAAGGATCGGATCACATTCAAGACCCTCTGCCTCACCCACAAATGCGCACAAGGAAACGCTCCTGAATACTTATGCGAGAAAATAAAACACTACACCACTACTCGTGACCTTCGATCAACTAACCAAAACCTCCTCCACATCCCCAAGACCCGCTACAAAGCCAAGGGAGAACGAAGGTTTGCTGTCCAAGGACCAAGGCTATGGAATGCGCTACCCACGAATATCCGCATGGAAGAAAACCATCGGGCCTTCCGGAAAATACTAAAGACCCATCTCTTCTAACGATCTCAACGACACTGGATGCAAAGCGCCTTGAGGCGATTTAGTTCGCAATTGCAGCGCTATACAAGTTACTCACTCACTCACTCACTCAGAACCATTATCTGGAGGATTCTGGCTGTGGAGACCCGCCAACAACACCGCTCAACCTCTTCACATAGGAGGGTACGGGCTTGTGGCGTGCCCTCTCTCCCTGCGAGGAGCCAAAGGCAGGTGAAGGGGGGGTGAGTGCGCTACATATAAAATAATATGAAAAGTGGTTGGAGGGAAGCCTCAGAATGGCAAAGATGTTTTTATTACAAATTATGTGAGCAGACTGCAGTTCCTCTTTAACCACTTCCATACTGGGCACTTAAACACCTTCCTGCCCAGACCAATTTTCAGCTTTCTGCACTGTTGCACTTTGAATGACAATTGCGCGGTCATGCTACACTGTACCCAAACTAAATTTTTATCATTTTTTCCCCACAAATAGAGCTTTCTTTTGGTGGTATTTGATCACCTCTGGGATTTTTATTTTCTGCAAAAAAAAATAAAAAAAGACCAAAAATTTTGAAAAAAAATGTATTTTTTTTGTTTCAGTTACAAAACTTTTTAAATAAGTAAGTTTTCTCCTTCACTGATGGGGCTGCACTGATGGGCACCGATGAAGTGGCACCAATGAGGTGGCACTGATGAGGTGGCACTGATGGGCACTGATGATGGGCACTAATATGCGGCACTGATAGGTGGAACGGATAATCGGCACGGATAGGCACGGATAGGCGGCACAGATGGGCACAGATAGGCGGCACAGATGGGCACAGATAGGCGGCACGTATGGGCACTGATAGGCGGCACAAATGGGCACAGATAGGCGACACGGATGGGCACTGATAGGCGGCACGGATGGGCACTAATAGGCAGCACGGATGGGCATGGATGGGCACTGATAGGTGGCACAGATGGGCATGGATGGGCACTGATAGGTGGCACGGGTGGGCACTGATAGGCAGCACTGATGTACTGTAATGGATGCCAATCAGTGCCAAACAAAAATGCCTGCCAATCAGTGATGCCCATTGTGGGCACTGATTGGCATCCATTGTGGGCACTGATTGGCATCCATTAGGGGGCACTAACTGGCATCCCTGGTGGTCTAGGGTGGCATACCTGGTGCTGGCATCCCTGGTGGTCCAGTGGCATCCCTGGTGGTCCAGTGGCATCCCTGGTGGTCCAGTGGGGGCATCCTCGGGGGGGCTGTGCTGATAATCGATCAGCACAAACCCCCCCCCCCGTCAGAGGAGCAGCCGATCGGCTCTCCTCTACTCGCGTCTGACAGACGTGAGTGAGGAAAAGCCGATGACCGGCTTTTCCTGTTTACACTGTGATCAGCCGTCGGAGACTCTTTACCTAGATCGGAGTTGCGGGGTGTCAGACTGACACCCCGCAGCAACGATCACCGCGATGCGCGCCTCCGGGGGCGCGCAGCGGCTCAAAATCCTAAGGACGTCATATGACGTCCTGTCAGGATTTTGCAACCACTTTGCCGACGTCAATCCGCTATAGGGCGGGCGGCAAGTGGTTAACAAATTGAATCTAAATCTCATGCGTTGGTCAGGACATGTGAGGATAATTATTCTCCTCAGGGAGGACAAAAACATTTTTTTTTACCCCATATGGGATATTAGAGAGTAAAGAGAGAACTTCATAGGAAGAAATAGAAGGAACTTCCATGGACAGACCTCAAGACTCTGAGTCAGCTTCTTGTGAACTTGAATAGGTCAGCTAGGGTTCGAAGAGCAACTGTTTAGTGTCAGAAACAACCAACTCCCCCTCCCCCCAATATATTCACCAGTGAATTAGTCACTTTATTATACTACTGCTTCATTATATACTGCATAGCTCCCAACTGTCCCTGATTTCGAGGGGCTGTCCCTGATTTGGAACAAAGTCCCTCTGTCCTCCTCATCTGTCCCTCATTTTGGTCTGATCTATATAGTTGTATATAAAATGCACTTTTTATCTTTCAAAAAGTGTTTCCCAGTGCTAAACCTTTCATCCAATTTATAAATGGCTGCATCTGTAAAATTTAAGAGCCCATATAAAGGAATAGTAGTAATAAAAAAAAGTCCTTATGGATTTAATTAACCTTTTTTTGGGGGGTTAATTCTCCTTTAACCACTTAAGCCCCGGACCATTTGGTAGCTAAAGGACCAGAGGTGAATTCAGAATTTTGCACTGCGCTGCTTTAACTGTAAATTGTGCGGACATGCAATGTTGTACCCAAACGAAATTTGCGTCCTTTTCTTCCCACAAATAGAGCTTTCTTTTAATGGTATTTGATTGCCTCTGCGATTTTTATTTTTTGCGATATAAACGGAAAAAGACCGAAAATTTTGAAAAAAAATGATATTTTCTACTTTTTGTTATAAGAAAAATCGAATAAACTCAATTTTAGTCATACATTTAGGCCAAAATGTATTCAGCCACATGTCTTTAGTAAAAAAAATGTCAATAAGCGTATATTTATTGGTTTGCGCAAAAGTTATAGCGTTTACAAACTAGGGTACATTTTCTGGAATTTACACAGCTTTAAATTTATGACTGCCTATCTCATTTCTTGAGGTGCTAAAATGGCAGGGCAGTACAAAACCCCCCCAAATGACCCCATTTTAGAAAGTAGACACCCCAAGGAAATTGCTGAGAGGCATGTTGAGCCCATTGAATATTTTTTTTTTTTGTCCCAAGTGATTGAATAATGACAAAAAAAAATAAAAAATAAAAAATTACAAAAAGTTGTCACTAAATGATATATTGCTCACACATGCCATGGTTATATGTGGAATTGCACCCCAAAATACATTTTGCTGCTTCTCCTGAGTACGGGGATACCACATGTGTGGGACTTTTTAGGAGCCTAGCCACGTACGGGACCCCGGAAACCAAGCACCGCCTTCAGGATTTCTAAGGGCGCAAATTTTTGATTTCACTCCTCACTACCTATCACAGTTTTGAAGGCCATAAAATGCCAAAATAGCACAAAACCCCCCCAAATGACCCCATTTTGGAATATAGACACCCCAAGCTGTTTGCTGAGAGGCATGGTGAGTATTTTACAGCTCTCATTTGTTTTTGAAAATGAAGAAAGAACATTTTTTTTTTTTTTCATTTTTTTTTTCAATTTTCAAAACTTTGTGACAAAAAGCGAGATCTGCAAAATACTCACCATACCTCTCAGCAAATAGCTTGGGGTGTCTACTTTCCAAAATGGGGTCATTTGGGGGGGTTTTGTGCCATCTGGGCATTCCATGGCCTCCGAAACTGTGATAGGCAGTGAGAAGTGAAATCAAAAATTGACACCCTTAGAAAGCCTGAAGGCGGTGATTGGTTTTTGGGGTCCCGTACGCGGCTAGGCTCCCAAAAAGTCTCACACATGTGGTATCCCCGTACTCAGGAGAAGCAACAGAATGTATTTTGGGGTTTAATTCCACATATGCCCATGGCATGTTTGAGCAATATATCATTTAGTGACAACTTTGTGCAAAAAAAAAAAAAATATATATTCTTTTTTCCGCAACTTGTGTCAACATATGAAATATTCCATGGACTCGACATGCCTCTCAGTATATAGCTTGGGGTGTCTACTTTCCAAAATGGGGTCATTTGGGGGGGTTTTGAACTGTTCTGGCATTTTATACACAACATTAGGAAGCTTACATCCACTCTTCTAACCACTTGAAGACAAAGCCCTTTTTGACACTTTTTGTTTACATGAAAACATATTTTTTTTTGCAAGAAAATTATGTTGAACCCCCAAACATTATATATATTTTTAAAGCAAAGGCCCTACAGAATAAAATGGTGGGTGTTGCATTTTTTTTTTCTACACAGTATTTGCGCAGCGATTTTTCAAACGCATTTTTTGGGGAAAAAATACACTTTTTTTAATTTTAATGCACTAAAACACACTATATTGCCCAAATGTTTGATGAAATAAAAAAGATTATCTTAGGCCGAGTACATAGATACCAAACACGACATGCTTTAAAATTTCGCACAAACGCGCATTGGCGACAAACTACATACATTTTTAAAAGCCTTTAAAAGCATTTACAGGTTACCCCGTTAGATTTACAGAGGAGGTCTACTGCTAAAATTACTGCCCTCGATCTGACCTTCGCGGTGATACCTCACATGCATGGTGCAATTGCTGTTTACATATGACGCCAGACCGACGCTTGCGATCGCCATTGGGCAAGAGCAGGGCAGGACAGGGGTGCTTTTTTTTATTTTTATTTTATTATTAATTTTGCTTTTTTATTTTATTTTTAAACTGTTGCTTCCATATTTTTATTTTTTTATCACTTTTATTGTTATCTCAGGGAATGTAAATATCCCCTATGATAGCAATAGGTAATGACAGGTACTCTTTTTTGAAAAAACTGGGGTCTATTGGACCCTAGATCTTTCCTCTGCCCTCAAAGCATCTGACCACACCAAGATCGGTGTGATAAAATGCTTTCCCAATTTCCCAATGGCGCTTTTTATATCCGGGGGGGGACATTCCCTCCCACTGCTTGTAAAAGCAGTCCAGAGGCTAATTAGCCACTAGGATTGCTTTTACATGAAAGCCGACCGCTGGCTGAAAAGAATGATACCAAGATGATACCTAAACCCGCAGGCATCATTCTGGTATAAACATTCAAAGTCCAGCAACATACCAGTACGTTGCTGGTCCTTGTTGGACATGTATTGTAATCTTTTTTTTTTTTCATGCAGCCTGTTGGCTGAACGAAAAAAAAAGATTGATCGGTGGGTATGCCCACCATTAGAATACCGCCCTTCATCCACCCACTTCCAATGATGGGCATACACGCACCATTTATATATGCCGAAGCATGGGGGCATCCTCCCGCAAAAGTTATGCCGCACACACATGGTCAGACTTTTCCACGGGCAAGCCTCCGTCGGAATTTCGACCGTATATACGCGGCATTAGGAGCAAAATCGTTCCTCCGCCCCTGCTGCCCCAATGCTTCGGCATATATGCTTTTTTTTTTTAACTGTGGTGGTGAAATCACCTCCTACAGCACTGGAGTCGCAGGGATCAGGCCTGTCTCTGCGAACGCTGCAGTTATGTGTTGTGTTTTGCAAGTGACAGTGATCGATCGATACTGCACTTGGGTGGCCTGGGCTGGACGGAGGGGCAAAACGCAGGTGCTAGCAGGTATCTGGGCTGATCCCACTAACACTGCGTTTTTGGGAACCCTAAACTGCTGGGGACGCTAGTATAGATCTGATCAGATCAGATATTGAGCTGATCAGATACTATACCACTAAGGGGGGTGTATGCTTCACGCGTGGGTGTTAGCGCTACTGGCACTAACCTGACGCTGCCTGGGGTGTGACGCAGACCCTCTCTGACGCTAAAACCTAATTGATATCACCCGCCGGGCGATCAGGGGGTTAAACCTTTATTGGGTTATATACGGCGGGTGCCCTGACACTATAAAAAGCAAACCAACTAACCAGCGTCACCCGTAACACTTATATGATGATCACTGGTTAAAGGGTTAACTAGGGGCAATTAGGGGGTTAAAACCTTTATTAGGTAATATATGGGGGTACCTGACGCTATATAAAAACCTGACGGCGAACCTAAAAAAAAATTACTGGCTACCTATCGGCATCACCGACACTAAGACAACGATCATAAAAACGATCGCTTAGCGACAGTGGTGATAGGGGGTGAAAGGGTTACCTGGGGGGCGATCAGGGGGTTAAACCTTTATTAGATAATATATGGGGGTACCTGACGCTATAAAAACCTGCGGCGAACCTAAAAAAAATTACTGGCTACCGATCAGCATCACCGACGCTAAGACATCGATCAGAAAAATGATCGCATAGCGACGGCGGTGCTAGGGGGTGAAAGGGTTACCTGGGGGGTGATCAAGGGGGTTAAACCTTTATTAGGTAATATATGGGGGTACCCGACGCTATAAAAACCTGCGGCGAACCTAAAAAAAATTACTGGCTACCGATCAGCATCGCCGACGCTAAGACATCGATCAGAAAAATTATCGCTTAGTGACAGTGGTGATAGGGGGTGAAAGGGTTACCTGGGGGGCGATCAAGGGGGTTAAACCTTTATTAGGTAATATATGGGGGTACCCGACGCTATAAAAACCTGAGGCGAACCTAAAAAAAATTACTGGCTACCGATCAGCATCACCGACGCTAAGACATCGATCAGAAAAATGATCGCATAGCGACGGCGGTGCTAGGGGGTGAAAGGGTTACCTGGGGGTGATCAAGGGGGTTAAACCTTTATTAGGTAATATATGGGGGTACCCGACGCTATAAAAACCTGCGGCGAACCTAAAAAAAATTACTGGCTACCGATCAGCATCGCCGACGCTAAGACATCGATCAGAAAAATTATCGCTTAGTGACAGTGGTGATAGGGGGTGAAAGGGTTACCTGGGGGGCGATCAAGGGGGTTAAACCTTTATTAGGTAATATATGGGGGTACCCGACGCTATAAAAACCTGAGGCGAACCTAAAAAAAATTACTGGCTACCGATCAGCATCACCGACGCTAAGACATCGATCAGAAAAATGATTGCTTAGCGACGGCGGTGCTAGGGGGTGAAAGGGTTATCTGGAGGGTGATCAGGGGGTTAAACCTTTATTAGGGGGGGTTAGGGGGCTACACTGGACCTAAAACTAAATGTAGTGACACTTTTACAGTCACAAATGTCACTGATTGCAGTGATCACTAAATAAATGGTCACTGCAATCAGTGACACTGCGACTGGGGGCTGGGGGGTGATCTGGGGGGGCCTGGGGGGGGGGGGCGATTTATGTGCCTATGTGTCCTGGTGTCAGTGTAGTGTTGTGTGCACTAACCTGCATCTTCTCCTGTACGGCGCTCGGTATATGTGAGCGCCGCAGGAGAGATGACATCACTTCCTCCTGCCTGGCAGGCAGGGGAAGCTCTCTCATTCGCCGGGAGCGATCGAGAGGGGGTGGCCGGAATCGAACGGCCGTCCCCTCATGCCGGATCGCTCCCGAAGGTAAAACGACCACCCACTGTAAAGAAGGGGGGTCCGATCGGGCCCCCCAACTATACAAAGGCACAGTGGCGTCACTAGGGTTGGTGTCACCTGGTGCGGTATAACATGGTGTCAACCCCCCCCCCCCCCAATAATTTTTTTCACCCTAATAACACTGCATATATTGGCAACAGTAGTGCCGTTAATAACTATCAATCAACTAGCAAATTTGAATAACAAAATCATATGAAAATAATAGAAATCAAAGCTTAAACTGTTAAAGAACTGTATTTATTTTAACTTTAAACTTTACTGAATTAATAAATAAATAACACAAAAACAGGAACAAATATGAAAGCATTTAGTTAACATCTAAATCAAAACTTTGCTTTTCTAGCCTTGACAGCTGCAAAATTGTGAACAACATCATCAAAATCAATACATTTCGCTAGTTCACTTTCAACTGATAATATTGCAAGATCAGAAAGCCTTGCCTGTCCCATCGTTGAACGCAAATAGTTTTTTATCAGCTTCAACTTTGAAAAGCTCCTCTCACATGAAGCCACAGACACACAGATTGTCAGAAATATTTTTAGACATAGTGAAAGGGTTGGAAGAGATTCAATGAAGTCCCATTCTGCTATGAAGGTCAAAACTTGTAAAGCCGACCAATCTTTGACTTCTTCTAGGTTGATCTTGGCTGCTTTGAGATGTCTCCTCAGTCTGGGTATTTCCATTAACAGCTCACTCTCAGATATTTCGTCATAAAAAGTGGTCAGTTTTGGAATGGACACCTTTAATGTTTCTTCAGTTTCATATATGAGACTCTTTGCTTGAACAGCCTCAAACATGGCTGCAACTTCCATGATGGCTCTTAATCTGATCTGGAGTTCAGAATGGAAGCGATCAATGCACTCAAGCATTGCCCTCTTGTTCTCGTCTTGTAGACTTATGCCTCCAGCATCACGTGCCTGTTCCCCTGCCATCCTCTTCTTAAACCTGGCTCTTCTCTCTACGGCAATTCCATATTCTTTAGATTTTAAATGTGCCTGCTTAATTGCATGTTCCACTAGGTGACTGCGCTCTTCAAACAGAAAAAGTCTTAGTGTACTCCTGGAGAGTGGAGAGGAGGAGGGCTGGGCACTGTGGGCAGCGACCGTCACACACAGCAGCCACGCCGCCCGGGCGGAGAAAGTTGCGTGTGTGCTGCAGTGACGTGTCGTCACATCATCACAGTGCAGTGTGATGATGTGACAGGCTGAGTCGCTCGCTGGCTCTGTAGGGTAGGGAGGAGGATTGGAATTTAGGAATAGGAAGAATAAGGAGCCAGAGGACACACACCAGGCGCGGCCGCGGCGCTGGAGGTGTTGTTCCAGGCTTCCAGCCCAGAGGGGTGAAATTAATCAATGAATGGGTCAGCTGTAAAAAAAAAAATAAAAAAAAAAAAAAAAGGGAGGGTGTCACCCCTCTAGCGGGTGTCACCCGGGGGCGGACCGCACCCCCCGCACCCCCCTAGCAACGCCTCTGCAAAGGCAATCACGTATATGTACGTGATTCTGCCTGTCGGTGTCATTCTGCCGACGTATATTTACAGTGGGCGGTCGTTAAGTGGTTAAGGGGATGTGTCAGGGGGTGTGTCCTATGCCTACATACGTTTGCAAGTAGGTGTCCCTCATTCTCATCTCAAAATGTTTTGAAGGTACGTATACTGTATACTATGCTATACTGTATATATATGTAGCACACAGATCCTTTACCCTGCTTACCTCCACTTGCAGAGTGGGACACACCATGCCACATGCCCAGTATCCTCCATCTTTGTAGAGGGTGAGCGGTGTTAATAGATTTGGGTCCTGCAGAGAGTTACCTCTTTCCGTTGGTTCCTCACCCTAGAATGTAGGGAAAAGTCTATTCTCCTTGATAGTTCAATAAGGCCATTTTCCACACAGTATTAAACCCAATAAAGAAAGGTTTATTTGCTTGCATAGAACTTGATAGGAAAGCTGGAGATAGAGAATTGAACAGGGAGGCAGGTTCAGGCACGCGACACCCATATCACTCATTGCCACTCAAGCCTGAGTGGGTTTTGCTCACCCGGATTGTCCCCTCTCACAGTCCTAGCAGCCAGTGTGGAGCACGAACATTTTCTTAGAATTTTCCTAAGGATACGATCAGGATATTAGCCTCTAAGTCCTGAACTTCCCAGCACTTGTAACACTTGAGACCTTAGGTGCCAATGGGGCACGTTACAAGGCTTGTGGAGTCCTTCCCTCCGACAGGTAACCAGGCCTCTCCCGAAACAGTGACTTCCTTCACCGATTCCCTGGATAGGTCCTCCCCCGGTTCCCTCTCTTTCAGAGCAGGTCACCCTCCCACGGATTCCCTGGGACTCCTCTTCTGGTGTAGGCCTCAGCTAAAGGTGCTGGGCCTACCTGGAACGATGCAGCCTTGGGTTAAAGGACTGAACACACACACGCACCCCTGGCCTGGAGGGCCGGTAGGCGCGAACTGCTCCCCGAATAATGCTGTCTGCCCCTTATGTATCCTCTCCCAGCATGCACAGTGGGTAGACCACGCCCACTGCACAGCTGCCGAGAGGGGACATCCAATAGCGCTGCAATGCCACCTGTGGTTCGACCTGAGACCTGGGCGACAGCGCCATCTACAGGCCACAGGGAACTGTACTACCAGGCAACATCACAACAGAGCAGAGGCCAATTTAGAGAATTCCAACAGTCTGAGCCTAACTATTTGCTCAGGCTACCCTCTAAATTTAGGCATAGCGACCCCAATTATGGGGTGTCCGCTACATATATTATTGCCAAAACACATTCACATAGATTATTTCTCACATGTTCAAGAAAGATTTGTCATCATCTGGACCTGTTTCTTTTTTCATCATACATTTTTACTTTTTACTTTTAGTTTTTTAGTTTTGCGATTGTAGCGGGGTCCTTAAATTGATGGGATACACCTGGGGAATAGTGTGACCCAGGTGTATAATTGTGTTAGGGTTCAGACCCCTTTTTGTTTCGTGGAGGATTGGAGGATGTAGTATTCTCCTTTGCCTGTGGGTGGCGGGGTACCCACAGGCTTCAGGTAGAATCATCTCCTGCAGTGCTCCCTGTTTTGTCCCTTCCCGGAGATGGTATGGCTGGGGCGGGGAACCCGCCGGGCCGTTGATGGGAGGAGATAAAAGGGGGAGACGCCCTTACCACGAGGTCTTGCGGAGAAGGAGGTCCTCGGAGGAGGAGGGTTGCGGTCCGCACCCAGGGCCCTCGGGCCTGGGTGCTGGAGATCCAGGAGTCTGGTCCAGGTGCCCATGGCCTGGTCCGGAGTCATGTTGGCGTCCATCCCAGGCACCTTTAGCCTGGGGTGAGGTACTATCAAGGAGGCCTGGGGCCCAGTACCTTCGACTGGGTCCCGCTAGGGTGGACTGTCCGAGGGTCCCTGAGCGGAGGGACTCGTATCTGAGGTGAGGAGGCCAGAGAGGTTACCCACTGGAGACCCGGAGCAGCACCAACCCGGTGCTAGTGGGCCTCTGGGAACTCTCTTGGGAGGACACATCCCCCTGATAGGGGCCACAGCGTATCGAAGAGGGCTCCATTGCTGTTCATAGGGGTTGCTGGAAGAGACCCCATCTTTCCTGTTCTGTAACAGCCGGATTGGCTTAGGCGCCGCTGGTCATAGTACAGTGGCATAGAACTTAAACTTTAGGAAGTGCCTCGATCTGCTCGCCTCACCGTTGGCAAGGTTATAGGTCCCAACCAGTTTGCTGCAAAAGAACTGTTTATTGTGCTTTGCTTATTGGAGTGTCGAATAAACAAGTGTTGGACCTTTCTCCGGTGTGTGAACTCCAGTTACTGGAAGCAAAGGGGAGGCTGGTGAGCTTGCAATTACAGACTCAGTGCATTCACAGAACACACCGGCCCGAGGAAACATCAGTAAGTGGCCTTCACCTCCCTACTAGAATGGGGAGGACATGGGCCGTGGCGCATCTCACTCTCACAAAGCAGGAACCCCTAGACATGAGTTGGTGTGCAACCGAAGAAGATGGAGAGAGAGTGGGGCCGCTACACGTGGGGGCTCGTGAGTCCGGGATAGAGTGTGTTCTAAAGATGGACTTGAGAATGTCTACATTTGAACTTTGCTGCCCAGAGGAGTTCCGAGCAGATCGGCCATATTACTGGCCAAAGTGCGTCCCTGCTCGGAGTTGTGGAAATGACCCTAACACGGGAAAGGCCCATGCGGAGGAGCGGAAAAAGGGAGAGGTCCAGCCGTGTGACGTACTGCACGTGGGGACTGTTAACGCACTGCGCCACGAGGCACCCCATGGCGACATCGTTCGTGGGCGGAGTCAAGAGGAAGCCCGCGAAAATGTACAGCTGATGGGAGGAGTCTGGCCAAGTGTGGGGATACACGTGGAGACTCCGGCGCGGGGTCAGTGCATGATGGAGCAACAGATAGTCGGGATGACCTCAAGTGCCCCGTGGATTATGGTTCCTCACCCCACGAGAATGACTTCCTTTGCTGCCCCCATCACAGACACGGGGATAAGACTTAGGCCCCGAGGGCGGTTGGCTTTGTACACTTGCAGAGACACGGAGGCCCTCGGTGTGATCTGTCCCGGCTGCTCGGGACTGGTGGTCACCCTGAAGCCATTCGGGCGATGTGAGGAGTGCAGAGAATTCCTTTTTGAGGTCGAGTCGTCCACAGCAAGGCCCCCGGGCCCTTCGCCTCAACCACCTCACGGGTACCGCTACTCCGGAAGGGGAGATCAAGGCCTTTGTCGAGGTTCCCGTGCGCGCTGACCAGGGCGATGGACTGCCCAACAGAGAAAAATCCGAGGATGCTGCCTCGGTCGCCACAAGTCCTCTGCTCCCACCCCGGAAGAGGAAAGTTGGCCTAGTACAGGCATCCTATGGACGTGGTCGAGCTTCACCCCGCTGCTTGCCTGGCCTGGATGGCGCCGGTCGAGAAGGAAGTCCCGGACATCCCAGTCCTCTACAAGGGTCAGGTGAGCCAGGGGCTGGGACTGTGGTGGTGGTTGGAGGTGTCGGGGGCCCATTGGAGGTGGAGCCCCCCAGGGAGGATGGTTCTGTGTCCACCGGAAGATATCTGCCTGCGGAGATGTATGACACCTCCGACCTAGAGTCGCTGTCTGACTGCGGAGATGATGGCGAGATAGACGAACTGTTCAGCCGCAAGGGCTGGGATAGAATGCCACTTCTTGCTTCCCGTGCGGTACGGGATTCACCTATGTACACAGGAGACAGCACACCTCGGGTGGAAGACCCGCAGCTTACGAGGGAACCTACCCCTCCACTGGTGTCCTCACCTACTGTTACCTCACCTGCTTTGGTTGTGGGGACACCCCGCGCTTCTCTGAGAGCACCGAAAGTCAGTTTCAGGGAGCTGGTAAAGGCACCTCAGCATCCGGAAGCTATTGTGCTGCCTGGAACTGGAGAGAAAGCCACTATGCCACCTTTGGCCCGCTTGCAGAGACTGTTTTGCCACAAAGTAGCTCGGGAATATGGGTGGGAGTACCCGTATCTACCCCGGGACTTGCTGTATGAGGTGGAAGTCTGGAGAACAAGATGGTATGACGAGTTTGTGTGGGACAAGTTGAAGGTGCCCCATGCTCGCAGGTACCTGGAATGTGTGCCGGCAGTTGTCTAAGAGGTTTGAGGACTGCAGAGCTGAATGGAGATTGGGGCGCCATATCCATGCTGACAAGGTAGTCATTTGCAGAAGAGAAGGAGAAGATGTCGAGTATTCGATAGAAGCATTTGACAAACACCTGAAACCCCTGTATCTGCCGGATCCAAAGTTTTACTTATAGGAGAAAAGAACTCCTGTTTATTTCCTTTGTGCACTTGAACTTTCTGGAAGAGCCATTCCCAGACACCCAGGACTGCGCCCTGCTTTTGTTTTTATTTGGGCTTTTCTTTTTCTCATCGGAGACTTGGGGCTGTTGTGTTTTTTTTGTGTTCCCCTTTTCTTCATGTGCCAAAGGCAAGGACATTTGGGAATAGTGGCAGAGTAGGGAAAAGCTGGAAGAACGAAGACTCGTTGAGTGTCATGACCGCGGCGCTGTCACCAGGTGGCAGTGTTGCGCAACAAATGTTTGAAAATGTTTCACACACACATCACCTTGCTTGTTGGAGTGAGTGGGTCTCTCGGCTGACGGGCCCACTCATGCCAAATGACACAAAATTATGTTAGGATGTTGTTTTTTTCTTTCCCCTGCAGGAGAATCGTCAGTCAAGATCATTGAGAGTGGGTGGCTCTTAGACAGTGTGGGAGAGGGGCTGTGACTATGCAGATGTTTAAAGTGTTTTATGACATAAGTTGTTTTATATGTTCCCCATTCCCTGAGCAGGTCTTGGCACTTGGGAAAAATTTAGAGGAACTGCCTCAGGGGTTTCACCCCATGTCACCACTTTATGGGAGGCATGGGTGTGCACCTGACGCTGGGGACCAGCGTCAAATCACAGGGGGGAATGTGTAGCGGGGTCCTTAAATTGATGGGATACACCTGGGGAATAGTGTGACCCAGGTGTATAATTGTGTTAGGGTTCAGACCCCTTTTTGTTTCGTGGAGGATTGGAGGATGTAGTATTCTCCTTTGCCTGTGGGTGGCGGGGTACCCACAGGCTTCAGGTAGAATCATCTCCTGCAGTGCTCCCTGTTTTGTCCCTTCCCGGAGATGGTATGGCTGGGGCGGGGAACCCGCCGGGCCGTTGATGGGAGGAGATAAAAGGGGGAGACGCCCTTACCACGAGGTCTTGCGGAGAAGGAGGTCCTCGGAGGAAGAGGGTTGCGGTCCGCACCCAGGGCCCTCGGGCCTGGGTGCTGGAGATCCAGGAGTCTGGTCCAGGTGCCCATGGCCTGGTCCGGAGTCATGTTGGCGTCCATCCCAGGCACCTTTAGCCTGGGGTGAGGTACTATCAAGGAGGCCTGGGGCCCAGTACCTTCGACTGGGTCCCGCTAGGGTGGACTGTCCGAGGGTCCCTGAGCGGAGGGACTCGTATCTGAGGTGAGGAGGCCAGAGGGGTTACCCACTGGAGACCCGGAGCAGCACCAACCCGGTGACAGTGGGCCTCTGGGAACTCTCTTGGGAGGACACATCCCCCTGATAGGGGCCACAGCGTATCGAAGAGGGCTCCATTGCTGTTCATAGGGGTTGCTGGAAGAGACCCCATCTTTCCTGTTCTGTAACAGCCGGATTGGCTTAGGCGCCGCTGGTCATAGTACAGTGGCATAGAACTTAAACTTTAGGAAGTGCCTCGATCTGCTCGCCTCACCGTTGGCAAGGTTATAGGTCCGAACCAGTTTGCTGCAAAAGAACTGTTTATTGTGCTTTGCTTATTGGAGTGTCGAATAAACAAGTGTTGGACCTTTCTCCGGTGTGTGAACTTCAGTTACTGGAAGCAAAGGGGAGGCTGGTGAGCTTGCAATTACAGACTCAGTGCATTCACAGAACACACCGGCCCGAGGAAACATCAGTAAGTGGCCTTCACCTCCCTACTACAATGGGGAGGACATGGGCCGTGGCGTATCTCACTCTCACAAAGCAGGAACCCCTAGACATGAGTTGGTGTGCAACTGATGAAGATGGAGAGAGAGTGGGGCCGCTACACGATGAATAGGGAATGGTTCCCTATTCATGGTTCATGTTGGATTTCCCACCATTCTATATTAGGGTTGCCACCTGTCTGGGATTCACCCACAGTGCAGGTTTTAAATCACGTTTCCGGGTTTCAGGCCACCCGAAACCCAGACACATTACCCCCGGCAGCGCTGCTGGCTTCCCTACTCTCTCGACAGCTGCACTGCCGGGGAATCTCCAGGATCTGCACCCAGTGCCCCCTCCCCCCGCTTTTCTAATTTACTGCAGCCGGAGACAGCACTGGAGTGGTGACATGGAGCAAGGTAAGTGTTTAGGGACGGAGGTAAGCCAGGTAATGGGGTGTTTTTTTACCTTAATGCAGAGAATGCATTAAGGTAAAATACATTTAGACTTTAGAACTACTTTGACCCTTTTTAACCACTTGCCGACCAGCCACCGTCATTAAACTGTGGCAGGTTGGCTCTAGTGCGTGATTTGGCATAGCTGTACGTCGGTCCGTGCAATAGATACAGTGGGAGCACACGGCGCCGGAACTGATGCACATGACCGGCGGCCGCGATGTCCACTGGCCACCTGCGATCGCTCCACAGAGAGCCAGAACGGGTATCTGTCAATGTAAACAGACAGATCCCCGTTCTGTCAGAGGAGTAGAGAGTGATCGTCTGTTCCTAGTGATCAGGAACAGCAAACTCTCTCCTCCTCCAGTCAGTCCCCTCCCCCCACAGTTAGAAACACCCCACATGGAACACATTTAACCCTCTGATCACCGCTAGTGTTAACCCCTTCCCTGCCAGTGTCATTTATACAGAAATCAGTGCATTTTTATAGCACTGATTGCTGTATAAATGTCACTGGTCCCCAAAAAAATTCAAAAGTGTCCGATCTGTCCGCTGCAATGTCGCAGTCCCGCTAAAAAATCACTGATCACTGCCATTACTAGTAAATAATAATAATAAAAATGCCATAAATCTATCCCCTATTTTGGAGACACTATAACGTTTGTGCAAACCAATCAATATACACTTATTGAGATTTTCTTACCAAAAATATGTAGAAGAATACATATTGGCCTAAACTGAGCAATAAATTCATTTTTTTATATTTTGTTGGGGATATTTATTATAGCAAAAAGTATTATTGCTTTTTTTGAAAAATTGTCACTCTTTTTTTGTTTATAGCGCAAAAAAAAAAAAACACAGAGGTGATTAAATACCAACAATAGAAAGCTCTATTTCCTGACAGACTCCATGGCAGACTACGTGTGGGTTAACCCTGCCTTCTCTCCACTGCTATAGGACCCCATACCCATAAAAGTCAGCTCACCGCTCAGGACTGTGTTCCTTTTTTGTCCTCCTCTTGGACCAACAACAGTGTTTGCACTTACTAGTTGACATCCAGTTCGGATAAATAATCCCAGAGCAGGGCTGGAGTCGGGCATGCTGTTTGAACGATATGGAGCCAGAGCCCAGCATTCGGCAGATATGTGGCTTCCAGACATAATGTTCCAGTGGGACAGCCAGTCCATGCCCAGGAAGGACGTTCCGTATGGTGCAGCTGCCTGGCAAGGCGGAAGATTGTACATTTGGATCATTGTAATGAATATCCATGGCAGTAGTTTGTGTTTGTTATGAGCAGTGTCTTGTTATTATGTGTTTTTTCTTTCTCCCCTAGTGCCTCTCAGCTTCTCAAATGGCGCCTGGAACGCTTTTGCGTTCCAGGACGCCGCGGCTCTTCCGGCTGCGGCTGTGGGGCGTCTCTGCGCATGCACGAGGCCGAGGTGAAACCGAGGCTTGGTTCGCGCATGCGAGGTATGCAGGTGGGTCCGGCAGCCACAAAGGGGCCCGCCGTTCGGTCTCTTTGACACAGGGGCAGCGGCGGTGACCTCAGCAGGGCGGGAATAAATAAATAAAAAAAAAAGAGTGAATTGTCAACCTGCTACTGTCAAGCTCCCTAAAGCATTGGGCAGATTTTCCTTTCGCCCAGGCCCTGCACTTGCTGTGGGTCTGATTACACCTGTGCCTCAAGTGATAGGAACAGCTCTTAAAGGGGAAATACCCCTTATTACTTATTTTATTCCCTCACCCTCCCCATCCTGCTCCGTCCTAGGACGATCATTCACTATGGGGTGTAGAAGTGCCTTGGTATCCCTGCTGGGACCATGGTCAGGTCGCCGCCATCTGCGGCCAGTCCTCATGCACAGGGTGTGTGTAGGCAAGGTGGAAGGGCCAGGAGGGTGTGTGAGCTTGCCTACGGACATGCGTCTTACGGCATTCCCCCCCCCCCTCTTTTTTCTTCCTTTATGTTTCCAGGTCAAATCGTCAGCTGGTAGCTTGAGACGTTAAAGACCTTGCCAGGCTGCAACGTCAGCTTTTCTTCATTCAGGTCCAGACAACATGACTTTTTTGTCTGGGACCCAACAGCAAGGAGATGTTCCCATTCCTCCTCAAAACAAAGGAGATGTTCCCATTCCTCCTCAAACAAAGGAGATGTTCCCATTCCTCCTCAAACAAAGGAGATGTTCCCATTCCTCCTTAAACAAAGGAGATGTTCCCATTCCTCCTCAAACAAAGGAGATGTTTCCATTCCTCCTCAAACAAAGGAGATTTTTCCATTTCTCCTCAAACAAAGGAGATGTTCCCATTCCTCCTCAAACAAAGGAGATGTTTCCATTCCTCCTCAAACAGAGGAGATGTTTTCCATTCCTCCTTTATTCAGAGGAAATGTTCCCATTCCTCCTCCAGACACCGTTCCTACCGCCATGTCAGCCGCTCCAATCACGGAGCCGGCCAGGGACACCAGACACGAGTCCCGGAGGGCAAATCGCCTTGTGACCCATGCTATGCCTAGGTGGTCAAAAAAAAATAAAGAGATCCTGCGGATAGAGTCTCTAGTGAAACGTGTGATGCGGCAATCCCTAAAGGAGTAGGGTACATTCCGCATGCGGAGCCAGTCCACCAATTTATCTGGCTCCCTGGCTGACGAGGCCCAGGAGGATCCAGGCCCATTCCAGCCTTATAATGCCTCCCCTAAATTCCTCGCATAGCGAGATGGAGGGAGATGAGTCTTTCGGAGGCTTCGATTTTTTCGCCTTAGCTTCATTGAAGCGGCCAAATGAAAGCCTTTAAGTAAGAAGACACTTCCACCTCCCTGGTCAAACAAAGGAACTTCCTTAGACATGGTGGGAAAGAGTGCTGCGATTCTCATCTCCTTAGAGTTAAAGGATATAATCTTTGGAGCAAAGTAGACTTCTGAAACTTCTTAGTCTTCAGATGATTTCCCTTCAAGGCAGGGGAAGTGAAACTTCCGGAAGAACGCTTCCCTAGTAGATGCGGATGGTACGGCTAGCTGAACATGTCTCCCTTCCTTCAGAAGATCCTGCATCCTCTAAAAGATATGCTTAAGAAAATAGATCAGAAGCTCATGGGATTACAGACAAATCGGAATGGCGCGTGATCCTGCTTTACCTACACAGCCATGTCCAGGGTGACGAAAGCTTGCATAGAATATGTGGTCTCCGTACTTAAAACGTTTTGGGAAAACTTGCCAGGGGTGTGGCAGTCCAGAAAGCAAGCTGGTGGGTTCCTCCTGCTCTAAGCTTCTGTCGACCTGACTCGCCTGTGGGTCTGGACTGTGCTGCCCTCAGTCGCAACCAGGCGCCTGTCCCAGGAGTGGCGTCTATTCGGCCAGAAGAGGCCCCAGCGAAGAAATCGCTGTTATGAGGTTACAGGCCCGGCTGGTGTTCTCGTGGGTGGCCCGAATCTTAGAATACTGGTCCATCGAGACAATGCCTTCAGGCCACGCATGGTCCTTTCCAGTCTGTCTCTTCTCTGTCATCGCGGTTGGAAGAAATGAAGCAAGTGTAACTGTGGGTATTCACTGATGACACAGGGAGCTGGGGTGCCTGTCCCTATGGAAAAATTCCAGGGGGTACTCTCCCCTCTCTTATTGGTGCTAAAGATAAACGGTTGGTGGTGTTCTGTGGTAGTCCTAGCCTATATAACCAAGTTCGGAAAACACAAAAGATTCAAATTGAAGACTGTCTGCCATCCAACAGATGGTGCAACCAGGTGAATGGCTATTTTCATTCGACGCAAGGATGCCTGTTTCCACAAGTTATAGTTCGCCTGCCTCTCTTTTGGGCTAACATCCTCACTCCGAGTTCTTTCTAAGGCTCTTCTAGTCAGAATGGCCCTCATCAGAACAAAAGGGATACGCTTGTAACACTATCCCGACAACCTCCTGCTACCGTCCCAAATCTAAGAACAGTCGTTGATCCACAGAGGGAGCAGGTTTATCATACTGCTCGAACTTGGGTGGCTCCAAAACCTAGAGGAAAGCCACTTGGTCCCAGGCTAGCACCTGGAATATCGGGGCGCCTAGCTTGACACTTTGGAAAGTACCATCCCTCTCTCAGGAGAAGAGATCCTAGTCATACGAGGAAGATTTTTACGGTCTCGGAGCTCCTCACGCCTGAGGACCTCATAGAGTCTAAATGTTATTAGCACAATGGTTTCTATGCCCCCTCCCAGGGTGAAATAGTCAGGCTATACCCTTTCCGGGTAGTGTTTTTACTCCAGCAGTGAAATTCAGGAGACATTGATCAATCCGTTTTCATGACACCAGTAATGAAGTTGTGACTTCAGCTAACGAATCTGCTCACGTGCAACCGATACCAGCGGTGCTGAATGGGGTAGCCCTCTGCTGATTAAAGCCACAGCAGTTCCCTATGTAAGGAGTCAAGAGGTCTCTAGGGGCTTTACTTTGCCCCAAGAAATTGAGTCCATCATGTCATGGGTCCGGAAAATCTTGGCCAGAATCTCGGCAGTCTTCAGTCCTTGAGTCAAAATCGACCAAGAAAACTTCCTGTCTCACGCAGTTAGACTACTACAAACGGTCTCTTCTTGTGGTGATGTTCGAGTGGGTCATGGCCGTGGGAGTCAGTCTCAGAATAAACCTACTTGCTTTCCTGACGACTTCGAGATTGGGATGACCTGGGTCGTCACCGCCAGGCCTTCGGAATAGATGCTCTGACAGTTCGATGGAGATTTTTTGAGCAAAGGTATATATATACCTTTCTCCTATTCCCGATTGTCCTCAGGTTCTTCTGAGGCTCCTAGCAGAAGCAGTCGGGGGTGTGGCTCCAGCGCCTTTTGGGCTGAAACAGGCCATGGTTTCCCCTCTTGACCCAGCCACGCTTCTGGTCCTGGTTTTTCTTCCTTTTGGACCGGGCCTTCTCTCTCTCAGGGAACAGCCTTGGACCCCTTCCAGCGTTACTGGGACAGGAGGTCTGGTTCGTGAGGGGGAAAAGCTGGAAACTTTAGGGTACATGTCAAGGGTGATTTTCTCCCTCATGGGCTTGAGAAGAGCAAACACGATTAAGGTCTTCGGAAGCATTTTGGCTAAGTTTGTTGGATTCTCATTCTATGGGTAGTTCGTGCAAAGGTTTGGGACGGGAGTCCAGGATATCCCCTGTTTCCTGTTTCCTTATGTGTACACGGCATAATATAAAAAATCCACTACATAGCGTGTAATAACATATGTGATGCAGATAATAAAAGATAAATAATGCAGATAATAAAAGTGCAAGTGCTCCAGTACTATTGGGATGAAAAGTCTGCTGGGAAGTGACAAATGATCCTCGGATGGGTAATAAAGTGCAAATAATACATATGAGCGATCATACAATCAAAAAGTATAATACAATGGTTGTCACAGAATTGTCACAAATTGGGGTAAAATTGGGCATAGGTGAAAACGTGATGGATCTTGGGATGTGACAATGAAATGTCAAATGTCCATAGTGAACAATCACACATATACAGTGATGGGTGTGGGGTGGTGGCTCTTCTGTGCCTTCCACTAAGGAAATAGATGTCCTCTTACGTCACTGCTGTGAGGTTACAGCATATGAATAAAGCCTGGGGAGGTCAAGCGTAGTCCTGCCTGTATGGTCCCTTGGAGTATGTGGGTATGGTTCCTGGGTGTACAGAGGCAGCTGCCCCCTCCGTAGTATCAAATATGTCTCCAAATGCGGTAAATGTATGGTAGCAGGGGGAAGAGGTAAAGGAATCCCAAGACAGTGTAGTAATTTCAAACAAGGTGGCGTTTATTACATGTAAAATATTGTTGGGTACTCACATTAAAAATGTAAACAGTTAGTATCAAACCACGAGCGCCGAGCTAGCCTGCGTCACTTCCGGTGCCTATCCGTCCCTACGCGTATCGTCAACGATCACCTGACTTCATCAGGGGTTCTCAGCCGAAAGTTTGGCCCTGAATTGCATTTGACTCTTTCCTGGCCATGCTGGCCGGGGACACAGAGAAGGACCCCGGAAGTGACGTCATACATGTCGCTTTCTGTCTCTGCTCCCTACCCTCTACCCAGTGTCACCCGCTATGTCGCTATACAGTTTCATAAAAGACCACTTAGATGTGTTTTGCTGGAAAAAAATATTTTAAAGCAACAGACAGACAGAAGTTGTCAGACAAACCTAATTTCTTTTCATGAGAAGGTAAGTAAAACCTTGGACAGAGGGGTGGTTGTGGATGTGGTATAATTGGTACCCCAATCTAAAATGGCTGGGTGCCTATAGTGCATTTGTGGCTTTGAAATGTGTTGAGTGAGAAAGGTCAAACGGTCATAGGCCGCAGGGGTTAAGAGTTTAGGGGAAGTTCAGGCTGACGCTTGTGGCTTCCATGTTCCTCTCAGTGCTTGCAGCATAAATGGGTGCAAGGAAAAGGCAGGCATCTGACCGCGTGCCAGCAGCCAATCAGGGGCTTCTCATGGGACATAATGTTTTAAAAAAAATATATATATTGTGAAATTAATTGTATTGTGCGAGTTTCTGTTTACAGAGTTCCCATTTAAAAGGCACGCATGTTTGTGAGTAGCAATCTGGTTTCCTGTTTAGAAAGCAGATAAAGCACTTTCAGCATTGTGCAGTATAGTAGTTCAAGGGCCATACTGTATGACATTTAAATGAAAAACCCTTTTGTATGCATACATTTAAAAAATATATATATATTAGCTATAATTGCATCAAATCTGTCTTTATATTACATTTGCACTTTATATCTAACCACTTGACCTCTGGAAGATTTACCCCCTTCATGACCAGGCCATTTCTTGCGATGCGGCACTACATTACTTTAACTGACAATTGCACGTTCAGGCAATGCTGTGCCCAAATAAAAATGTATGTAATTTTTTTCCCACAATTGGAGCTTTCTTTTGGTGGCATTTGATCACCTCTGTGTTTTTTTTTTTTACTTTTTGGGCTATTAACAAAAAAAAACTGACAAATAAAAAAAATATATATATATATATATATATATATATATTACCTTTTGCTGTAAAACATATAGAATAAAATGTAATTAAAAAAAAATCGAATTTCTTCATAAATTCAGGCCAATATGTATTCTGCTACATATTTTTGGTAAAAAAAAAGTCCCAATAAGCATATATAGCATCTTCAAACCATGGGATATATTTATGTAATTTTTTTTTTTTTTATACTAGTAATGGCCGTGATCAGCGACCTATAGTGGGACCAGTGACACTAATACAGTGATCAGTGCTAGAAATATGCACTGTCACTGTACTAATGACTCTGTCTGGGAAAGGAGTTAAACATCTAGGGCGATGTGTGCCTAGCCAGTGTTTGTGGGTACTGTGTGTGCGGTTTTTACTTTGCAGAGACACAAAATCCATCCCTTGATTCCTGTCAGAATGGAGATCAGCCTTGTTTACATAGGCAGATCTCCATTCTGTGTTTGTTACACACGATCGGCGGGTGCCGGGGGACGTCCAGTGTCCGTCACTTGCAGATCGGCTTCTGCTGTGTTTAATCATAGCAGAAGTGGCCCACCGGCAGCACGCACACTCCCTAGGCGGAAGTGCAGAATCACGCGTGTGTGTATATATGTATATATATATATATATATATATATATATATATATATATATATATATACTATGTTACCAAAAGTACTGAGACGTCTGCCTTTAAAACTTTAATGGCTTCCCAGTCTTAGTCCGTAGGGTTCAATATTGAGTTGGCCCACTCTTTGCAGCTATAACAGCTTTAACTCTTCTGGGAAGGCTGTCCACAAGGTTTAGGAGTGTGTCTATGGGAATGTTTGACCATTCTTCCAGGCACTGATGTGGATGAGAAGGCCTGGCTCGCAGCCTTCGCTCTAATTCATCCCAAAGGTAATCTATGGGGTTGAGGTCAGGACTCTGTGCAGGCCAGTCAAGTTCCTCCACTCCAAACTCGCTCATCCATGTCTTTATGGACCTTGCTTTTTGCACTGGTGTGCAGTCGTTTTGGAACAGGAAGGGGTCATCCACAAACTGTTCCCACAAAGTTGGGAGCATTAAATTGTCCAAAATGTCTTGGTATGCTGACGCCATAAGAGTTCCCTTCACTGGAACTAAAGGGCCAAGCCCAACCCCTGAAAAACAACCCCATCCCATAATCCCCCCCCCCTCCACCAAATGATTTGGACCAGTGTACAAAGCAAGGTCCATAAAGACATGGATGAGCGAGTTTGGGATGGAGGAGCTTGACTGGCCTGCACAGAGTACTGACCTAAACCCAATAGAACACCTTTGGGATGAATTAGAACAGAGAATGCGAGCCAGGCCTTCTTGTCCAACATCAGTCCCTGACCTCACAAATGTGCTTCTGGAAGAATGGTCAAACATTCCCATAGACACACTCCTAAACCTTGTGTACAGCCTTCCCAGAAGAGTTAAAGCTGTTATAGCTGTAAAGGGAGGGCCAACTCAATATTGAACCCTACGGACTAAGACTGGGATGCCATTAAAGTTCATGTGCGTATCAAGGCAGGTGTCCCAATACTTTTGGTAATATAGTGTATATTATTTAATATTTGATACCACTGAAGTGTGAAATAGCTGCAGCTTAGAATAACTACTTTATGTAATTTATTCTATTTTTACTTAGCTTGGGCTAAATATAATTTCTCTGAGTGACTCTGGATTTTTTAAGATTTGATTTGAACCCACTTGTACTCCGTTGCATTCCAGCACTCTGCTGCTCTGTGGTATCCAACAGCTGGAGGACCCAGCCCAGCAAATGGACTTCACAGAGGACTAGCAGGCCAACCGTGTGATATAGGGCTGTATATCTCACTAGAGGGAGACTAGAATAGGGTGACCAGACATCCTCGATTTCAGGGGACAGTCCCCGGGTTGAGGACACTGTCCCCGGAGCAAGTCTGTCCCCAGTTTTGTCCCCGGATTGGATTTGAACAGGGGCTAAGGCAATTTCAAAGACAGTCAGTGCAGAATAAAAAATAAAATAAAAAAATTACACCCCCCCGCTCCGCCGCGCCTACTAGCTTAGGTGGGTGTATTTTTTTCCATTATCTGTGCCCCTTTCTGATGATCATGTGCTGGTCGGAGAGGAGGGAATATTTCTTCAGTTTCGGGTGCCCATTCAGCTCCGCTCCCATGTTCTTCTGCCTTGGCTCAAGTCCCGGCCAGCCGCCTGCCTGCTTATCTCCGTGCCTTCCCTGGCGGAGTGATCTTCCTCCACTCCCCACCCATTAGTAGCCGGGGCCCGGAAAGTAAGACTTGATTTGCAGAGAGTCGCTGATTGCCACCATTACTAGTAAAAATAAAAATATAGTCCCAGGATTTCATTTTAAAAATCTGGTCACCTTAAACTAGAAAGAGTTAAGAACTGCTGGGACAGTGCTATAATCTCTGCTTGTTTAACCCCCATAGTATAAATAAAGGCAAAGCAGAGATCTCACTGATTGAGAATGCAAGGTTTATAACAGGGCCGGCCCTATGATGGGACCGGGTGGTACCATGGTACCAGGCGGCACTGTAAGGGGGGCGGCAAACTGACGCCCACCAGCCAGCCCGCTCCGCTGCCTGGGAGGAGCCCGGCGCCGCTGAGGACACTCACAGGCGGGGGGGGGGGGCAGTCAGCGACTGAGCAGGCACGGACAGGCGCCGCTCCCTGTGAGGAGCCCGGTGTACCGATGCCGCTGCCTGTGAGGACACTCACAGGTGGGGGGAGGGGGCAGTCAGCGAGTGAGCAGGCACCGCTCCCTGTGAGGAGCCCGGCGCCGCTGCTGTTGGTGACAGGGCGGGCAGAGCACGCGCAGCATGGGGGGGTTGGGTTGGGAGCAGTCAGCGAGTGAGCGGGCAGCGGAGCAGAGAGATGATGTCATCTCTCCCCGCCGCCCTGCATCACCACAGTTTCACCCTCACTGTGCAGCCATGGGCAGCAGAGAGATTATATAATCTCTCTGCTGCCTGCCTTCACTCTGGGACACAGCAAGTGACAACCCGCAACGTGTGACAGGTGACGTCGTGACAACCCGCAACGTGTGACAGGTGACGTCGTGACAATCCGCAACGTGTGGCAAGTGACAATACGCAACGTGTGGCAGGTGACGCTTGGCAAGTGACAATCCGCAACGTGTGGCACGGGACTATCCGCAACGTGTGGCAGGTGATGTTGTGGCAAGTGACAATACGCAACGTGTGGCAGGTGACGCCGTGGCAAGTGACAATCCGCAACGTGTGGCACGGGACTATCCGCAACGTGTGGCAGGTGACATGGGGCAAGTGACAATCCGCAACGTGTGGCAGGTGACGTTGTGGCAAGTGACAATGCGCAACGTGTGACAGGTGACGTTGTGACAATCCGCAACGTGTGGCAAGTGACAATCCGCAACGTGTGGCAGGTGACGTTGTGGCAAGTGACAATGTGCAACGTGTGACAGGTGACGTAGTGACAATCCGCAACGTGTGGCAAGTGACAATCCGCAACGTGTGGCAGGTGACGTTGTGGCAAGTGACAATGTGCAACGTGTGGCAGGTGACGTTGTGGCAGGTGACGTGGCAAGTGACAACCCGCAACGTGTGGCAGATGACAATCCGCAACGTGTGGCAGGTGACGTGGCAAGTGACAATCCACAATGTGTGGCAAGTGACAACCACTAGCGTTGCTAGCCAGGTGCGGGGGGGGCGGGCCGCACCCGGGTGACACCCACCAGAGGGGTGACACCCGTGGGTAGCGCATCGGCACCACACTGACATCGCCCGCCCGCTGCCCTGTGCCTTAGGCTCACGCTGCGGCTGTGTCCCTCAGTAGAGCGGAAGGAAGCCGCCGCCCCCTCTGCCTCCTCTATGTTTACATACACAGAGGAGGAGGAGGAGGAGCCCGCGCTCGAGAGACACACCGCTGTGTGTATCTGCCGCTCTGTTCTGAGGTCTGTAAGGTAAGGGGGGCATCTTTACTGATGGGGGAGGGGGTGTCTGTACTGCTGGGGTCTGCACAAGGGGGAGTTTGCACCAGGGGGGGCTGTAACTGAGGGGGTGTCTGTACTGAGGGGGGTGTCTGTACTGAGGGGGGTGTGGTACTGAGGGGGGTGTCTGGTACTGAGGGGGGTGTCTGGTACTGAGGAGGGGGTCTGGTACTGAGGAGGGGGTCTGGTACTGAGGAGGGGGTCTGTAACTGAGGGGGGGGGTGTCTGTAACTGAGGGGGGGGTGTCTGTAACTGAGGGGGGGGTGTCTGTAACTGAGGGGGGGTGTCTGTTACTGAGGGGGGTGTCTGTTACTGAGGGGGGTGTCTGTTACTGAGGGGGGTGTCTGTACGAGGGGGGTGTCTGTAACTGAGGGGGTCTGCACTGAGGTGGGGGTGTCTGTACTGAGGGGGAGGTTCATACTGAGGAAGGCGGGTCTGTATTGATGGCAGGGAGTCTGTACTTAGTGGAGCGGGTTTGTACTGAGGGAGGGGATCTATACTGTTGGAGGGGGGTCTGTACTGAGGGGGGACTATAGTTGTTGGGGGGTGACACCATTTTTTTTCGCACCGGGTGACACCAACCCTAGTGACGCCACTGGTGACAACCCGCAACGTGTGGCAGGTGACGTAAGTGACCATGCGCAACATGTGGCAGCCGACAATCGGCAACGTGTGGCAGGTTACAACCCGCAACGTGTGGCAGGTGTCAACCCGCATCTGGTGGTGGAGTCCGAAGCAAAACTGTAAGTACAAACACACATCACAAGTAGTGATGAGCCGAACACCCCCGGGTTCGGTTCGCACCAGAACCCGCGAACGGACCGAAAGTTCGCACGAACATTAGAACCCTATTAAATACAATGGATGCGAACGTTCGGATTCTAAAGTGCTAATTATAACGACTATTATCCATGTTATTGTCCGAAACAGAGTTTGGGAACCCGGGTTGTGCACCAGGGGACATGTATCAATGCAAAAAGAAGTTTTAAAAACGGACGTTTTCCGGGAGCAGTCATTTTAATGATGCATAAAGTGAAAAAAAAAAAGTCAAATATTCCTTTAAATATTGTACCTGGGGGGTGTCTAAAGTATGCCTGTGAAGAGCCACGTGTTTCCCGTGTTTGGAACTGTCCCTGCACAAAATAACATTTCTAAAGGAAAAAAAGCCATTTAAAACTGCTTGCGGCTTTAATGCAATGTCTGGTCCCGGTAATATGGATGAAAATCTTTATGAAAAATGGCATAGCTACCCCATCAACCCCCCCCCCCCCTACCCCAGCCCATTACCAGCCGCTTTGGGTCTTGTATGGATATTAAGGGGAACCCCGCACACAAAATAAAAAAGGCCCTATATACTCTGAACAGCCGTATACAGGCGGTGCATACAAGACAGGGACTGTAGGTTTGTTCTTATGTAGAATCTGTTTGTAATTTTGAACAGCTGCATTGTTTAAGTGTAGCTCCATGCCAAATTCCTTTTTTTTAGCTTTTTGGAAAACATAGGGAACGGTTATCACCCCTGTCACATTTTTTTTGCTGTCTGTGCCCCTGTTCAGAACATTTCACCTCACTTTGCGTCCCAATGACAACTGTTTTTGAAATGTGGTGTTTTTATTGAAACAAGGATTGGTGATAAAGCATCAGTAGAGAGGAGACACCTTTCTCCCATATTAATTCTTACAGGAGAGAATTTTCCTTCCAAGGGGTAGATTTCCTCTCACTTCCTGTTGTCTTCTTCCGTTTGCAAGTAGTAGTAGTTTGTAAGTTGGATGTTTGAAAGTAGGGACCTGCCGTATATACTCTGCAGAAATTGGCCCCTTAGGTGTTGGTGTTGGCACAACACTGAAAGCACTCACAGTTATTCTTGGTTGGTGCTGGAACGCCCTGCTGTCAACTATTATATCAGGAATTGTAATAACATATAATTGTTGATCAGTGGTAGTAAAAATTGGGCCTTTGATGGTGGTGCTGGTGCCACAACACTGTAAGGCCTGACAGTTACTCTTGGTGGGCGCAGCAATGGGTCCTGCTGTGAATTATTCGATCAATAATTATAATTGCATGCCCCTGTTGAAGAGGGGCTGAAAAATTGGGCCTTTGGTGGTGGTGGTGGTGGTGGTGATGGTGGTGATGGTGGTGCTGGTGCCACAACACTGTAAGGCCTGACAGTTACTCTTGGTGGGCGCAGCAATGGGCCCTGCTGTGAATTATTAGATCAATAATTATAATTGCATGCCCCTGTTGAACAGGGGCTGAAAAATTGGGCCTTAGGCACTGGTGGCACAACACTGCAACCCCTCACAGATACTGTACTTGGAGCACAGCAATGAGGCCTGTTGCAAAGTATTGCATCAAAAATTTTAATTACACGCCCCTGTTAAACAGGGGCTGAAAAATTGGGCCTTAGCCACTGGTGGCGTCACCCATAAACCAAAATGATCTTCCAAGCTATCATCATTAATCGTATCATTGAGGAGGAGGAGGAGGAGGATAGCCAGTCAACATAACAGCTCAGCATCAGCATCAGTCTTGAAGGGATGTGACATTTTAAAATCAATTAGTCTGTTATATCAGCATCTGGTGTGTGGTAGCTGGTGGTGATCCAAGACTGGTTCATCTTGATGAAAGTCAGTCGATCAACCGAGTCGGTGGACAGGCGCACCCTGTGATCCGTGACAAATCCTCCAGCAGCACTGAATGTGCGTTCTGAAAGAACGCTGGATGCAGGACAGGCCAGTAGCTCAATTGCATACTGTGCAAGCTCTGGCCAGTGATCCATCCTCAAGACCCAGTAAGCCAGAGGATTTTCGGTGGGGAAGGTGTCCAAGTCTGACCTTGCCCCTAGGTATTCCTGGACCATGTATATCAGACGCTGGCGATGGTTGCGGGAACCGATCATACTTTGGGGCTGCGGACTAAAGAATTGTCTGAACGCATCGGTCAGACGGCCACCTTCCCTACCGCTCCTTCTTTGACTGCCCGAAGCCTCAGCAACTCGTTGTCCAGGACCAGGAGTTTGTAACCTCCCAGTCTCTGGGAACGCGTTGCACAGACCTTTCTGCAAGGCCTCCCGGAGTTGTCTCATCCTCTGCTCCCTCTGCGACGGTACGATAAGGTCCGCAACCTTACCGTTGTACCGTGGATCAAGGAGAGTGGCCAGCCAGTAATGGTCCCTCTCCTTGATCCGAAGAATACGAGGATCCTTCCGCAGACTTTGCAGGATCAGGGAGGCCATGCAGCGTAGGTTAGCTGAGGCATTCAGTCCGGAGTCCTCTGGGTCACTAAGGACGACATGATCCGCAGCCACCTCCTCCCAGCCACGTACAAGTCCACTGGTTTCTTGGGACTGTAAATCATCCCTAAAAGACTGCTGCTGATGATGCTGAGTGCCAGCCTCCACCTCCATGCTGACACAATCCTCCTCCTCCTCCTCCTCCTCTTCCTGTGCGATGGGTGGGACAGAAGGAACACTGTCTGGGTAAAGGGGGCCTTGAGAGGCAAGGAAGTCCTCCTCTTCCTGCCTCTGTTCTGCCTCAAGTACCCTGTCCATTATTCCACGCAGCGTGTGCTCCAACAGGTGGACAAGAGGTACAGTGTCACTGATGCATGCACTGTCACTGCTCACCATCCTCGTGGCCTCCTCAAATGGTGCCAGGACAGTGCATGCATCCCTGATCATGCCCCACTGGCGTGGTGAAAAAAACCCGAGCTCCCCTGACCCTGTCTAGGTGCCGTAGTCGCACAGGTACTCATTGATGGCCCTCTGGTGCATGTGCAGCCGCTGCAGCATGGCCAACGTTGAGTTCCACCTGGTGGGCATGTCACATATAAGGCGGTTCTTGGGCAGGTTCAACTCCTTTTGCAGCTCAGCCAGGCGAGCACTGGCATTATAAGATCTGCGGAAATGCACACAGACTTTCCTGGCCTGCCTCAGGACATCCTGTAAGCCCGGGTACCTGCCCAAGATCCGCTGCACCACCAGGTTAAGGACGTGAGCCATACAGGGCACATGGGTCAGTTGTCCCTGTCGGAGGGCGGAGAGGAGGTTGGTGCCATTGTCGCAAACCACCATTCCTGGCTTAAGCTGGCGTGGCGTCAACCACCTCTCGGCCTGCCCCTGCAGAGCAGACAGGACCTCTGCCCCAGTGTGGCTCCTGTCACCCAAACACACCAGCGCAAGCACGGCATGGCATCTTTTTGCCTGTGTACTTGCGTAGCCCCTTGAACGCCTACGGAGCACCGCTGGTTCCGAGGACAAACCACAGGAAGAGGCCATGGAGGAAGAAGAAGAGGAGGGGGTGGAGGAGAGAGGTGTGTCACAACCAGTAGTAGCATTTTGGAGGCGTGGCGGTGGAACAACCTCCAACACTACTGCACCTTGTCCTTCCCAGCTGCCAAAAGAGTGACCCAATGGGCCGTGAAAGAAAGGTAACGTCCCTGTCCATGCCTGCTGGACCATGAGTCAGCGGTAATATGCACCTTACCGCTGACCGCCCTGTCCAGCGAGGCCAAGACATTGCCTTCCACATGCCTGTAGAGAGCTGGAATCGCCTTCCGTGCAAAAAAGTGGCGTTTGGGAACCTGCCACTGAGGAACCGCACATTGCACAAACTCACGGAAGGGGGCAGAGTCTACCAACTGAAAAGGCAGCAGTTGAAGCGCTAGCAATTTAGCCAAGCTAGCATTCAACCGCTGGGCATGTGGATGGCTGGGAGTGAACTTCTTTCGACGGTCCAGCAGCTGGGGCAGGGAAATTTGCCTGCTAGAATCGGACGTTGGTGTACTGCTAGCAGAGTGCCCGCAAGTACTTGCCTGTGACACACCTAATTCTACACCTTCATTCCTCTCAGAGCAGGTTTCAGAGAGGAGTGAAGGTATAGTGGGGTTGGAGATCCCAGCTGATGCGGTGCAAGAAGAGGTCAGCTTTGTTCTTTGGTGTGGGTCTTTAAGGTAGGCTTGCCAACGAGCTGCATGGCAGGTCAACATATGTCTGATCAAGCATGTGGTGCCCAAGCGGCTGATGTTTTGGCCACGCGATATACGCTTGAGACATATGTTGCAAACAGCAGCTGTGCGATCTGATGCACTCGCCTCAAAAAAGGCCCACACCAAAGAACTTTTTGAATGACGGGCAGAGGCAGCGCCCTGCACAGGCGGAGCTCTGCGGTGTGATTCCGTCGGTGTGCTGCCCATACGCTGGCCACTCAAGGGCATCCTGCCTCGTTGGAGATGTGCCTCCTCATCCTCCTCCTCCTCCTCCTCTCTCCTATTAGGCACCCACGTGGAGTCAGTGACCTCATCATCCCCTCCCTCCTCATCACTGGAGCCAATCTGGCAGTATGCTGCAGCTGCTGGAGCCTGACTGACAGATTGGTGTCCTTCTTGAGCATCCCCTCTCTCTGCTCTCACGCTGCTGCCTTCCTCTAGCTGGGTATCATCATCAGATCCTTCCAAACGCTGGGCATCCTCCTGGAGCATGTACCCAACACTGTGCTCAAACAGTTCGGGGGACTCCTCAGGAGGAGGACATGGTGGGTCTAGGGAAGGATTGACTAATGAAGATAATGATACCAGAGAAGAGGACGCTTTGGCAGCTGCTTTGCCAGTACCCTGAGCCTGGGTGAGAGAGGATGAGGAGGATGAGGTGGGCTTGGTCATCCACTCTACCAAGTCTTCGGCATGATGTGGCTCAACATGTCCAGCTGCCGAAAAGAAGGACAAGCGTGTCCCATGGCCATGTGCTAATGACAATGCACCGCGTCCACGACCAGCACTGTTGCCCCCAGACACAGAGCCTGCTTGCCCTCTTTTTTTGCCTCCTGACTGTCTGCCTCTCCTTGTTTGCCTTCCAGACATTTTAATGGATGGCCTGCAGGGAGATGGGAAAAAGAGCAATAAGGGCTACCTTCAGGTGTATACTGTGCAGGAGGCTTAGCAACAATGACACTGACACTGTTCCCTGCCTATCCTTCTCTGTCCCTAAACTCAAGGATTTGAAATATGGAACAGCAAAATTGGTTTAGAACAGAATAGCACACTGTCAGTTTCACTCACTGTACCTCTCTGTCTCTAAACTCAAGGATTGAAAATATGGTTCAGCAAAATTGGTTTAGAATAGAATAGGACACTTCCCTCACTGTCCTACTCTGTCCCTCCCTACAAACAAGATTTAGCACAGAATAGCACACTGATAATTGCCACGAGTGTCCTTCTCTGTCCCTAAACTCAAGGATTGAAAATATGGAACAGCAAAATTGGTTTAGAACAGAATAGCACACTGACACTTTCCCTCACTGTCCTACTCTGTCCCTCCCTACAAACAAGATTTAGCACAGAATAGCACACTGAGAATTGCCACGAGTGTCCTTCTCTGTCCCTAAACTCAAGGATTGAAAATATGGAACAGCTAAATTGGTTTAGAACAGAATAGCACACTGACACTTTCCCTCACTTTCCTACTCTGTCCCTCCCTACAAACAAGATTTAGCACAGAATAGCACACTGATAATTGCCACGAGTGTCCTTCTCTGTCCCTAAACTCAAGGATTGAAAATATGGAACAGCAAAATTGGTTTAGAACAGAATAGCACACTGACACTTTCCCTCACTGTCCTACTCTGTCCCTCCCTACAAACAAGATTTAGCACAGAATAGCACACTGTCACTGACACTCTCCCTACCTATCCTTATTTGTCCCTAAACACAAGGAATCCAGGATTAGTAAAGGAAAAATAATGACACTGTCCCTGCCTATGCTTCTCTTTCCCTGCTCCGGAACACACTACACAAGGCCGCCGCGCTGGCGGCCTTTTATAGTGTGGGGCGTGTACTAAACCCCCTCAGCAATAATTGGCCACAGGCATCCTGCCTGTGGCCAATCATTGCTCTCCTCGCTGCCGGTGCTGTGATTGGCCAAGCATGCGGGGTCACAGTGCATGCTTGGCCAATCACAGCGCCTGGATGACACTGCGATGGCGTAGTGCATTGTGGGCCGTTCGCGTCACTCGAATTTGGCGCGAACGGCCCAAATCGTTCGATCTTCGTCGAACGATCGAACAGCCGATGTTCGAGTCGAACGTATGTTCGACTCGAACACGAAGCTCATCCCTAATCACAAGACATGAGAGCCTCTGAGAGGGACTTGCCTTGCCCAGCCCTGATTAACCACTTATGGCTTTGTTTTTTTTGTTTTTTTAAATAACAAACATGTTATACTCACCTCCACTGTGCAGTTCGTTTGGAAAAGAGTGGCCCCGATTCTCTGGTTCTCTGGTCCCTCGGCGGCTGTCTTGGCTCCTCCCTGCATCAGCTAACCCCCTTCTGGGAAGCACTCTCCCAAAGGGGTTAGCTTGCGGGCGCGCTCCCTCTTATACACGCTGCGTCCATAGACACAGCATGTATGACTCGTTCCCGCCCCCCCAGGGCCCGGGTCATTGGATGTGATTGACAGCAGCGCGAGCCAATGGCTGCACTGCTATCAATCTAGCCAATTAACGGCCAGACTCTGTGGAGAAGAGGACGCCGGGGGACGCGCACAGCAAGTGAACGGGCTCAGGTAAGTAAACCAGGGGGGCTGGGGGGCAGTCATTGCCAGGTGTTTTTTCACCTTAATGCATAGGATGCATTAAGGTGAAAAAACACGAACCTTTACAAACCCTTTAATGACCAGGCCATTTTTTGCGATACGGCACTGTGTCGCTTTAACTGACAATTGCGCGGTAATGCGACACTGTACCCAAATAAAATTGATGTCCTTTTTTTCCCACAAATAGAGCTTTCTTTTAGTGATATTTGATCACCTCTGCGGTTTTTATTTTTTGCACTATAAACAACAAAAGAGCAACAATTAAAAAAACAAACAAATAATATTTTTTACTTTTTGCTATAATAAATATCCAAAAAATGTATAAAAAAATAATAATTTCTTCATCAGTTTAGGCCAATATGTATTCTTCTACATATTTTTGGTACCAAAAAAACACAATTAGCGTACATTGATTAGTTTGCGCAAAAGACATTGCGGCCGCCCGCCATTGCACAGGTCCCTTTATACTCCTTTATACATGTATAGAGCCACGACAGGTCCTCTTTATTATCCTTTATACATGTATAGAGCCACGACAGGTCCTCTTTTTACTCCTATACATGTATAGAGCCACGACAGGTCCTCTTTATTATCCTTTATACATGTATAGAGCCATGACAGGTCCTCTTTATACATGTATAGAGCCACGACAGGTCCTCTTTTTACTCCTATACATGTATAGAGCCATGACGGGTCCCCTTTAGTTATCATGATATAAAATAATGAATGTGGGGGCCTTTTGGTGGGCGCGATTTTTTTTTTTTTGGGGGGGGGGCAGCATTTTTTTATTCTTAGTCCCAGGCAGCACAATGTCTTGGGCCGGCCCTGGTTTATAAGCATGCAGTGGCGGTGCGTCCATTAAGGGCACACGGGCGCCGACCCCTCTTTCCAGCCACCCCCTCTATGTAGATGGATAGATTCATGCATTGCATGAATCTATCCATGGCCGCCGCTGCCACCCCCTATTCTGGCGTCCGTACCCTTTTCTCGCCGGGCACCTGAATTACAGCGGCGGGGGGGGGGGTTTAGAGCACCTGATTAGAGCCATAGGCTCTAGTAGGTTTAAAAAAAGATGGACTCAGAGCGCAGAGCATTGCGCTCTCAGTCCACCAAGGTGTGTTAGAAAAGCGAATTAATATTCGCTTTTCAAGCACTGAACCGCCTCTCCACGGGTCTAATACCCATCACCTGATTGGCTGAAAGGACAGGAGCTGCAATTGGACGCCTACCAGGAGGAGGGGCGGAGACGCTTGGAGGACACAGGAGCAGCTGCCTGACCTGCTGCAAAATCCCACAGCTCGCCGCTGCCTGACCCGCCACCGAGATAGGGTAAGTGCCGGGCAGACGGTGAGCGAGCGGGCACAGTGGCGGCATTTGATAGGCACAGTGGCTGCGTTTGATGGGCACAGTGATTGCGTTTGATGGGCACAGTGGTTGCGTTTGATGGCACAGTGGCTGCAATTGATGGGCATAGTGCTTGCGTTTGATGGGCACAGTGGCTGCGTTTGATGGGCACAGTGGTTGCATTTGATGGGCACAGTGGTCACGTTTGATGGCACAGTGGCGGCATTTGATGGGCACAGTGGTTGCGTTTGATGGCACAGTGGCGGCATTTGATGGGCATAGTGGCTGCATTTGATGGGCACAGTGAGGCTGCAATTGACTTTTTTTTTCAGAATTTTTCAGTTTGTTTGCGCCCCCCCCCCAAACAATTTTGAGCACCAGTCGCCACTGTAAGCATGTCCACTCCCAAGCCTCGCTATATCCGCCCCTGTGACTCCAGAGTCTCTGGCTCTGCCGCTGTCATCGCCCACAACCATTGTCTCGGTTGCTGGGCAGCCGCCATAGCCGCTGTACATAGACAGCATGGCTCGGGATCGAGGCTGTATGAGTGCCCCCATAGAAAGCGGCTTTCTATTGGGGCACTCGCCGAAGAGGAGCCAGGAGCGCCAGACTGCAGAAGAAGAGGAACAGGGCTACCCTGTGCAAAAACCGTTGCACAAAGCAGGTAAGTATAACCAGTTCCGGTCTGCCTCCTGTAACTTTAATGCTACAGTGTGGCCCTGCTGCGCTGGATCACGTAAATATATATATATATATATATATATATACAGTGGAACCTTGGATTGCGAGTAATGCGGTTAACGAGCGTTTTGCAATACGAGCAATTATGTTTTAAAAATCCTAACTCGGTTTGCGAGTGTTGTCTCGCAAAACAAGCAGGACTCAAGCCTCTGCAGTGTGCAGTACCGCATTTGGCCAGAGGTGTGGGGGCGCCAGGGCCGTTCAGAAATAGTCAGAAACACTCGGAAATACTCCGATCCCGAGCCTTTCCGAATGCAGCCAGACGGTTTCCGAGTATTTTCGAAGTCTCTCCGGTGCCCCCCCACCTCTGGCCACATGCGGTATTGCATGCCATAAAAGTCAATGTGGAACGAATTATTCTCGTTTCCATTGACTTCTATGGGGAAACTCGCTTTGCTATGCGAGTGCTTTGGAATACAAGCATTCTCCTGGAAAGGATTATGCTTGTAAACCAAGGTTCCACTGTATATATGTATACAGTATCTCACAAAAGTGATTACACCCCTCACATTTTTGTAAATATTTTATTATATCTTTTCATGTGACAACACTGAATAAATGACACTTTGCTACAATGTAAAGTAGTGAGTGTACAGCTTGTATAACATTGTAAATTTGCTGTCCCCACAAAATAACTTAACACAGCCATTAATGTCTAAACCGCTGGCATCAAAAGTGAGTACACACCTAGGTGAAAATGTCCAAATTGGGCCCAATTAGCCATTTTCCCTCACCGGTGTCATGTGACTCATTAGTGTTACAAGGTCTCAGGTGTGAATGGGGAGCAGGTGTGTTAAATTTGGTGTTATCGCTCTCACTCTCTCATACTGGTCACTGGAAGTTCAACATGGCACCTCATGGCAAAGAACTCTCTGAGGATCTGAAAAAAAGAACTGTTGCTCTACATAAAGATGATCTAGGCCAGTGATGGTGAACCTTGGCACCCCAGATATTTTGGTACTACATTTCCCATTATGCTCAACTACACTGCAGAGTGCATGAGCATCATGGGAAATGTAGTTCCAAAACATCTGGGGTGCCAAAGTTCGCCATCACTGGCCTAGGCTATAAGAAGATTGCCAAGACCCTGAAACTGAGCTGCAGCACGGTGGCCAAGACCATACAGCGGCTTAACAGGACAGGTTCCGCTCAGAACAGGCCTCGCCATGGTCGACCAAAGTTAATTGCACGTGCTCAGCGTCATATCCAGAGATTGTCTTTGGGAAATAGACATATGAGTGCTGCCAGCATTGCTGCAGAGGTTGAAGGGGTGGGAGGTCAGCCTGTCAGTGCTCAGACCATACGCTGCACACTGCATCAAATTGGTCTGCATGGCTGTCGTCCCAGAAGGAAGCCTCTTCTAAAGATGATGCACAAAAAAGCCCACAAACAGTTTTCTAAAAGACAAGCAGACTAAGGCCATGGATTACTGGAACCATGTCCTGTGGTTTGATGAGACCAAGATAAACTTATTTGGTTCAGATGGTGTCAAGCGTGTGTGACGGCAACCAGGTGAGGAGTACAAAGACAAGTGTGTCTTGCCTACAGTCAAGCATGGTGGTGGGAGTGTCATGGTCTGGGGCTGCATGAGTGCTGCCGGGACTGGGGAGCTACAGTTCATTGAGGGAACCATGAATGACAACATGTACTGTGATATACTGAAGCAGAGCAGATCCCCTCTCTTCGGAGACTGGGCCGCAGGGCAGTATTCCAACATGATAACGACCCCAAACACACCTCCAAGATGACCACTGCTTTGCTAAAGAAGCTGAGGGTAAAGGTGATGGACTGGCCAAGCATGTCTCCAGACCTAAACCCTATTGAGCGCAAGGTCTCCAACATCCACCAGTTCTGTGATGTCATCATGAAGGAGGACTCCAGTGGCAACCTGTGAAGCTCTAGTGAACTCCATGCCCAAGAGGGTTAAGGCAGTGCTGGAAAATAATGGTGGCCACACAAAATATTGACACTTTGGGCCCAATTTTGACATTTTCACTTAGGGGTGTACTCACTTTTGTTGCCAGGGGTTTAGACATTAATGGCTGTGTGTTGAGTTATTTTGAGGGGACAGCAAATTTACACTGTTATACAAGCTGTACACTCACTACTTTACATTGTAGCAAAGTGTCATTTCTTCAGGGTTGTCACATAAAAAGATATAATAAAATATTTACAAAAATGTGAGGGGTGTACTTACTTTTGTGAGATACTGTATGTCTGTAGTGTTTACTTATCTCTCTCCAAAGTGCCATTGCTTTCTGCTGCTCCGTTCCATTGCTATCATCAGAGTCACTTCCGACAAGTTATCAGACACAGGAGATAACAGTATCTGGAAATTTGTGTCGGGAGGGAGCTTAGAGGTAGATAAGCAGAGAGTTTGTCTATTCACAGCACAGCTCTGCATGTTCCTTCATTCCTCTGCCTATGTGGAGTGGAGATGTGTGCCTTTCCTCCAATCAGCTCTCAGACAGTGTAAATCCACACCCACTGCTTAATGAGGAAACAAGATTTCTAACACGATCTGCACTTTCCAAAGAGTGTAGAAAGGGTAAGACAGCAGATATAAATGTAAAACATATATAGAAGGATTTGTTTAATCTCGGTGTATCATCTGAGGCTGTTCACTTCACTGGGTATATGTGAGGGTTTACATCCATTTTAAGGTAGAAGCTGCCCTCACCAGCTTTAGCCCCTGACCCTCAGTACTACAATGAACGTGACAAGAAGACACATAAGGAGCCAGGGGCTGACTTATCACCAGACTCCACTAATAGCTAACATATCCCTTCAAGGTCTTGTCTCCACTGACTTCACATATTCATTCATTCATTCCTGTCTTTTTTTTTTTACACTACTCTTTTGTGGTGAATGAGTAGATGCACTATGTGGTGGGGCGGGATCTGGGGGCCCTTCCAGATTCCGATAAGCCCCCCGCTCGATGACCCCCACAACCACCAACCAAGGTTGAGGGTAAGTATCTGGTATGGATTGTCAGGGGGTTCCCCTCAAAATCTATACCAGACCCAAAGGGCCCGGTTTGGAGTGGAGGGACGATCCCCGGACGTTGTTTTATTGTTCATTTTTAACTGCCGGCAATTCTTTTTTTCTCTTTTTTTACATTCAGCTGTCAGCGCTGACAACTGATGACTCATCGGTTGTTAAAGACCGCCCACTCCTTCACAACAATGACAGTTACTTCTTGTTAAGGACACCAGCAGCCGCCCAGCTCCTTTACATTGCGGTATTTACTACTGGTAATGAATATGCTGGCTTACACCAGGTGTTAAATTACCGCAGGTTTTCACTACTATAATACCGCATGACTTCATAAAATAACTCACGCAGTATTTTGGTAGCGTTTTTAGTGAATGACATTTTTGTTTTTTAAAAAACACTGTGCAGTATCTTACTGCATACTCGTTAGTGGTGCAACGGATCGGTGGTGATCTGAACGGGTTACCCTGTTCGGATCAGATCACCACGCGATCCGCGGAGCGCTCTGGAGCCTCGGCCGTAGGAAAGGCCGCGGCTTCGGCCTAGCTCCGGAGCGGTGGCCATCTTGGTACACCCGGCTTTGGCCGCTGTAGTGACGTTTCGCCGCCGTCTTGCTCCACCCCACACTCCTGCACAGTAATGATAGAGAAGGGGCCAAGCGGACATCTTGTTACACCCAACGGAGTTTTAGATTTCAACACAAAACGGAGCTTATCAGCTTTAATACATTATTTGGAAATCCATCGGACTGTTTACATTTTAAAAGCAGCAGCAAACCTTACATGCTTGCTAATGTGACGGAACACCTCTGATTTTCACATTTAACATTTAGTTAAATGTGAAAATCAGAGGTGTTCTGTCACATTAGCAACCATGTAAGGTCAGCAGGTTTGCTGCTGCTTTTAAATTTTAACATGTAAAGAGTCCGTTGGATTTACAAATACTGTATTTAAGCTTATAAGCTCCGTTTTGTGTTGAAAATAACTGTGAAATTCAAAAATTCCGGTGAATGTAACATTATTATTTTTGTGCTGATCCAAAAATGATCCGATCCGTGGCTCTGATCCGATCCGTGAGTTTTTTGATCCGTTGCACCCCTAATACTCGTATGTAGTAAAATGCTGCTTTGTGAATGGAGCCCAGTGTTTTAGAAGCTGCATTTACTCAGATAGAGCTCACCTCATTTCTTGGCTGGAGAATTCCCAGTATCATCTAATCCAGCCTATCATTCTTGAACCCCTGAAATAACTTTCTGATCTTAGCTAACCCCTGCTAAAAATTACTCTACCTACAGCTCAAAGTTTATGAGTCGGTCAGTGGGAAGAACGCTCCTTATATTTGTGGTAAGAATTCCCTTTTACATACGGCTATAAAGATCATTGGTGTTAAGCCTGGTACACATGATCGGATTTCCATCGGACAAAGCGTAGGACTTTTGTCCGAAGGGCGTTGGCCATGAACTTGTCTTGCATACATCCGGCAAAGAATTGTCAGCCAACAAACACAAAACTACGTGTTTTTTCAGCTCTTTAGCACCACCCTTTGGGCAACTTCTGCTAGTGTTGTATTATGGTGAACATTGCTTCCGAGCATGTGTTTGTACTTTGGATTTTTTCCGACGGACTTGTGTACACACGATTGGATAATCCGACAACACACATTTGTTGGCGGAAATTCCGACAATTGTCTGATGGAGCATACAAACGGTGGGATTTTCTGATAACAGCCTGTCCTCACACAATTCCCGTCAGAAAATCAGATCGTGTGTACGGGCCTTTAGTGGGAACTTATCTGTAAGGCACAAATTGCTTCTTGCTGAAGGAACCGCTAGCAACCCCTGGTTTATTTATCTACAAACCCCCACCCAAGCCTTATTGGTTCTGACCTGCCCCTTTCATTCATTGGATTTCAGTTCTGTCAATCATGGAGGCTCAGCATCACATTTGGGGTTACCTAGGATGGTCTACATACACAAAGTCTACCTACCGTGCTTCCCCAAAAATAAGATTATGTCATATTAATTCTGACTACAAAAAACACACTAGGGCTTTTTTTCAGGAGATGTCTTATTTACTTACAGTATAGTATGTACAATAATCCACATTTATTCAAATACAGTCATGACAATCTTAAAGTGGTTGTACCCCCCCAAAAAATAAAAAATATAATATCCTGAAAGCCTGATAGACAGAACAGTGCTTGCGCTGTGTCATTTACCCCTCTCCATGTTCTAAAAAATACTGGTAATAAAAACAATAAAATATTTTTTTTTAAAGTTCCTGTGTCCCATCTTCTCTCCCCCTCTCCATTTGTCAGCTCAGGAGACAGCATTGTAGTCAGTGAATGACATTCTGGGATCCCAAAAATAAACCTTGGTTAAAGTCATTACATAATTTTACAATCAGTTTTGTAAAAAGATTATATGATGTGCAGTGTGTCTCCTTTTGTAACTTCATTGTGGAAAATACCTTATTTACAGCTCACGTGACCCCCTTGAGCTCTTCTTCCCTGCTCCGAGCACTGCAGAGGGAGGGGCCTTTGACATCAGCTGGAAGAAGCTCTCCGGTGGGTCACGTGGGTGCCCAGAAGTGCTGTAAGCAAGGTATTTTCCACAATAAAGTTACACAAGGAGACACACTGCACTGTCATCCTTTTACAAAACAGATTACATGTTTTTACGACTTCAACTAGGGCTTATTTCCAGGGGAAGAGCATATATTACAGCCATCCTCGAATATAACGCTAAGTCTTATTTTCAGGGGTAGGGTTTATTTTCGGGAAAACAGGGTAGGAACTCCTCCAGACTGACATTCACCCATCAACACATTTTGATCTTTGCATAACTCCTCCCAAGAGCCAACCCACTGTGTATAATGATGGAGAGCTCTTAAAGCGGAGTTCCACCCAAAAGTGGAACTTTCGCTTTAAGGACTCCTAACACCCTGACATGCCACTTTTTTATAAGGGATGTAATGAAAAATGGAAGTTTATTCAAAAATGGGGATTAGCATGTTGATGAGATGTGGAAGAGAAGAAACCAGGGAAGGCAAAATAAAAGCTGATAAAACTTCAGTTTTATTATTTGGAAGTACTTAATTAAGAAGAAAAAAAAAGAATTGTACAGAAATAATTTTTCGTCTTTTTTTGTGTCTGATATTTTCTTATTTTTATTCACAAAAAAAAAAATTATTTATTTTACTTGTCCCTTAAAACAGACAATAACACATAGAAATAAAAAAAAAATCCCTAAGTTACAGAAATTAGGACCTCAAACATTGTTCAGCGTCCGCGGTTTATGTTTCCTGGAAAAGCTTCTATTTGTAATGTATTTAGTTATAAGGATTACTTTCTGTGTATTCACTGAGAATGGCAGATACCGTAAACAAATCTTTTCCTCTAATCTTTTTCAAGAGATCTGCTGACAGATTCGGTACCCCTGTATCTACAGCGCCACGTTCCTCAGGATAGCGCTCCCCCCAGTCTTTGTTTTGTGTTGTTGCAAATTTACTGTCCAGTTTAGCGCGCTTACCATAAGGCAGGTCACGCTCCCTTTCTGCCCATGCAGGATCATCAAATGACCTTGAACCAAGTCCGCCGTAATTAGGCCTGGCTTTATGTGATCTGTAGTCTGGTCCTAAGTCACGCTCATAACCGATATCTTGCAACATTTCATTTTCTAATCTTTGAATGTTGGGAGGCAGAGAGACCCTAGAAAAGGGTGCTTTCTCTGCCCTATAATCATCATACGCTCGATTTGCACCTTTTTTAGGAATATTGCTATAAGAGGGCTCATCCCACTTTTTATTGGACACAACAGGTTTGTCATCATACTGCCTTTTATTAGTATTCTCAAATTTTCCTGCCATCAGTCGCTCAAAGCCAAACTCTTCTTTGCTTCTGGATGTGGTAAACTCTGGCTGTCGTTCCATATACGGGGGCCGAGGAGCAGCCGGCTCCATCATCACCGCTGAACGATTGACCGTCTCAATACATTCTCGGTTTTGAAGGTTCTGGTTTTCCAGCAAAGATGCATTCACGTTCGGCTTATTGCTTTGAATTAATTCTACCATTTGCATTAGTAAATTCTGATCTGCCTGAACATTTTCCACAAGGGTTGCATTTTGTGCTACGGAGGCCATTGGCATTGATAAATTCGGACTGAACTGAGCAACAACTGCAGGATTTTTAGATGCCAAACTATTCAACTGCTGAAACGGAGAAACATTTTCCATACTTGCCAGATTCTGTGTCAAAGGGCCAGCTTGCATTAACTGGTTGGCTGGTGCATTTTCTAGATTTGCATTATCTAGCAAAAATGATTGTAACATGAGTATTTCTGAATCCATCTTTGAACTGGCTGTTGTTGTGGGACCTTCTGGAAGCAGATCAAGCAAGGCCATTAATTGCTTAAAAAACTCAATATCCTCATCGGTTTCCTCAATCTCTAAATCTGAGTTAGCTTGTGCCAAGGGCATTTGAGGATTATGGTTTAATTGGAAAATTGGGGCTCCTTGTAGCCTATGTGGAATAGTAGCATTGAGAGGGTTGAATGGTTTCTTATCGTTTGGGTGATAAGGACGACCTAGGGTATGCAGACTGATGTTTCCTAATTCTAACAGTGGGAATATATTCTGCTCTGCCAAGCGTGCTCTAATAGCATTCTTCACAAATGTCGTGGCTACATTCTTTGCCCTGGCCACTTTCACCGGGAAAAGAGCCTGTTCTTTTAACTTGTCCGTGTGAAACTTCACTACAGATGTCACCTTCTGTAGGAGCCTTGTGACTGTAGCTGCTTCATCTTCATCACCAATCACAAATGAGTCCAGAATTTTCAGAACTTGCTTCATTTTCTTTTGTCTTTCTCCTTCAGGATCCCACCTTGTTTTCCGCTTGGATTTTTTAGCTTCTGTTGACTTCACATTCATCATTGGTACCTGTAATGTAGATCAGAAATATTCATTTTTTGTGAAATCAGCCTCTTAAAAAATAAAATAAAAATAAGTTTCTACATGAATACTAATATGTGTATGTGAATGGTGCTGCACTGTTGTAAAACTATAATAAAACCTGTGGGAAACAAGTAGTAGTACTAAAACTGTGCACAAGATGGCAGTAAAAGCAAAACGTCAAATACAAACTTCCAAAGTGAAACTGAAAAAAAAAAAGTATCCAATACAAATGTAAACCTTGAGCGAAAAAAAAAAGAATAAATCAATCAGTGCTCATAAAATGCATGTCCATGCATGTAGTAAAATTATTATAAAAAGTCTCTAGAATAATCCTGAGATGAGGAGTGAAAGATGGTGCTTCAATCTTAAAAAAAAAAAAAAAACCCTGCAAGACAAAGGCATTATGTATTACTTACCTCCGATCGAAGCTCCCGCAGCGGTCCTAGTCTTCCCCTCCAGCCGCCGACATGTCGTCCCGGAATTACTTCCAGGTATCGCGGCTCCGGCGCTGTGACTGGCCGAAGCCGTGATGACGTCACTCCCGCATATGCGCGGGAGCCTGTAGCAACGGCACATAGGTGCCATTGCTTCAGTTTGCCCCAGGGGATATCTCCTAAACCGTGCAGGTTTAGGAGATATCCACGTTAGCTATAGGTATGCCTTAATATAGGCTTACCTGTAGCATAAGGTTGTAAAGAAGGGTTTACAACCACTTAAACCATGCAAACTATGAAGAAAGTGACCGGTGACTCTTCATTCCATGCAGTGACACCTCTATGTCAAGTGGTTTCTCACCTTACTGCTGTAAGGCAACAGTATGGGAGAACAACCAAAAATTCAGATAGCTGGTGGATTTCTATAACCTTTGGGGGGTTCTCCTCCCATTAATCCAAGAATCCGTATTAGGTGGTGGATGGTGGCTCCTCTGTACTGAACTTCTTCCCTTTGCATCCCTTTCAGGGTGAGTGTGGAAGGGGAATGCCCAAATAGTGTAGTATGTCGTATAAAAATGTGTTATTAAAACCAACATATGGTAACACTCACATTAAGCAAGATGAGACACAGTATAACATCCACGAGCGCCGAGTTAGTCTCCTGCATCACTTCCGGTGTGCCCGTCAGCCAATCCCGACGCATATTGTCACGTGTTGCATGACTTCATCAGGGTATCACCCGAAGGGAAACGGGAGATGAGCTCGGCGCTCGTGGATGTTATACTGTGTCTTATCTTTCTTAATGTGAGTGTTACCTTGTGTTGGTTTTAATAATACATTTTTATACGACATACAACACTATTTGGACATTCCCCTTCTTCCCTTTGCATCCCTTTCAGGGCGAGTGTGGACATTCAGTACAGAGGAGCCACCATCCACCACCTAATACAGATTATTGGATTAATGGGAGGATGACCCACCCAAAGGTTATAGAAGCCACCAGCTATCTATGCAAGGACCTACAGAGGATATCGGAATTTTTGGTTGTTCTCCCATGCCGTTACCTTAAAGTGGAGTTCCACCCATTTTTTTATGTTTGTCTGTGCTGCATGCCCTAAGCACATAGTTTTCACAATGGGCAATATATTTTTTTTTTGGATTGTAAATACCTTTTTTTCAGTTTTTCAGCCTAACTTCCTGGTCTTAATAGCCTAGGCTATTATGTCACAAGGCAATTCGCAAGGGTTCCTGGGATATCAGCGTCATGTATCCCATGACTCCTTGTGAATCGCCTCCTACCGAAATCTCGCGTGTTTTGTGTGACACTGTCATATTATAATTGTGTGCAGAGAGAGAGAGGAGGTTTCAGAAGTCATCAGAGATGTGTGGGTGGGCGGGACAGAGCAGCTATCGCACACCAGCCAATAGGATGGGGTCAGGGCGGGCCGCTACGTGTATGCAGCTCCGCCCCTTTTCTAAAGAAGCCAAATAATTGGCTGGTGTGCGATAGCTGCTTTGTCCCGCCCGCCCACCCACACATAGCTGATGACTTCTGAAAGCTCCTCCTCTCTCTCTGCACACAGTTATAATACAAGACAGTGTGACACAAAACACCAGCTTCCAGCATGCTCAGTCTTATAATATAACTTCTGAAAGTCTCTCTCTCTCTCTCCCTCTCTCTCTCTCCCTCTCTCTCCCTCCCTCTCTCTCCCTCCCTCTCTCTCCCTCCCTCTCTCTCCCTCCCTCTCCCTCTCCCTCTCCCTCTCCACAGTAATAATATAAGCAGGGCTTTTTTCAGCCAGAACGAAACCTGAGACAGCTGTTGAGACACTGAGGTTGTTCTGCAGTGGTCAGAGCTGGGGAGGGGTGTATTTAGATTGGGCACAGTGAGAGCTGTGGGGGGAGATATGGATTAAGCTGAGCTGTAGATAAGGGTGCAGAGGTGACATGTGGAGGGGCAGAGCGATAGTCTGTGGTATTATAGGGGTATTTTTATTTAAAAAGTGTCATTTCGGCTGGAACACCCCTTTAACCACTTAACGACCGCTCACTGTATATGTACGTCAGCAGAATGGCACCGACAGGCACAATCACGTACAGTGTACGTGATCGCCTTTGTACAGTTGGGGGGGTCCGATCGGACCCCCCCTCCTATACAGTGAGCGGCCGTTTATCGTTGGGGAGCGACCGGAGATGAGGGGGCAGCCATTCGATTCTGGCCACCCCCTCGCGATCGCTCCCGGCGAATGAAAATGCTCCCTCTGCCTGTGTAATGTAAACACAGGCAGAGGAAGTGATGTCATCTCTCCTCGCGGCAGTCTTTTCGTCCGCAGCGCCGAGGAGAGAAGAAGAAGCAGGTTAGTGCACCAACAGTCCACTGACACATAGGTACACATTTCACCCCCCAGATCACCCCCCAATCACAGTGTCACTGATTGCAGTGATCATTTATTTTACTGATCACTGCATTTAGTGTCATCTGTGACAGTAAAAAGTTGCAGGGCAGTTAGGGTTAGGCCCCTTTAGGTCCAGGGTAGCCCCCTAACCCCCCCTAATAAAGGTTTAACCCCTTGATCGCCCCCCAGGTAACCCTTTCACCCCCTAACGCCAGCGTCACTAAGCGATCGTATTTTCGATCGCTGTATTTAGTGCCGGTGGTGCCGTAGATAGCCAGTTATTTATTTTTAGTTTCGCCGCAGGTTTTTATAGCGTCAGGTACCCCCATATATTATTTTAACCCCCTGATTGCCCCTAGAGTTAACTCTTTCACCAGTGATCACCGTATAAGAGTCACTGGTGACACTGGTTACCCAGTTAGTTATTTAGGTAACCCGTCAGGTTTTTATATAGCGTCGGGTACCCCCATATTTAACCAAATAAAGGTTTTAACCCCCTGATTGCCCCTAGTTTACCCTTTCACCAGTGATCACCATATAAAGGTTACGGGTGACGCTGGTTGGTTAGTTTGCTTTTTATAGCATCAGGGCACCCGCCGTATATAACCCAATAAAGGTTTAACCCCCTGATCACCCGGCGGGTGAGATCAATTAGGTTTTAGCACCAGAGAGGGTCTGCGTCGCCCCAGGCAGCGTTAGGTTAGTGCCAGTAACGCTAACACCCACGCGCAAAGCATACACCCCCCTTAGTGGTATAGTATCTGAACAGATCAATATCTGATCAGATCTATACTAGCGTCCCCAGCAGTTTAGGGTTCCCAAAAACAGTGTTAGCGGGATCAGCCCAGATACCTGCTAGCACCTGCGTTTAGCCCCTCCGTCCAGCCCACCCAAGTGCAGGATCGATCACTGTCACTTACCAAACACAACACACATAACTGCAGCGCTCGCAGAGACAGGCCTGGTCCCTGCGATCGCTAACAGTTTTTTTAGTAGCGTTTGATATATTTGCTGACGACAGTCAGGTGCTTTTTTTCCTGTGAACCTTACTAGTGTACCCCTAAATTTAGAGCCCAAAATGGCAAGTCGAAGGTACACTAGTAAAGAGGCCTACGAGATTCTGAGCATGACAGATAGTGAAGAGGAGGTCACGTATCTGTCAAATTCAGGCTCAGAATATCTTCCCGTAGAAGACAGTGACGTCAGCGGCCCCACGTCAGATAGCTCTGACGACTAAGTTAAGGTCCCTGCTAAGGTCAGGCGTACCCGATCCCGATCTTCTGAGGTTGTTGAGGAGCAAGAACCGCAGGGCTCTCGTATCATGGAGCAGAGTAGTACTAGTGCCGCTATTCCTTCTGGTGAATTGGCAAGCACCAGCGGCCTAGTACAGCCTGGGCGTACATCCAGCACTGCAGTATCACGTGGTGACGTGGCGAGTCCCATAAGTGCAGTTCAAGCTGGCGAGGTGGCAAGCACAAGTAGTGTCCCGCTGCCACCAATAAGAAGACAAAGGCAGGCCCGTCGTACCCATAGTGCCCTTCCTGCAGAATTCGCCTATCCTGATTGGGTCCCCACCACATCTGCAGAACCCGTACTTCCCCCATTCACTGCCCAACCCGGTATTCGTGGAAACAGCTGATTTTATGCCAATTGATTATTATTCGCTGTTTTTCACGGAAGATCTCTATAGATCTATTGTGGACCAGAGTAATTTATATGCTGGTCAATTCATCGCCGCTAATCCCCAGTTGCCTTCCATTGCCAAAGATTGGAAACCAATTACGGTTTCCGAATTTAAGACCTTTCTGGGCCTTTCCCTCAACATGGGCACACAAATTCCCGTCATTGCGTGCTTATTGGTCCACGCACCCAATTGACCACATGCCCGTGTTCTCTGCCTCCATGCCCAGGAAACAATACGAGCAGATTTTGCGGTTCATGCACTTCAACGACAATGAACTTTGTCGTCCACGTGGGGACCCTGAGTACGACCGGCTCTTTAAAATTCGGCCCCTCATAAACCACTTCAATGAACGTTTTGCAGCCTTGTTTATTCCCGATCAAGCTGTCTGCGTTGATGAGTCCCTGATTAAATTTTCTGGCCGCTTGGCTTTCAAGCAGTACCTTCCCAGCAAGCGTGCCAGATACGGGGTCAAGCTCTATAAGTTCTGTGACAGGGCAACAGGCTATGTATGGAGCTTTATGGTTTATGAGGGAAAAAGATAGTCAGGTTGAGTCGGTCAACTGCCCGGATTACATAGGGAGCGCTGGCAAGATAGTGTGGAACTTGGTGTCACCCTTATTCGGAAAGGGGTACCACTTGTATGTGGACAATTATTACACGAGCGTGCCACTGTTTAGTCACTTGTTTGATCATCAGATTGGAGCATGTGGCACCGTGCGACCTAATCGCCGGGGCTTTCCCCAGCGGCTTGTAGATGCCCGTCTTAGGCTGGGGGAGAGAGCCTGCGTAAAGTGTAATAATTTGCTCGCTATGAAGTGGAGGGACAATAAGAATGTTTTCCTTCTTACCTCCCTTCATGCAGACACGACAGTCCAAATTCGTACAGCGACTGGTGTTGTGGAGAAACCCCTCTGTGTCCACGAATATAACCAAAATATGGGAGGGGTGGACCTCAACGACCAGTTGATGGCGCCGTATCTAATTGACCGTAAGGCGAGACGCTGGTACAAAAAAGTGTCTCTATCCTTATTCCAATTGGCTTTGCTGAACGCTCATGTGCTATACAGAGCTTCAGGCGGGACGTTATCTCTTCTAAAATTCCAGAATGAGATAGTCACAGAACTCCTGTATCCAGGCGGTTCTGCACCTCACCATCCCCAACCAAATGCAGTAAGCCGGCTGCATGAGAGGCATTATTCGTATGTCCTCCCGAGTACCCCTACCCAAAGCCACCCCCAAAAAAGATGTCGTGTCTGTAGCAAGCGCGGATTTAGGCGTGACACCGTCATTATTGTCCACTCTGTCCTGACAAACCTGGTCTTTGCCTTGGTGAATGTTTTGAATGCTACCACACAAAAGTGAAGTTTTAGCGTAGGGTACAGCATTTCACAGACTAGGACACACTTACACAGGGTCTCCCAAGATGCCATTACATTTTGAGAGACCCGAACCATTACAGTTGTTAAAGTTACAAAAAAAAAAAAAAAAAAAAAACACAAACAACACGTAAAAAACAAAAACAAAAAAAAAGATAAGAAAAAAAAAAATAGTTGTCGTTTTTATTGTTCTCTCTCTCTCTCTCTATTGTTCTGCTCTTTTTTACTGTATTCCATTCTGCAATGTTTTATCATGCTTGCTTTTCAGGTATGTAATTTTTTGTTTTCAGGTGCGCCATTCAACTGCAGCGCGGAATTATTTATCTTGACAGCAACAGCGTTTGCTCCCACGATACATAAAGCCGTGACTCCAGTGCTGTAGGAGGTGATTTCACCACCACAGTTAAAAAAAAAGAGCATATATGCCGAAGCATGGGGGCAGCAGGGGCGGAGGAGCGATTTTGCTCCTAATGCCGGGTATATACGGTCGAAATTCAGACGAAGGCTTGCCCGTGGAAAAGTCCGACCGTGTGTACGCGGCATAACTTTTTTGCGGGAAGATGCCCCCATGCTTCGGCATATATGCCCATCATTAGAAGTGGGTGGATGAAGGGAGGTATTCTAATGGTGGGCATGCCCACCGATCAATCTCTTTTTTTCGTTCAGCCAACAGGCTGCATGAAAAAAAAAGATTACAATACATGTCCAACAAGGACCAGCAACGTACTGGTATGTTGCTGGACTTTGAATGTTTATACCAGAATGATGCCTGCAGGTTTAGGTATCATCTTGGTATCATTCTTTTCAGCCAGTGGCCGGCTTTCATGTAAAAGCAATTCTAGCAGATAATTAGCCTCTAGACTGCTTTTACAAGCAGTGGGAGGGAATGACCCCCCCCCCCGGAAATAAACAGCGCCATTGGGAAATTGGGAAAGCATTTTATCACACCGATCTTGGTGTGGTCAGATGCTTTGAGGGCAGAGGAAAGATCTAGGGTCTAACCCCCCATTTTTTTTCAAAAAAAAAAAAGAGTACCTGTCACTACTTATTGCTATCATAGGGGATATTTACATTCCCTGAGATAATAAAAATGGTAAAAAAAAAAAAATATGGAAGGAACAGTTTAAAAATAAAATAGCAAAATAAATTAAAAAAAAAAAAAAAAAAAAAAAAAGCACCGCTGTCCCCCCCTGCTCTTGCGCAAAGGCGAACGCAAGCGCCAGTCTAGCATCATATGTAAACAGCAATTGCATCATGCATGTGAGGTATCACCGCGAAGGTCAGATCGAGGGCAGTAATTTTAGCAGTAGACCTCCTCTGTAAATCTAACGTGGTAACCTATAAAGGCTTTTAAAAATGAACGTAGTTTGTCGCCGCTGCGCGTTTGTGCACAATTTTAAAGCATGCCGTGTTTGGTATCCATGTACTCGGCCTAAGATCATCTTTTTTATTTCATCAAACATTTAGGCAATGTTAAATAAAAAAAAAAAAGTGTATTTTTTTTCCCCAAAAAATGCGTTTGAAAAATCACTGTGCAAATACTGTGTGGAAAAAAAAAATGCAACACCCACTATTTTAATCTGTAGGGCCTTTGCTTTAAAAAAATATATATAATGTTTGGTGGTTCAACATAATTTTCTTGCAAAAAAAAAATTTTTTTCATGTAAACAAAAAGTGTCAGAAAGGGCTTTGTCTTCAAGTGGTTAGAAGAGTGGATGATGTGTGACATAAGCTTCCTAATGTTGTGCATAAAATGCCAGGACAGTTCAAAACCCCCCCAAATGACCCCATTTTGGAAAGTAGACACCCCAAGCTATTTGCTGAGAGGCATGTTGAGCCCATTGAATATTTTTTTTTGTCCCAAGTGATTGAATAATGACAAAAAAAAAAAAGGTACAAAAAGTTGTCACTAAATGATATATTGCTCAAACATGCCATGGGCATATGTGGAATTACACCCCAAAATACATTGTTGCTTCTCCTGAGTACGGGGATACCACGTGTGAGACTTTTTAGGAGCCTAGCCGCGTACGGGACCCCGAAAACCAAGCACCGCCTTCAGGATTTCTATGGGTGTAAATTTTTGATTTCACTTCTCACTGCCTATCACAGTTTCGGAGGCCATGGAATGCCCAGATGGCACAAAACCCCCCCCCAAATGACCCCATTTTGGAAAGTAGACACCCCAAGCTATTTGCTGAGAGGTATGGTGAGTATTTTGCAGATCTCGCTTTTTGTCACAAAGTTTTGAAAATTTAAAAAAAATAAAAAAAAATAATATGTCTGTCTTTCTTCATTTTCAAAAACAAATGAGAGCTGTAAAATACTCACCATGCCTCTCAGCAAATAGCTTGGGGTGTCTACTTTCCAAAATGGGGTCATTTGGGAGGGGGGGGGGGGATTTGTGCTATTTTGGCATTTTATGGCCTTCAAAACTGTGATAGGCAGTGAGGAGTGAAATCAAAAATTTACGCCCTTAGAAATCCTGAAGGCGGTGCTTGGTTTTCGGGGTCCCGTACGCGGCTAGGCTCCTAAAGTCTCACACGTGGTATCCCCGTACTCAGGAGAAGCAACAATGTATTTTGGGGTGCAATTCCACATATGCCCATGGCATGTGTGAGCAATATATCATTCAGTGACAACTTTTTGTAATTTTTTTTTTGTCATTATTCAATCACTTGGGACAAAAAAAATTAAAATAGTCAATGGGCTCAACATGCCTCTCAGCAATTTCCTTGGGGTGTCTACTTTCCAAAATGGGGTCATTTGGGGGGGGTTTTGTACTGCCCTGCCATTTTAGCACCTCAAGAAATGAGATAGGCAGTCATAAATTAAAAGCTGTGTAAATTCCAGAAAATGTACCCTAGTTTGTAGACGCTATAACTTTTGCGCAAACCAATAAATATACGCTTATTGACATTTTTTTTTACTAAAGACATGTGGCTGAATACATTTTGGCCTAAATGTATGACTAAAATTTAGTTTATTCGATTTTTCTTATAACAAAAAGTAGAAAATATAATTTTTTTCAAAATTTTCGGTCTTTTTCCGTTTATAATCGCAAAAAATAAAAAATCGCAGAGGCAATCAAATACCATTAAAAGAAAGCTCTGTTTGTGGGAAGAAAAGGACGCAAATTTCGTTTGGGTACAACATTGCATGTCTGCACAATTTACAGTTAAAGCAGCGCAGTGCAAAATTCTGAATTCACCTCTGGTCCTTTAGCTACCAAATGGTCAGGGGCTTAAGTGGTTAAGGTAAGGTGAGAGGCCACTTCACACAGGAGGTGTCACTGCATGGGATGGAGAGACACCAGTCACTTTTATAGTTTGCACGGTTAAGATTGAAGCACCATCTTTCACTCCTCATCTCAGGATTATTCTAAGTATACAAAAGTAAGTACACCCCTCACATTTTTGTAAATATTTTATTATATCTTTTCATGTGACAAGACTGAAGAAATGACCCTTTACTACAATGTAAAGTAGTGAGTGTACAGCTTGTATAACAGTGTAAATTTGCTGTCCCCTCAAAATAACTCACACAGCCATTAATGTCTAAACCGCTGGCAACAAAAGTGAGTACACCCCTAAGTGAAAATGTCCAAATCGGGCCCAATTAGCCATTTTCCCTCCCTGGTGTTATGTGACTCGTTACTGTTCAAGGTCTCAGGTGTGAATGGGGAGCAGGTGTGTTAAATTTGGTGTTATCGCTCTCACTCTTTCATACTGGTCATTGGAAGTTCAACATGGCACCTCATGGCAAAGAACTCTGAGAATCTGAAAAAAATAAATAAAAAGAATAGTTGCTCTACATAAAGATGGCCTAGGCTATAAGATGATTGCCAAGACCCTGAAACTGAGCTGCAGCACGGTGGCCAAGACCATACAGCGGTTTACCAGACAGGTTCCACTCAGAACAGGCCTCGCCATGGTCCACCAAAGAAGTTGAGTGCACATGCTCAGCATCATATCCAGAAGTTGTCTGGGAAATAGACGTATGAGTGCTGCCAGCATTTCTGCAGAGGTTGAAGGGGTGGGGGGTCAGCCTGTCAGTGCTCAGACCATACGCCACACACTGCATCAAATTGGTCTACATTGGCTGTCGTCCCAGAAGGAAGCCTCTTCTAAAGATGATGCACAAGAAAGCCCACAAACCGTTTTCTGAAGACAAGCAGACTAAGGACATGGATTACTGGAACCATGTCCTGTGGTGTGATGAGACCAAGATAAATGTATTTGGTTCAGATGGTGTCAAGCGTGTGTGACGGCAACCAGGTGAGGAGTACAAAGACAAGTGTGTCTTGCCTACAGTCAAGCATGGTGATGGGAGTGTCATGGTCTGGGGCTGCATGAGTGCTGCCAGCACTGGGAAGCTACAGTTCATTGAGGGAACCATGAATGCCAACATGTACTGCGACATACTGAAGCAGAGCATGATCCCCTCCCTTCAGAAACTGGTCCGCAGGGCAGTATTCCAACATGATAACGACCCCAAAAACACCCCCAAGACGACCACTGCTTTGCTAAAGAAGCTGAGGGTAAAGGTGATGGACTGGCCAAGCATGTCTCCAGACCTAAAGCCTATTGAGCATCTGTGGGGCATCCTCAAACGGAAGGTGGAGGAGCGCAAGGTCTCGAACATCCACCAGCTTTGTGATGTCATCATGAAGGAGCGGAAGAGGACTCCAGTGACAACCTGTGAGGCTCTGGTGAACACAATGCCCAAGAGGTTTAGGGCAGTGCTGGTAAATAATGGTGGCCACACAAAATAGACACTTTGGGCCCATTTTGGACATTTTCACTTAGAGGTGTACTCACTTTTGTTGCCAGCGGTTTAGACATTATTGGCTGTGTGATGTGTTATTTTGAGGGGACAGGAAATTTACACTGTTATACAAGCTGTACACTCACTACTTTATATTGTAGCAAAGTGTCATTTCTTCAGTGTTGTCACATGAAAAGATATAATTTACAAAAATTGCATTGGATACCTTTTTTCAGTTACACCTTGAAAGGTTTCATTTTGTATTTGACATTTTGGTTTACTGCCATCTTGTGCACAGTTTTAGTAGTAGTACTACTACTACTACTTGTGTCACACAGGTTTTATTATAGTTTTACAACAGCGCAGCTCCATTCACATAAACATATTACTTTGGTCACGGCTTCAAATATGTCAGCTGCTCTATATCAATCCAGCTAGTATTATTAACCACTTGCGGACTGTCCTCAATGTACTGCAGAGGGGTGGCCCGTACGTTGCTGCCTGCATCCAGGTTTAGGGCGTGCAAATGCTGGGACCTGCTGATCAGCTTTGGCCAATCACAGCCCAAAGCTCTGTGTTGACAAGCAACACAGGGCTTTGTACAGAGGGAAATGATCTCTCGGTTTTTCATCCTAGCACAGCAGGGATAAGAGACAAAGAGATCTTTAGTAAAAATCAGCATACATTACATATTGTTAGACACATATTTAACCCCTTGATTGCCCTAGATGTTAACCCCCTTCCTGGCCAGTGTCATTAGTACAGTGACAGGTGTGGTGGGGAGTGCAGGAAGTTGGGAGGTGTGTAGGTGAGTCAGGTGGCAACGAAATGTGCAGACGTGGTGTGAGTGCAGGAACGAGGGAGGTGGGTAGGTGTGGTGGCGAGTGCAGAAAGGCGGGGAGGTGTGGTGGCGAGTGCAGAAAGGAGGAAAGGCGTGTAGGTGTGGTGGTGGCGAGTACAGAAAGGCGTGTAGGTGTGGTGGTGGCGAGTACAGAAAGGCGTGTAGGTGTGGTGGTGGCGAGTACAGAAAGGCGTGTAGGTGTGGTGGTGGCGAGTACAGAAAGGCGTGTAGGTGTGGTGGTGGCGAGTACAGAAAGGCGTGTAGGTGTGGTGGTGGCGAGTACAGAAATGCGTGTAGGTGTGGTGGTGGCGAGTACAGAAAGGCGTGTAGGTGTGGTGGTGGCGAGTACAGAAAGTCGTGTAGGTGTGGTGGTGGCGAGTACAGAAAGTCGTGTAGGTGTGGTGGTGGCGAGTACAGAAAGGCGTGTAGGTGTGGTGGTGGCGAGTACAGAAAGGCGTGTAGGTGTGGTGGTGGCGAGTACAGAAAGACGTGTAGGTGTGGTGGTGGCGAGTACAGAAAGGCGTGTAGGTGTGGTGGTGGCGAGTACAGAAAAGCGTGTAGGTGTGGTGGTGAGTACAGAAAAGCGTGTAGGTGAGTAGGTGTGGTTGCGAGTGCAGGAAGGATGGGAGGCATGTAGGTGTGGTGGCCAGTGCAGGAAGGAGGGGGGTGTGTAGGCGAGTGCAGGAAGGAGGGGAGGCGTGTAGGCGTGGTGGCGAGTGCAGGAAGGAGGGGAGGTGTATAGGTGTGGTGGTGCGTGCAGGAAGGAGGGGAGGCGTGGTGGTGCGTGCAGGAAGGAGGGGAGGCGTGGTGGTGCGGGCAGGAAGGAGGGGAGGCGTGGTGGTGCGGGCAGGAAGGAGGGGAGGCGAGTGCAGGAAGGAGGGGAGGCGAGTAGGCGAGTGCAGGAAGGAGGGGAGGCGAGTGCAGGAAGGAGGGGAGGCGAGTAGGCGAGTGCAGGAAGGAGGGGAGGCGAGTGCAGGAAGGAGGGGAGGCGAGTGCAGGAAGGAGGGGAGGCGAGTGCAGGAAGGAGGGGAGGCGAGTAGGCGAGGGGGCGAGTAGGCGAGTGCAGGAAGGAGGGGGGGCGAGTGCAGGAAGGAGGGGAGGCGAGTAGGCGAGTGCAGGAAGGAGGGGAGGCGAGTGCAGGAAGGAGGGGAGGCGAGTAGGCGAGTGCAGGAAGGAGGGGAGGCGAGTGCAGGAAGGAGGGGAGGCGAGTAGGCGAGTGCAGGAAGGAGGGGAGACGAGTGCAGGAAGGAGGGGAGGCGAGTAGGCGAGTGCAGGAAGGAGGGGAGGCGAGTGCAGGAAGGAGGGGAGGCGTGGTTGCGAGTGCAGGAAGGAGGGGAGGCGAGTAGGCGTGGTTGCGAGTGCAGGAAGGAGGGGAGGCGAGTAGGCGTGGTTGCGAGTGCAGGAAGGAGGGGAGGCGAGTAGGCGTGGTTGCGAGTGCAGGAAGGAGGGGAGGCGAGTAGGCGTGGTTGCGAGTGCAGGAAGGAGGGGAGGCGAGTAGGCGTGGTTGCGAGTGCAGGAAGGAGGGGAGGCGAGTAGGCGTGGTTGTGAGTGCAGGAAGGAGGGGAGGCGAGTAGGCGTGGTTGTGAGTGCAGGAAGGAGGGGAGGCGAGTAGGCGTGGTTGTGAGTGCAGGAAGGAGGGGAGGCGAGTAGGCGTGGTTGTGAGTGCAGGAAGGAGGGGAGGCGAGTAGGCGTGGTTGTGAGTGCAGGAAGGAGGGGAGGCGAGTAGGCGTGGTTGTGAGTGCAGGAAGGAGGGGAGGCGAGTAGGCGTGGTTGTGAGTGCAGGAAGGAGGGGAGGCGAGTAGGCGTGGTTGTGAGTGCAGGAAGGAGGGGAGGCGAGTAGGCGTGGTTGTGAGTGCAGGAAGGAGGGGAGGCGAGTAGGCGTGGTTGTGAGTGCAGGAAGGAGGGGAGGCGAGTAGGCGTGGTTGTGAGTGCAGGAAGGAGGGGAGGCGAGTAGGCGTGGTTGTGAGTGCAGGAAGGAGGGGAGGCGTGTAGGCGTGGTTGTGAGTGCAGGAAGGAGGGGAGGCGAGTAGGCGTGGTTGTGAGTGCAGGAAGGAGGGGAGGCGAGTAGGCGTGGTTGTGAGTGCAAGAAGGAGGGGAGGCGAGTAGGCGTGGTTGTGAGTGCAGGTGACTGCGGAATGTGCAGAGGTGGTGCGAGTGCAGATGACTGCGGAATGTGCAGAGGTGGTGCGAGTGCAGGAAGGAGTTAGAGCTGGGCGATTTTTTCCACAAAAAAAAAAAAAATCCACAATTTTTTTTTTTTAATAGGCCGAAGCCACGCCTAAAAACTCCTGCCCGCAGCTCCTCGGGACCAGCGCAGTGTCAGCGCCGGTCCTGGGGGGAAAAAAACAAATCGCTTTTTTTTTTAATATTAATCGATTTGACCTACCAACTCGATTTTTAAATCGAATCGATTTTTTTCCCAGCCCTAGAAGGCGTGTAGGTGTGGTGGCGAGTGCAGGAAGGAGGGAAGGTGTGGTGGCGAGTGCAGGAAGGAGGGAAGGTGTGGTGGCGAGTGCAGGAAGGAGGGAAGGTGTGGTGGCGAGTGCAGGAAGGAGGGAAGGTGTGGTGGCGAGTGCAGGAAGGAGGGAAGGTGTGGTGGCGAGTGCAGGAAGGAGGGAAGGTGTGGTGGCGAGTGCAGGAAGGAGGGAAGGCGTGGTGGCGAGTGCAGGAAGGCGGGAAGGCGTGGTGGCGAGTGCAGGAAGGCGGGGAGGCGTGGTGGCGAGTGCAGGAAGGCGGGGAGGCGTGGTGGAGAGTGCAGGAAGGAGGGGAGGCGAGTGCAGGAAGGAGGGGAGGCGTGGTGGTGAGTGCAGGAAGAAGGGGAGGCGTGGTGGTGAGTGCAGGAAGGCGGGGAGGCGTGGTGGTGAGTGCAGGAAGGCGGGGAGGCGTGGTGGTGAGTGCAGGAAGGCGTGGTGGCGAGTGCAGGAAGGCGTGGTGGTGAGTGCAGGAAGGCGTGTAGGCGTGGTGGTGAGTGCAGGAAGGAGGGGAGGCGTGTAGGAAGGAGGGGAGGCGTGGTGGCGAGTGCAGGAAGGAGGGGAGGCATGTAGGCGTGGTGGGGAGTGCAGGTGGCAGCGGAATGTGCAGACGTGGTGCGAGTGCAGGAAGAGGTGTTAGAGCTGGGCGATTTTTTTTTTTATAAAAAAACTCTATTTACGATTCAAAATTTTTTATTTTTTTTGATGGACACCGCACCGGTTCTGAGGAGCTGCGGGCAGGAGTTTTTAGGCGAGGCCGCGGCTTGGCCTAGTCCGCGGCGTCTGGCCTCGCGGACTAGGCCGAAGCCTCGCCTAAAAACTCCTGCCCGCAGCTTCTCAGGACTGGCGCGGTGTCAGCGCCGGTCCTGGGGGGAAAAAAACCCGAACAAATCCTTTTTTTTTTTTTAAATATTAATCGATTTGACCTACCAACTCAATTTTTAAATCAAATCGATTTTTTCCCAGCCCTAGAAGGCGTGGTGGTGAGTGCAGGAAGGAGGGGAAGCGTGTAGGTGTGGTAGCGAGTGCAGGAAGGAGGGGGAGGTGTGGTGGTGAGTCCAGGTGGCAGCGAAATGTGCAGACATGGTGTGAGTGCAGGTAAGAGGGGTGCAGTAACGAGGAAGGTGTGAAGGGAACGTGCAGACATGCCGATTGCAGGTGGAAAGTGAGCATGCAGGTGTAGTGGAGGGGGTGTTTTGGTGAGTGGCGGTTGGTGCAAGCTGTGGTGGTGAGTGCAGGAGGGAAGGCTTGCAGATGGTAGAGTGGTGTGGTATTGAGAGCAGGTGGGAGGGGATTGTGGCAGTGAATGCTGGTAGGCAAGGGGTGTGCAAACATGGTGCCAGGTGCAGGAAGGATGGGGGAATGCAAGTGTGGTGACGAATGCAGATGGAAGGCGAGCATGCAAGTGTGGTGGTGAGTGTAGGCTGGAGAGGAACTCTGATCAGTGCAGGTGGGAGGGAGGTATGGTGGTAAGTGCAGGCTGGATGAAGCCTGTAGGATGTACATGGGGGAGAGGGCTATGGCAGCAAGCGCAGGCAGGAAAGGGGGGGGCGTGGCAGCAAGCGCAGGCAGGAAAGGGGGGCGTGGCAGCAAGCGCAGGCAGGAAAGGGGGGGCGTGGCAGCAAGCGCAGGCAGGAAAGGGGGGGCGTGGCAGCAAGCGCAGGCAGGAAAGGGGGGGCGTGGCAGCAAGCGCAGGCAGGAAAGGGGGGGCGTGGCAGCAAGCGCAGGCAGGAAAGGGGGGGCGTGGCAGCAAGCGCAGGCAGGAAAGGGGGGCATGCAGGTGTGGTGAGAAGTTTTGGTATCAGATATACTTTGATAGAGGACCCCTGGATTGAGGAATCCTGACCCCCCCCCCCCTTTGTGTGTGCTGTGCTCACAGTACCATTCTAACGATGGGATCGTTCTTGTACATCTTGATGCCATCTTCCTCCTCGATCTCCACGGCCATCCTCCTCATGAAGAGCGCCCGGTCCTCTTTGCTGCTGAAAAGCGCCTTCAGAACAAACGGGTACTCTTTGGCCACATAATTCTTGCGATGTTTAAACCCGCACAAATGGTCCAACATGGGGACCACGCCTCCATCTCGCAGAGCTCACAGAAGTACTTGATTTCCACTCGAGCCTCTCGGATTTGGACCCGGTACTCCAGGATGTACTCCAGTCCGATGATTGGCTCCCGCTCCTTTATGGGCAGGTAATCTTTCAGGACGTACACATGTCTTCGGATGTGCTCCGGGACCACTCCCTGGACAAGGCTCTGCGGGGGATCCGGAATTTTTGGGACGTTGCTTGGCTTGGGCTCCGTTTTTTTCTGCTTTTCTGGATCATTGCTCGGCGTGGGCTTGGGTATTTGGGGTTTTTTCCGGCACGTTGGGTTTTCGGCTTGGCGGGGTCTCAGATTTTCCGTCCTTTTCCTGGTCCTTGCTAGACGTGGTGTCACGTTTTTGGTTCCTCTCCCGATCATTGCTTGGCGTGGTGTTGGGTCTTCTGTTCTTCTCCCGATCACCGATCGGCACGGTGTCAGGTCTTCGGTTCCTCTCCCGATCACCGATCGGCACGGTGTCGGGTCTTCGATTCCTTTCCCGATCACCGATCGTCGTAGTCTCAGGTCTTTGGTTCCTCTCCCGATCATTCCTCATGGAACGATCGGGATCTCTGTCTTTCCAGGTTCTATCCCGAGTCCTCCGGTCATCCTGGTCCTGTCGGTTCTGATCCGGCCTCTGGAAAGGTCTTCTGGGGTTCTCCATAGAGGAAGGGGTGAAGTCAGAGTCAGGACCCCTCCTGTCTCTCGGTACATACGGATTTCTCCTGGGTGGGGACCGCGGATCCCTCCTGGCCGGTCTTCTGTCAGCTGAACCTCGAGGAGGAGGAGAGCCGTCCCGCCAGCTCATAATTCTCCCAGCCCGATGTCTGAGCTGCTAAGAACCTTCTCACCGGCTTCCCTCACTCACCAATGGGGCCAATCTGACACTACGGCGCCAACAAACGGATGCTTAAAAAAGCGGCGAGGCACACGGCTCAGTAACTATGGCGGCCCCAAAAGGCTTCTGGGTAAAAGATGGCCGCGAGTAGGCACATGCGCAGTGAGCGGTTTTACTTGGATTTCCGCTATAGGCTCCGCCCTCCCTCGTTCCCTGACAGGTCCCGGTAAAGAGGGGGTTGTCTAACCGTTTTTTGCGCTGCCATAGGGTGGCCAGCTATATTGAGGCGGCACCAGCTCTAGGAGGTGGAGCAGCGGAGGGAAGGTCAAGATCGGTGTTTCGTCAGATTAGGCGACCTGATAATTTTGTAACGGAAGTGACGTTCCGTCGCGGCCATCTTTGTACACCCCGCACTCGGCCGCAGTAAGGATACAGTGAGAAGGCGGTGTTGTACACCCACCGGAGTTGAGTGAAAGCGCCTTAGTACTAGCCTGTGTCCGCCCCTCCAACACTCTACTCCGCTCCTTGTTTCCCATTTTATTTCCTTTAATCCCCCCACATCTTAGCTGATTTATTCCACTGTGTCCGCCGAGCCACACTTCATCCTATGACCTGTCTGTGTATTCACTTCCTCCCCCCACTGCTTTCATCCTGTGCTGTCTCACCATGCCTGCACCCCCCTATACGGGTATAGGGGGGTTCAGGCATGGTGATTAGGGGGGTCCAGGCATGGTGATATGGGGGTGCAGCCAGGCATGGTGAAATATACCCCATGTCTGCACCCCCCCCCCCCCATATCACCATGCCTGCACCCCCCATACCTCATGTCACCATGCCTGCACACCCCCCCTACCCCATGTCATCATGGCTGCACCCCCCATATAACCCATGTCTGCACCCCTCCCCCCATGTCACCATGCTTGCACCCCCCAAGTCATCATGTCTACACCTCCATATACCCCATGTCTGTACCCCTCCCCATATACCCCATGTCACCATGCCTGCACCCCCCAAGTCATCATGTCTACACCTCCATATACCCCATGTCTGTACCCCTCCCCCATATACACCATGTCTGCACCCCCACATATACACCATGTCTGCACCCCCCATATACCCCATGTCTGCACCCCTCCCCCATGTCACCATGCCTACACCCCCCCCCCAAGTCATCATGTCTACATCCCCATATACCCCATGTCTGCACCCCTCCCCCCATATACTCCATGTCTGCACCCCCACATATACACCATGTCTGCACCCCCCATATACCCCATTTCACCATGCCTGCACCCCCCATATACCCCATTTCACCATGCCTGCACCCCCACCCACATATCACCATGCCTGCACCCCATATACCCCATGTTCCCATGCCTGCACCCCCATATACCTTATGTCACCATGCCTGCACCCCCTCCCCCATATCACAATGCCTGCACCCCCATGTCACTATGCCTGCACCCCTCCTCCCCCATATCACCATGCCTGCACTCCCATATAACCCATGTCACTATGCCTGCACCCCCCCCATATACCCCTTTGTCACCATGCCTACACCCCATATACCCAATGTCACCATGCCAGCACTCCTCCCAACCCTATTTCACCATACCTGCATCCCCTCCAACCCCATATACCTCATGTCACCATGTCTGTACTCCCCTTCACCCCCTCCCCCCATAACCCTCATATCTAAATCCTCCTCTTCTCCTATAATCCCCCGGGTTACACTGTAGGTGTGGGATTGTCCACTCTCTTCCCGTAGAAGTGTCCCGTTCCCTCCAGTAGACATGTCCTCTCCTCCATTGGAAATGTCCCCTTTCCCCTGCTGGAAGGGTCCTCGTCTTCATTGAAGGGCCTCTCCTCTTTTGGAAATGTCCTCTTCTTTGGTGGAAGGGTCCCCTCTGCTCTGTTTAAAGGGTTGTCTCCTCTGGTGGAAATGTCCTTTCTCCTCTGGTGGGAGGATCCCCTCTTTGAGTGAAAGTACTCTTTTCCCCTTCCACCCCCGTATGTGGCCCTTGGGGCACTATTCCTCCGATACACACTAATGATGGAGCTTAGTCCTTCCACTGACACCAATGATGGGGCCCTATTCCTTCCACTGACACCAATGATAGAGCCCTATCCCTTCCACTGACAACAATGATAGGGCACTATTCCTCCCACTGGCACAGCGATGGGGAACTAGTCCCTCCACTGACACCAATGATGGGACACTAGTTCTCCCACCGACACCAATGATGGGACACTAGTTCTCCCACCGACACCAGTGATGGGGCACTGAATCTCCCACTGACCCCAATGATAAGGCACCATTCCTCCCACTGGCACCAATGAAAAGAAAGAAAAAAAAAGCGCCAAGTATAGCAAACAACCAATAAGCAGCAACTTTTCTGTGAAATATTGGCACAGTTCCAATACAATATAACTTTATAAAGTTACCCTATTTGAATATATAAAACATGAAAAACATAGAAAACATAAAAAGTCCACAAGTGACGTATTCTAGTATTCCAGGTGAGTTTCACCACCATCCACCACCTTGAAGTGTGATCCTGTGCATCGACACCACCACCCAAGGCTTACCAAATTGTGTGGACCTCATTACAAAAGGTCAGTAAATCCTTGTGGCTCCATACCCAGCCAGGGCCTTTATACTTCAGAGGGTCTTCCAAGTTGGCACATCAATTCTCCCAACGTGATTGTCATTGGAGATCCCCAAAATAGAAAAGGCTCCACATAGTGTAAAATCCCAACATTTATTGTACATGTATAAAAAGGTTGCACTTATAAAATAGATGCAAATAAAGTGCCTTAATTCGTATGCGTAGGTCGGCACACATACACAAAACTTGTCCTTCCAGGACACAAGAGTAACGGTGATGTCAGCACGTCACTCCGTCCTACACGCTTCGTCATATGTTGACGTCCTCCAGGGGCAAGATCGGGCACTGTTTCTCCTCCTATTGACAACAGGTGCAATATATATTTTTTACTCCCACTGACCACCAAGCCTGAGAGATTGTCTACTCTTACTGACACTGGAGCATTTTTATATTTCAACTGGCCACAGTCTGGCCCTCCTAAAGTCCGATCGACAGTAAACCGGAGCTTTGTTTAGAAAGTTTGGAGACCCCTGCTTTAAAGCATAAATGCACTTTAAAACAAAGTGCACTTACCCTCTTTGCACCTTCACCGGACCTAACCAAACTCTCTCTCTCTCTCATATATATATGTAGCGATACCCCCCAGCTAAGAGGGCTGCTGGTATAGATTTTTGGGCCTGTAACACTGTAACACACTGCTGTCAACCCCCAGTAACTGGCTCTAACCTCCCTTGGCACAGATAGTAGTAGACTAGGATTGTGAAACCCGTTAGGTGTGAGGGTCACAATGCCGCAACAAATGTATATATCCACACAGCAATAGGCTAAACCATAAGTTATTTTACTGGGTAAAAAGCATGCAGTTAAATAGTAGTGCAACAATATATGCAGAGCCCTGCAATATTAAATATACACAGCATGTAACAAGTGCAAAATTAACTGGTACGACACACGCTAAGTGTCTATTAGCTATGCTCGTGAGCCCCCCCCCCCCTCGTGGGCAAGATGGCGCCCAGACAGTATCTAAATGTATAAAGTCAGGCCTGACTATTGCAGATACGGTGCTTCCGTTGGGAAGGATCTTCGCTAGCAATGGTGGTGTACTTTGTAGGTTATTTGTAATCCACAGGGTAACACAACTGGTGTCTGCTTAGCAAATAACAAAGTCTAACTGATGCTACACAGCACACTGTCCCTCCGGCGTGCAAGGTGACGCTCTCTGGAAGTTGCAGCTCCTGATCAAGAACACTGAGCCTAAGACTAGTCAATAATCTCTGAGCAGGTGCTCTCTCACCCAACTGGACCAGTCCGTACAACTGACTTCCACAGCTGAGACTTCAGCTCACAGTCTCCCGGCAGTCCCTGGAGGGATGATGAACGAGATGACTCCTGGATTCTTCCGGTGAGAGGTCGGAGGGGTCTTTGGATCTCTGGGCCCGACTCTTAGGCCCAGTCCAGCGGCAGACCCAGCACAGGTTCCACTTGCTAGGTGGGCGGCGTCCAAAGAGACCCGCGTGTTGTTCCGCTCCCCCTTAAATAGCCTGCCCCAGCAGACCTTGCGCTGTACAATGTCCTCTGGGTGTCCCACTGCATACTGGGTAAGGTAGTCTTTCAGAGTTCCTTAAAGTAGCACCCCGCTACACACTCCCCCCCACTTAAAGTCTTTGGTCCCCAAAGATAACAGTTAACAAGACTTGTCAGCATGCAAACATACAACACAGTTCACGGCTGCAAAGGAGCCTGGCAGAGGAACTTCCCACCAAGCTCTAGGAGAGAGGTTGTCCTGTCCACAGATCACAGTAGTGGAAGTGGCTTGCCTAACTGTGCCAGGGAGTGAGCTGGGGTTGCCCTCCACCAAATTTACAGTAGAGGGGACAAGCTTATTTACTGTCCTTCTTGCAGTGGCAATAGTCTCTTCTGAACACTGTCCCATCTGAGAATACGTAAGTCTTCTTGGAGGATGGATAGTTCTTTTCACCCTTTGATCCCTGGGAGCCGGGGTTTCAACTGTAGGTGTTTCTTCCAATTCTCCTTCTTCCAAGTCAGGTGTATTGGATTCACATGGCTCAGGGGCTTCTACTTCTGGTGCAGAAAGGCATAAATAATTCCTAGGATCTTCCTCTGGAAAAGAGTCTTGAGCATGCTCCCATTCCTCAGTAAGAATAGCAAGTGGCACAAACTCAGCAGCCTCCGCATTCAAAGTGTCTCTAGCTGTAATCTCGGGTGGCGGAAAAACTGTGGTCATGGATTCAGGTGTTGGTGATGTCCATAGCCCATCCAGCTCCAATTCCTCCTCTTCACTCTGCTCTTGGGCATCCATCTCTGTTGAACTGGCTGCTTGAGACCTAGTGACAGGCCCAGGGGTATTTGAGTCTGAAAGCTGCTCTGAAAGATCTGAGGGAGGGGGCAAGCGAACTGCTTCGGAAAGGCGCAGCAGGTGATTCCTGTGCCATGTCTTCAATGGCCCCACACTTCCTTCTGGTTTAAGTTGGTATACTGGTAAACCTGGCAGTTGCTTGCAAATCACATAGGGTTGGGACATCCACCGGTCAGCCAATTTATGCTTCGCTGGTATGCCTAGGTTCCGCAACAGCACCCTGTCTCCTGGCTGTAAGTCATGAATCCGAACCTTCAGGTCATATTTCCGCTTATTCCTGGCTCCTCTCTGATTAGACGTAGCTTGGGCCTTCTCATATGCCAGTCTTAAGCTCTGTCTCAACCGATCCACATATCCCTTGTGGGAAGCAGCTCAAGTGTGGTCTATGGAAGTACCGAAGGCTAGATCTACTGGTAGTCTTGCTTCCCTACCGAACATCAGTCTGTATGGGGAGTACCCAGTAGCATCACTGGTGGTACTATTATATGCATGCACAATGGCGGCCACATGCCTGCCCCAATGTTGCTTTTTCTCACTACTCAAAGTCCCCAGCATGTTTAACAATGTTCTATTGAATTGCTCTGGCTGAGCATCCCCTTGTGGGTGGTTGGGGGTAGTTCGGGTCTTCTTTATGCCCAAGGAATCCAACAGCTTCCAGATCAGTCTACTTTCGAAGTCCCTTCCTTGATCCGAGTGAAGGCATTGAGGCAGGCCATAATGTACAAAGAACTTCTCAACAAGTACCTTGGCAACTGTGGAGGCCTTCTGATCCTTGGTTGGGAACGCCTGGGCGTAACGAGTGAAATGATCGGTTATCACCAGAACATTCCCATTTCCATTCAAATCAGGTTCTATACGAAGTAAATCAATGCATACTAGATCCAAGGGCCCTTGACTTTGTAGGTGGCCCATTGGGGCAGCTTGATGTGGCAGAGTCTTTCTTTGTATGCAACTTGCACAAGAATGGCAATATTCCTCCACTGCAGCCCGCATGCAGGGCCAATAGAACCGGTTCCTCACTAGCTGAAAAGTTCTTTCTGATCCTAAGTGACCAAGATCATCACGTAGAGCTGCCAGGACAGTCTTGCAGTATTTCTCAGGCAGAAACAGTTGCCACTTATTCTCCAGATCATCAGAGGGGCCCCTTCGGTAGACCACCCCTTGATGTATCTTGAGCCGATCCCATTCCTTCCTTAGCAGGCGAGCCTCTTTGAAGGGGTCCTTCAGAAGCAAGTCTGGGGTTTGGTTCTCTAATGCTTCCAGGGCCAACCCTCCCATCGAGTCTTCCAGTTGGTCTCTTCTCAGATCTCTCTTCGAGAGTCTGGGCAGGTTCTCTTCTCCAATCTGTGTCACATTACAATAACACTTGGGTACTCCAACCACTGAGACTCCAATCTCTTCAGCCCTTGATCCTCCACTAGCTTGGAGTTCTGCTCCCTGACACAGAGCTCGCACTCCCTCTGGGGTCAATCTGGTCCACTCTTCGGTCTGGTTAGTGGGAGCATGGGCCCTTCTTGATAAGGCATCTGCATCTCTGTTTCCAGCCCCAGGTCTGTACTTCAAACTGAAGGTAAATCCAGAGAGAGCAGCTAGCCATCGGTGGCCGGTGGCATCCAGCTTGGCAGTGGTCAGAAGGTAAGTGAGCGGGTTATTGTCGGTCTTAACCACAAATTCGGCTCCATACAAGTAGTCCTTCAGCTTGTCTACCACATCCCATTTTAAGGCTAGGAATTCTAACTTGTGGGTGGGGTAATTCCTTTCTGCTGGAGTCAAACATCTGCTCACATAAGCAACGGGTCTCAGCTGGCCATCGTACTCCTGGTACAGCACTCCCCCCAGGCCATCGTGACTGGCATCCACATGCAACTCATATGGCTTTTTGGTGTCTGCATAAGCCAAGACGGGGCAGAGGTCAAACTCTCCTTCAATCTGGTGAATGCTTCTTCACATCTCACAGTCCACTGGTCTTCCACAGACTTCCCTGGCTTCCTCGGGCCTGGGTCATCCTCCTCTCCTTCTGTCTTCAAGAGTTCATTTAAGGGCTTTGCAATCTTGGCGAACCCTTCCACAAACCTTCGGTAGTAGGAGCAGAACTCCAAGAACGATCAGAGCTCAGTCACTGTAGTGGGCCGGGGCCAGGTGGTGACAGCCTCCAGTTTCTCTGGGTCAGTGGACACCCCTTCTTCGGACACAATGTGCCCCAGATAATGGACTGAAGGTTGGTAGAACTGGCACTTTTCCATCGAGAGTTTGAGTCCTTCATCACTGAGCCTCTTCAAACCTTCTCTAGCCTCTCCTCATGCTCCTCTAGAGTCTTCCCAAAGACAATAATATCATCCAGGTACACCAGTACTTATATGAGATTCATGTCTCCTACTGTCTTCTCCATGAGTCGCTGGAAGGTGGCTGGTGCTTCTGACAAGCCTTGGGGCATGCGACTGAACTCATAGAACCCCACCGGGGTCATGAAGGCTGTCTTCTCCCGGTCCTCAAGTTGCATGGGAATCTGGTAATACCCACTCTTCAGGTCCATTACACTGAACCATTTGGCTCCAGACAGACTCTGTAGGGCATCCTCTATTCGGGGGGTGGTGTATTGATCGGGTATCGTTCTTCTGTTGAGGGTCCTATAATCGATACGCTACCTCAATGACCCATTTTTCTTCCTCACCACCACTATGGGGGATGCATAGGGACTTCTGGACTCCCGGATGACACCTGTTCTCTTGAGCTCTGCCAGCTGCTCTCGCAGATCCTCCAGGTCTGCCAAGGGGACCCTTCTGACTCTCTCTCTGAATGGCTTGTCCTCTTGCAGGCAAATCTGGTGGGTGGCACTCTTTGCACACCCCACATTGAACTCATCTTTGGAAAAGATCTTCTGCCATCTAGTCAGCTGAGCTCTGGCCCTCTTCCTCCATGCCAGTGGCAAAGCTGCTTCCTCCAAGCAGAGTTTCTTCATAGTGGCTCCCCCTTCTTCTGCATCCTCCAAGTCGGATAAGGCAACCGGAGTGGCAGGATTTACTTGGCCTAACAACATTCGGGCTGGGATCTTCATAGGTGTGTCAGTAGTGTTTTTGAGGCTCAAAGACACCCTGCCGTTCGCTTTCTTGGGAGCTCTTAGTGGGACCACTTCAGGGATGACTTCCAGCCCTGGGTGGGTGTCCAAGGGATCCGGCTCTAGGACTATGAAGGGACCAGGTTGTTCCCAAGTAAGCTTTACGGTAGCCTTCAGACTGGTAACTTCACCGGGCTGTAGTATCTTCTCCCTTCTGTCCAACTTCCAGACCTTTCCCACTCCTTCTTCTGGGGCTCTCTGCTCCAACACCAGACGTTGGTAAGCCTGTCGCAACATAGGATGGATCCGGGTTGTTGGGGCATCCTGTCCCTGGGCTATAGGGGCCAGCAATCTCCTGACCAAGTCAGTGTTCGTCCCTATTATGAGGGAACTCTTGTTGGCTCCTGGGGGCCGAGGGCAGACTACCGCCAATGTGTTGAAAACTTCTGTATCTACAGCTACCAAAGGGTCGAAGGCCAACCTAATTGGGAGGTATCCGTCATATGGGAAACTTTGGGTTCCAATTCCCCATATTTGCAAGTCTTCCAGTTTCTGCAAGGGCAGATGCTTCAGATGTTTCTGATAGAAGTCCCGGTACAGAAGGGTCACCTGAGCTCCTGTGTCAAGGATGGCCTTTGTATAGATCCCTTCTACTTGAATGGGAACCACTGTGGATGGTCCCAGTAGTTTGACTGGGAATTTCTTCGGAGAAGTTGCCTTCCTGGATTCCACTGGTTTGGCCTTCTGTGTTTTCTTCTTTTTCACTCTTTTCCTTGATCTAAGTCCTTGTTGGGCCTGGTATGCATTGATCTCTTTCCAAGTTTTGGGTTTTGACTTAAAGTGAGGAACAGTAAGTTCGTGGGCTGGGGAGTTGTTCCCCTCTCTCTTTGGCTTTTCTGGTTCTCTGATTCCGTTGGAGTTTATTGAAATTGGCGAGCACCCGGTTGACTCCCTCACCGGGGCCCTCTGAAGTTTTCCGCTGGTTTGCAGTATGACCCTTGCTTCTTTCTCGGGCTGGGACATTCTCGGCCATAATGTCCAACCCCTCCACAGTTGTAGCAAACTTTGTCTCTTCTGGCTTGCGGAGAAACTGGTGTTGGGGCACTCTGGTACACCTCCTTCTTCACCTCCTCTTTTTGCACGGCTCCTTGATTTTTAGCCATTAAGGAAGTCAACATCTCTAGAACTTGGGTCATTTGCGACTTTAAGACAGCCACCTCAGAGTCCCATTCCGTGGCCATGACAGACCTAACCCCGGCTGTGGGAGGAAAAGTGGGCTTCTCCAATATCCGCTGGTCTTTGAGTAATGCCTCTTTGTCTCTCACTATGCGCACGAGATCTGGATAGTTCAAAGACATGACTCCTCCAGTTTTCTTCAGGTGGAGCCAGACTGGATGAGAGCGTAGCGCTCCCTTCATGACTTTTCGCATCCTGGCTGCATCTATAGCCTGTGGTACCATTCCTTTCTTCAGTACTATCTGGCAAAGCATCTTGTTCAACCTTCTAACATACTCCAAAAACTGCTCCCCTGGCTGTTGAAGGGTATGTTCAAACTTATACATCAGATCGGTAACCTTTTCTAGCTGGCCAAACTCTTCCTGCAACATGGTTAGATAATCGAAAGCAGTGCAAGAAGTGTTACTGAATCGGAGGTTCTTCACCGCTTCTGCAGTGGCCCCCTTTAAACTTTCATTAATGCGCTGTTTCTTCTGAGTCTCTGTCACTTCCCAGCCTTCTACAGCCTGCATTGCTTGCTCTATCCATGTGTCAAAGTCCTCTTCCCCGAGTGGCACGGGCTGTTTGCCTGAAAATATTCTGAGCTTCCTGTACCCAGTCTCCACACATACTGTGTTGCTCTTCTGACATTTGGCAACCAGGTCCCCTAACGCATTAAGGAGTTCGGGGCCTATAACAGTCAGGGGCGCCGCAGAGGTTTCTGCCTCTTTTGGCTGTTCTTCCTTTACTGTCGGTTCAGGTGGCTCTTTCTTCATGGGCTTTGCGTGCGCTAGACCGTATATCTTCTGGTCTATGGCCTGTAAACTCTGACCTCTAAAGCTCTCTGGTATCCCTTCACGCCATTCTACCAGTGCGTAGGTGAAGGAGGCCTCTGAGTCTGATTTTAGATCCATTACCCTTGCCTTCTGACTCGGGGACAGTATCACCATGAGTCGCTCCACATCGCCCTCTGGCCAGTCTTCCCCAGGGAGTTCAATGACTACCGCCATGTCTGAACAAGTGCCGGTTGCTGCGCACCATTGTGTCACTACCAACGGATCCATGCCGATACTTCTGGCAGGCTCGGTTGCAGCGTACAGGATCCCAGACGAGCCCCCACGTGTAGCGATACCCCCAGCTAAGAGGGCTGCTGGTATAGATTTTTGGGCCTGTAACACGCTGCTGTCAACCCCCAGTAACTGGCTCTAACCTCCCTTGGCACAGATAGTAGTAGACTAGGATTGTGAAACCCATTAGGTGTGAGAGTCACAATGTCGCAACAAATGTATATATACACACAGCAATAGGCTTAACCATAATACACAGCATGTAACAAGTGCAAAATTAACTGGTACCACACGCGCTAAGTGTCTATTAGCTATGCTCGCGAGCCTCCCCCCCCCCTCGTGGGCAAGATGGCGCCCAGACAGTATCTAAACGTATAAAGTCAGGCCTGACTATTGCAGATACGGTGCATCCGTTGGGAAGGATCTTCGCTAGCAATGGTGGTGCACTTTGTAGGTTATTTGTAATCCACAGGGTAACACAACAGGTGTCTGCATAGCAAATAACAAAGTCTAACCGATGCTGCACAGCACACTGTCCCTCCGGTGTGCAAGGTGATGCTCTCTGAAAGTTGCAGCTCCTGAACAAGAACACTGGGCCTAAGACTAGTCAATAATCTCTGAGCAGGTGCTCTCTCACCCAACCGGACCAGTCCGTACAACCGACTTCCACAGCTGAAACTTCAGCTCACAGTCTCCCAGCAGTCCCTGGAGGGATGATGAACGAGATGACTCCTGGATTCTTCCGGTGAGAGGTCGGAGGGCTCTTTGGATCTCTGGGCCCGACTCTTAGGCCTAGTCCAGCGGCAGACCCAGCGCAGGTTCCACTTGCTAGGTGGGCAGCGTCCAAAGAGACCCGCGTGTTGTTCCGCTCCCCCTTAAATAGCCTGCTCCAGCAGACCTTGCACCGTGCAATGTCCTCTGGGTGTCCCACTGCATACTGGGTAAGGTAGTCTTTCAGAGTTCCTTAAAGTAGCACCCCGCTACATATTGTGGGGGGGTTAGCTCGGCAGCGGGTGTGTGTGATCCCCTGGATGGGCTCCCCACACAAAAACAGGCCCAGCAGACGGAGGTTGTGGTTTTCAAGATCAAAAAGGTGCGGTTTATTTCTCTATTTACAGTGACAAAAAACACAGCAAAGCAAAAAGAAACATAAACAAAATAAACCCTGGTCAGCTTGACCTCTGACTAAACATGCAGGTTTCCTAACTAACAACTGGGATCAGCCTGGTGCTGTCCTAGTCCCTAAGTCCCTGGTTTAGTAAATGTCCAAACAAATAGCCACACAGGCTTTGTCTCACCGCACAGGGGTTCACTCTCCCTAGACAGTCCACACAGGTCTGGGTCCAGGCATGAGCAAACACCTAATGAACCTGGGAGTTTTTATAGAGGCCTTAAACGAGCTGACAAGCTTCAGCTGGTCTCATCAACTCCCTGCCTGCACGACGCCCAGCCCTCTCCCTAGAGGTATGAATCATCCATGAGCCCACTAGCCTCAGCTGGGCTTCATCAACTCTCTCCCTAGTTGTATAAGTCGGCATAAAGCCTGAATCTGGGAGAAATATACCTACCCCCCTGGATGCAACCAGGTGACTTTACCTTCCTGCTGTCACATACCCCCCCCCTCTTGTTTTAACCTTGGGGTTGGAACACCAGCAATCAGGCATTCATGTACTCGAGACAAAGCATCCACATTCCCCATTTGAACGCCAGGGCGATGCTTTACTGTGAAGTTGAATTCCTGTAGGGCCAGGAACCACCTATTCACTCTTCTATTTGTCTCCTTGTTTTGAGCCATCCACTTTAACGGAGCGTGATCCGTAACCATGTCAAAGTGCCTACCTAGCAGATAGTACCGAAGGGAATCTAGAGCCCACTTCACCGCTAAACACTCCTTTTCAACCGTGGCGTAATTTACCTCATGGGACTTCAACTTCCTGCAGAGGTAAATGACTGGGTGCTCTTCCCCGTTCCAGACCTGGGACAATACTGCTCCTAACCCCACATCTGACGCATCACTTTGTACGACAAAGTCTTTAGAGAAGTCGGGTGAGTACAACACTGGCTGGCTACATAAGGCTTGTTTCAAGAATTGGAATGCTGCCTCAGCCTCGGGGGTCCATTTAATCATGACCGACCCTTTCCCTTTCGTCAGGTTGGTTAGGGGCACAGCCTTAGAAGTAGGGATGAGCTTCGTGTTCGAGTCGAACATACGTTCGACTCGAACATCGGCTGTTCGATCGTTCGACGAAGATCGAACGATTTGGGCCGTTCGCGCCAAATTCGAGTGACGCGAACGGCCCACAATGCACTACGCCATCGCAGTGTCATCCAGGCGCTGTGATTGGCCAAGCATGCACTGTGACCCCGCATGCTTGGCCAATCACAGCGCCGGCAGCGAGGAGAGCAATGATTGGCCACAGGCAGGATGCCTGTGGCCAATTATTGCTGAGGGGGTTTAGTACACGCCCCACACTATAAAAGGCCGCCAGCACGGCGGCCTAGTGTAGTGTGTTCCGGAGCAGGGATAGAGCAGCATAGGCAGGGACAGTGACTTTTATTTCTTTCTTGCTTAACCTGGATTCCTTTAGTTTAGGGAAAGAGAAGGATAGGTAGGGAGAGTGTCAGTGTGTTTTGTGCTTGTGCTATATTGTGCTTAAAAAAAACATTTTTTCTAGGGACAGAAAACTGTAGGTAGGGAGAGTGTGTCAGTTTCTTTCACTGTCAAAGTCCTTGTTTCCAGGGACCTGGAAGGACAGTGAGGTAATTCTCCTTGTGCTAAATTGTGCTTAAAAAAAACATTTTTTCTAGGGACAGAAAACTGTAGGTAGGGAGAGTGTGTCAGTTTCTTTCACTGTCAAAGTCCTTGTTTCCAGGGACCTGGAAGGACAGTGAGTGAATTCTCCTTGTGCTATATTGTGCTTAAAAAAAACATTTTTTCTAGGGACAGAAAACTGTAGGTAGGGAGAGTGTGTCAGTTTCTTTCACTGTCAAAGTCCTTGTTTCCAGGGACCTGGAAGGACAGTGAGGTAATTCTCCTTGTGCTAAATTGTGCTTAAAAAAAACATTTTTTCTAGGGACAGAAAACTGTAGGTAGGGAGAGTGTGTCAGTTTCTTTCACTGTCAAAGTCCTTGTTTCCAGGGACCTGGAAGGACAGTGAGGTAATTCTCCTTGTGCTAAATTGTGCTTAAAAAAAACATTTTTTCTAGGGACAGAAAACTGTAGGTAGGGAGAGTGTGTCAGTTTCTTTCACTGTCAAAGTCCTTGTTTCCAGGGACCTGGAAGGACAGTGAGTGAATTCTCCTTGTGCTATATTGTGCTTAAAAAAAACATTTTTTCTAGGGACAGAAAACTGTAGGTAGGGAGAGTGTGTCAGTTTCTTTCACTGTCAAAGTCCTTGTTTCCAGGGACCTGGAAGGACAGTGAGGTAATTCTCCTTGTGCTAAATTGTGCTTAAAAAAAACATTTTTTCTAGGGACAGAAAACTGTAGGTAGGGAGAGTGTGTCAGTTTCTTTCACTGTCAAAGTCCTTGTTTCCAGGGACCTGGAAGGACAGTGAGGTAATTCTCCTTGTGCTAAATTGTGCTTAAAAAAAACATTTTTTCTAGGGACAGAAAACTGTAGGTAGGGAGAGTGTGTCAGTTTCTTTCACTGTCAAAGTCCTTGTTTCCAGGGACCTGGAAGGACAGTGAGTGAATTCTCCTTGTGCTATATTGTGCTTAAAAAAAACATTTTTTCTAGGGACAGAAAACTGTAGGTAGGGAGAGTGTGTCAGTTTCTTTCACTGTCAAAGTCCTTGTTTCCAGGGACCTGGAAGGACAGTGAGGTAATTCTCCTTGTGCTAAATTGTGCTTAAAAAAAACATTTTTTCTAGGGACAGAAAACTGTAGGTAGGGAGAGTGTGTCAGTTTCTTTCACTGTCAAAGTCCTTGTTTCCAGGGACCTGGAAGGACAGTGAGGTAATTCTCCTTGTGCTAAATTGTGCTTAAAAAAAACATTTTTTCTAGGGACAGAAAACTGTAGGTAGGGAGAGTGTGTCAGTTTCTTTCACTGTCAAAGTCCTTGTTTCCAGGGACCTGGAAGGACAGTGAGGTAATTCTCCTTGTGCTAAATTGTGCTTAAAAAAAACATTTTTTCTAGGGACAGAAAACTGTAGGTAGGGAGAGTGTGTCAGTTTCTTTCACTGTCAAAGTCCTTGTTTCCAGGGACCTGGAAGGACAGTGAGTGAATTCTCCTTGTGCTATATTGTGCTTAAAAAAAACATTTTTTCTAGGGACAGAAAACTGTAGGTAGGGAGAGTGTGTCAGTTTCTTTCACTGTCAAAGTCCTTGTTTCCAGGGACCTGGAAGGACAGTGAGGTAATTCTCCTTGTGCTAAATTGTGCTTAAAAAAAACATTTTTTCTAGGGACAGAAAACTGTAGGTAGGGAGAGTGTGTCAGTTTCTTTCACTGTCAAAGTCCTTGTTTCCAGGGACCTGGAAGGACAGTGAGTGAATTCTCCTTGTGCTATATTGTGCTTAAAAAAAACATTTTTTCTAGGGACAGAAAACTGTAGGTAGGGAGAGTGTGTCAGTTTCTTTCACTGTCAAAGTCCTTGTTTCCAGGGACCTGGAAGGACAGTGAGGTAATTCTCCTTGTGCTAAATTGTGCTTAAAAAAAACATTTTTTCTAGGGACAGAAAACTGTAGGTAGGGAGAGTGTGTCAGTTTCTTTCACTGTCAAAGTCCTTGTTTCCAGGGACCTGGAAGGACAGTGAGGTAATTCTCCTTGTGCTAAATTGTGCTTAAAAAAAACATTTTTTCTAGGGACAGAAAACTGTAGGTAGGGAGAGTGTGTCAGTTTCTTTCACTGTCAAAGTCCTTGTTTCCAGGGACCTGGAAGGACAGTGAGTGAATTCTCCTTGTGCTATATTGTGCTTAAAAAAAACATTTTTTCTAGGGACAGAAAACTGTAGGTAGGGAGAGTGTGTCAGTTTCTTTCACTGTCAAAGTCCTTGTTTCCAGGGACCTGGAAGGACAGTGAGGTAATTCTCCTTGTGCTAAATTGTGCTTAAAAAAAACATTTTTTCTAGGGACAGAAAACTGTAGGTAGGGAGAGTGTGTCAGTTTCTTTCACTGTCAAAGTCCTTGTTTCCAGGGACCTGGAAGGACAGTGAGGTAATTCTCCTTGTGCTAAATTGTGCTTAAAAAAAACATTTTTTCTAGGGACAGAAAACTGTAGGTAGGGAGAGTGTGTCAGTTTCTTTCACTGTCAAAGTCCTTGTTTCCAGGGACCTGGAAGGACAGTGAGGTAATTCTCCTTGTGCTAAATTGTGCTTAAAAAAAACATTTTTTCTAGGGACAGAAAACTGTAGGTAGGGAGAGTGTCAGTTTCTTTCACTGTCAAAGTCCTTGTTTCCAGGGACCTGGAAGGACAGTGAGGTAATTTTCCTTGTGCTAAATTGTGCTTAAAAAAAACATTTTTTCTAGGGACAGAAAACTGTAGGTAGGGAGAGTGTGTCAGTTTCTTTCACTGTCAAAGTCCTTGTTTCCAGGGACCTGGAAGGACAGTGAGTGAATTCTCCTTGTGCTATATTGTGCTTAAAAAAAACATTTTTTCTAGGGACAGAAAACTGTAGGTAGGAAGAGTGTGTCAGTTTCTTTCACTGTCAAAGTCCTTGTTTCCAGGGACCTGGAAGGACAGTGAGGTAATTCTCCTTGTGCTAAATTGTGCTTAAAAAAAACATTTTTTCTAGGGACAGAAAACTGTAGGTAGGGAGAGTGTGTCAGTTTCTTTCACTGTCAAAGTCCTTGTTTCCAGGGACCTGGAAGGACAGTGAGGTAATTCTCCTTGTGCTAAATTGTGCTTAAAAAAAACATTTTTTCTAGGGACAGAAAACTGTAGGTAGGGAGAGTGTGTCAGTTTCTTTCACTGTCAAAGTCCTTGTTTCCAGGGACCTGGAAGGACAGTGAGGTAATTCTCCTTGTGCTAAATTGTGCTTAAAAAAAACATTTTTTCTAGGGACAGAAAACTGTAGGTAGGGAGAGTGTGTCAGTTTCTTTCACTGTCAAAGTCCTTGTTTCCAGGGACCTGGAAGGACAGTGAGGTAATTCTCCTTGTGATAAATTGTGCTTAAAAAAAACATTTTTTCTAGGGACAGAAAACTGTAGGTAGGGAGAGTGTGTCAGTTTCTTTCACTGTCAAAGTCCTTGTTTCCAGGGACCTGGAAGGACAGTGAGGTAATTCTCCTTGTGCTATATTGTGCTTAAAAAAAACATTTTTTCTAGGGACAGAAAACTGTAGGTAGGGAGAGTGTGTCAGTTTCTTTCACTGTCAAAGTCCTTGTTTCCAGGGACCTGGAAGGACAGTGAGGTAATTCTCCTTGTGATAAATTGTGCTTAAAAAAAACATTTTTTCTAGGGACAGAAAACTGTAGGTAGGGAGAGTGTGTCAGTTTCTTTCACTGTCAAAGTCCTTGTTTCAAGGGACAGAGAAGGACACCTGAAGGTAGCCCTTATTGCTTTTTTCCCATCTCCCTGCAGGCCATCTATTAGAATGTCTGGAAGGCAAACAAGGAGAGGCAGACAGTCAGGAGGCAATAAAAGAGGGCAAGCAGGCTCTGTGTCTGGGGGCAACAGTGCTGGTCGTGGACGCGGTGCATTGTCATCAGCACATGGCCATGGGACACGCTTGTCCTTCTTTTCGGCAGCTGGACATGTTGAGCCACATCATGCCGAAGACTTGGTAGAGTGGATGACCAAGCCCTCCTCCTCCTCCTCATCCTCTCTCACCCAGGCTCAGGGTACTGGAAAAGCAGCTGCCAAAGCGTCCTCTTCCCTGGTATCAATGTCAGACTCATCATCAGTCACTCCTTCCCTAGACCCACCATGTCCTCCTCCTGAGGAGTCCCCCGAACTGTTTCAGCACAGTGTTGGGTACATGCTCCAGGAGGATGCCCAGCGTTTCGAAGGGTCTGATGATGAAACCCAGCTAGAGGAAGGCAGTAGCGTGAGAGCAGACAGAGGGGATGCTCAAGAAGGACACCAATCTGGCAGTCATGTTCCAGCAGCTGCAGCATACTGCCAGATTGCCTCCAGTGATGAGGAGGGAGGTGATGATGAGGTCACTGACTCCACGTGGGTGCCTAATAGGAGAGAGGAGGAGGAGGAGGATGAGGAGGAGGCACATCTCCAACGAGGCAGGATGCCCTTTGGTGGCCAGCGTAAGGGCAGTACACCGACGGAATCACACCGCAGAGCTCCGCCTGTGCAGGGCGCTGCCTCTGCCCGTCATTCAAAAAGTTCTTTGGTGTGGGCCTTTTTTGAGGCTAGTGCATCAGATCGCACAGCTGCTGTTTGCAACATAATGTCTCAAGCGTATATCGCGTGGCCAAAACATCAGCCGCTTGGGTACCACATGCCTGACCAGACATATGTTGACCTGCCATGCAGCTCGTTGGCAAGCCTACCTCAAAGACCCACACCAAAGAACAAAGCGGACCTCTCCTTGCACCGCATCAGCTGGGATCTCCAACCCCACTATAACTTCAGTCCTCTCTGAAACATGCACTGAGAGGAATGAAGGTGTAGAATTAGGTGTGTCACAGCCAAGTACTTGCGGCCACTCTGCTAGCAGTACACCGACGTCCGATTCTAGCAGGCAAATTTCCCTGCCCCAGCTGCTGGACCGTCGAAAGAAGTTCACTCCCAGCCATCCACATGCCCAGCGGTTGAATGCTAGCTTGGCTAAATTGCTAGCGCTTCAACTGCTGCCTTTTCAGTTGGTAGACTCGGCCCCCTTCCGTGAGTTTGTGCAATGTGCGGTTCCTGAGTGGCAGGTTCCCAAACGCCACTTTTTCTCACGGAAGGCTATTCCGGCTCTCTACCGGCATGTGGAAGGCAATGTCTTGGCCTCGCTGGACAGGGCGGTCAGCGGTAAGGTGCATATTACCGCTGACTCATGGTCCAGCAGGCATGGACAGGGACGTTACCTTTCTTTCACGGCCCATTGGGTCACTCTTTTGGCAGCTGGGAAGGATGCAGGACAAGGTGCAGTAGTGTTGGAGGTTGTCCCACCGCCACGCCTCCAAAATGCTACTACTGGTTGTGACACACCTCTCTCCTCCACCCCCTCCTCTTCTTCTTCCTCCATGGCCTCTTCCTGTGGTTTGTCCTATGAACCAGCGGTGCTCCGTAGCCGTTCACGGGGCTACGCAAGTACGCAGGCAAAAAGATGCCATGCCGTGCTTGCGCTGGTGTGTTTGGGGGACAGAAGCCACACTGGGGCAGAGGTCCTGTCTGCTCTGCAGGGCCAGGCCGAGAGGTGGTTGACGCCACGCCAGCTTAAGCCAGGAATGGTGGTTTGCGACAATGGCACCAACCTCCTCTCCGCCCTCCGACAGGGACAACTGACCCATGTGCCCTGTGTGGCTCACGTCCTTAACCTGGTGGTGCAGCGGTTCTTGGGCAGGTACCCGGGCTTACAGGATGTCCTGAGGCAGGCCAGGAAAGTCTGTGTGCATTTCCGCAGATCTTATAATGCCAGTGCTCGCCTGGCTGAGCTGCAAAAGGAGTTGAACCTGCCCAAGAACCGCCTTATATGTGACATGCCCACCAGGTGGAACTCAACATTGGCCATGCTGCAGCGGCTGCACACGCAGCAGAGGGCCATCAATGAGTACCTGTGCGACTACGGCACCAGGACAGGGTCAGGGGAGCTTGTTTTTTTTTCTCCACGCCAGTGGGGCATGATCAGGGATGCATGCACTGTCCTGGCACCATTTGAGGAGGCCACGAGGATGGTGAGCAGTGACAGTGCATGCATCAGTGACACTGTACCTCTTGTCCACCTGTTGGAGCACACGCTGCGTGGAATAATGGACAGGGCACTTGAGGCAGAACAGAGGCAGGAAGAGGAGGACTTCCTTGCCTCTCAAGGCCCCCTTTACCCAGACAGTGTTCCTTCTGTCCCACCCATCGCACAGGAAGAGGAGGAGGAGGAGGAGGAGGAGGAGGATTGTGTCAGCATGGAGGTGGAGGCTGGCACTCAGCATCATCAGCAGCAGTCTTTTAGGGATGATTTACAGTCCCAAGAAACCAGTGGACTTGTACGTGGCTGGGAGGAGGTGGCTGCGGATCATGTCGTCCTTAGTGACCCAGAGGACTCCGGAGCGAATGCCTCAGCAAACCTACGCTGCATGGCCTCCCTGATCCTGCAAAGTCTGCGGAAGGATCCTCGTATTCTTCGGATCAAGGAGAGGGACCATTACTGGCTGGCCACTCTCCTTGATCCACGGTACAAGGGTAAGGTTGCGGACCTTATGTTACCGTCGCAGAGGGAGCAGAGGATGAGACAACTCCGGGAGGCCTTGCAGAAAGGTCTGTGCAACGCGTTCCCAGAGACTGGGAGGTTACAAACTCCTGGTCCTGGACAACGAGTTGCTGAGGCTTCGGCCAGTCAAAGAAGGAGCGGTGGGGAAGGTGGCCGTCTGACCGATGCGTTCAGACAATTCTTTAGTCCGCAGCCCCAAAGTATGATCGGTTCCAGCAACCATCGCCAGCGTCTGATAAACATGGTGCAGGAATATCTAGGGGCAAGGTCAGACTTGGACACCTTCCCCACCGAAAATCCTCTGGCTTACTGGGTCTTGAGGATGGATCACTGGCCAGAGCTTGCACAGTATGCAATTGAGCTACTGGCCTGTCCTGCATCCAGCGTTCTTTCGGAACGCACATTCAGTGCTGCTGGAGGATTTGTCACGGATCACAGGGTGCGCCTGTCCACCGACTCGGTTGATCGACTGACTTTCATCAAGATGAACCAGTCTTGGATCACCACCAGCTACCACACACCTGATGCTGATATAACAGACTAATTGATTTTAACATGTCACATCCCTTCAAGACTGATGCTGATGCTGAGTGCCTGTGCTGTTATGTTGACTGGCTATCCTCCTCCTCCGAGTCCTCAATGATACGATTGATGATGATAGCTTGGAAGATCATTTTTGTTTATGGGTGCCACCACCAGTGGCTAAGGCCCAATTTTTCAGCCCCTGTTTTACAGGGGCGTGTAATTACAATTTTCTTTTTCGTACATCACGGGACACAGAGCGACTTAGTCATTACTAATGGGTTATATAGTTTACCTTCAGGTGTTGGCACTGGCCAATTCCAAACCGGAAGTACCCTCCCCTATATAAGCCCCTCCCACCCGGGAGCACCTCAGTTTTTTGCCAGTGTCTAAGGTGTTGGCCAAAGAGTAACATGTGTTTTCACTGGGCTTGCGTACAGGTTCTTTTGGGCCTTAGTAAGCTGTTCCGGATCCCACCAAAAAAGCTTCATAGCTAAACGGTCGGTACCCGGGCCTTGCAGCAGAAGAGCAAGGTTTTGCCTGTAATGCTTCTCTTAGGAGGGCTGGACCCTGGGATCCAGAGCTCTGGTCATACCCACGACCAAGACGCTGTCTGTGCAGGGTGCTATACAGGTCCAGGGGAGTGGAATCCTTGGGAACCCGGTCCCTGAAGGTTTAATTACAATGCCTGCCGTGATAGGTGAAGTTTGGACTTTTGTGGACCAAACAAAGTCCTGCGGCGGGGATCAGGTAAGTGGGGGCCCTCAGGAACTTGGTTCTATTGGGGGACCCCCAAGCCTAATTTGTCTTTCTGTCTGTTACCTAACGGTATTCCCGCTAAATATCTGTGTTTGCCTATAACTACTGAAAATGTAAAATTTTAATAGTAGTCAAGAAAAAATAAAAAAAACAGGGACCGCGGTACCTGTGTTAAACCACTAGAGGCCGCTGTAGTCCATTTTTCTTGTAAATGTGGATCTTTGGTTTTTCTCAACTCAAAAGATCCAGGCAGCTGGTAAGTTTCTCTGAGGGAATCCACTTCCTCTGCCCTGTTGCTGCGTTCATCCACCGCACAGGCCCTCCGGCAAAAAGGGCCCTGGCTCCTAGTCCTCTGTTGGTTTTCGAAAAGGGCGCCATTGGCGCACGGGCGCGCGCGCGGGCGCGTGCACGCGCCTCCTATGAAAAAGAAGGGGCGGGGCGGGTGGATGACGCTCGATGCGCGCCGCGGCGCTTCTGCGCATGTGCGGGCGTCCCAGCATGGTTAAAAGACACAGTACAAGTGTCAGCTGCATGCAAACAGAGCTAGCAACAAACAGTGGCACACAGAGGCGGTTGATGCAGGCATCCCCATAGAAAGGCACTTTAGTGGACACCAGCTGGTATATAGCAGCACCTGTGTTAGACTATTACCAGCAAAAATTGGTGTATGACGACGGGAATACCTCAGCTTTGTGCTTAAGGGATATGTCGTCCAGACGCTCCGGAAATAGATCTTCCAGGAAGCCAAAGGGGTCTCCATCGGGCTCTGAGGATATTGGGCATGCTTGCACTGCACCAATCTCCCCTGAGAATGCAGAGGTCAGTAGCCGTAGAAACCCCGCAGGAATGCCTGGTGCTGCGGCTGTCCCCAGTCCACCAGCTCCTGTATATATAACAGAGGAGGTTTTATCCTCAACTCTGGGAGGATTGGAAGAGAGATTAACAGCATTGATCGCTGCTTCCCTGTCACAGGAAAAGCGCGTCCGATCTCCGTCTCCTCCTTCAGAGTGCCTGTTAGTGGAGGAACAGCCCCACACAGAGATCGACCTACCTGAAGGGGATCAGGATGAGGTTGATTCACTTATAGAGGAATCAACAGTGGAAGAACCTTTCTCAGCTTCTCAGGCTGAAAGATTATGGGTTCAGTCTCTGACTAACATGGTCCGATCAGCATTTAAAATGCCTCTGGCGGAACCACCATCCACTACGGTTTCCTCGCTGGGGTCGCTAAAAGCTCCCCAGGCGGTCTGTTCCTTCCCAATCCACCCTTTATTAGAAGGGCTTATTTACCAGGATTGGGAGCATCCTGATAAAATATTTGCTCCCCCCAAGAGATTTCCGGTGATCTATCCCATGGAGGATAAGTTCATAAGAAAATGGAGGGTCCCTATAGTGGACGCAGCCATCTCTTCTGTTAACAAATCACTGACATGTCCAGTAGATAATGTTCCAATGTTCAAAGACCCAATAGATAAAAAATTGGAGTCTTTACTAAAATCTGCTTTCTCTACAGCAAGTATGGTGACACAACCTGCGGTAGCAGCGATTGGAGTCTGCCAAGCAGTGAAAGATCAGTTGAAACAAGTCTTAAGGGACTTACCAGATCAGCAGGCTCATGCCCTAGCTGACCTGCCTAGAGCCTTGTGTTTTGCGGTGGACGCCATAAAGGATACAATCCAACAGGCCTCCCGCTTTACGCTGTCTATAGTACATATGCGTAGGCTTCTGTGGCTCAAAAACTGGTCTGCTGAAGCTCCCTGTAAAAAACTGCTGGTTAGCTTCCCATTTCATGGAGAACGCTTATTTGGAGAAGATCTGGACAAATATATCCAGAAAATTTCTGCCGGTAAAAGTTCACTCTTACCGGTTAAGAACAAGGGTAGAAGTCCTTCTTTTAAGAGGCCTACCTCTCCAGTCCCGGGCACATCGGCTGTGAAGCAGTTCCGACGGCCTCCGCGGTCAAATTCAGGGGGCAGAAATCAGGGACAATCACAGGGTAACAAGAAGCCCTGGATCAAGAGAGGTACAAAACCTCCCCCTAAGGCATGAAGTATTGCCCCCGCTCAATCGGGTGGGGGGAAGACTTCAGTTGTTCACAGAGACCTGGCGGGACACCATCAGAGTCAGATGGGTGCTCTCCGCAGTAAGTCTGGGATACAAGCTGGAGTTAAAAGGCACTCCTCCTGCCCAATTTATGAGGTCAAACGTGCCAAGAGATCCCCAAAAGAGAGGATCCCTCCTTCTGGCACTAGAACAACTATTGCTCCAAGGGGTAATCATGAAGGTTCCCCTGGAAGAAAGCGGATTCGGGTTTTACTCGAACCTTTTCACAGTCCCCAAACCAAATGGGGACGTGAGGCCCATATTAAATCTAAAAGGGCTAAACAAGTTCCTAAATATCAGGACCTTTCGGATGGAGTCGATCCGATCAGTGGCCACCGCCCTACAAGGGCAGGAATGGCTAGCCTCGATCGACATAAGGGATGCTTATCTGCATATTCCCATCTTTCCGGCCCATCAGAAATTTCTACGCTTTGCAGTAGAAGGGCGCCATTTTCAGTTCAGAGCCTTACCTTTCGGTCTGGCCACAGCACCACGAGTGTTCACAAAAATTCTGGCCCCATTATTGGCCAATCTAAGAACACAGGGTGTAACGATAATGGCATATCTAGACGACCTGCTACTAATAGACCACTCAGTGGAAAAGCTGGAAGTAGCTATTCACAAGACAATCGAGTATCTGGAATATCACGGTTGGATTATCAACCGGGACAAGTCAGCTCTAAGACCAGTCAAAAGTCTGGAATACTTAGGGCTAAGGCTGGATTCAAATCAGAGAAAGATTTTCTTACCTCCAGAGAAGGTGTCGTCTTTAAGAAATTTGACCCACTTAGTGGGTACAAAAAGAAAACCATCCATACGTCTCTGCATGAGGCTGCTGGGAAAGATGGTGGCTTCATTCGAAGCGGTACCCTACGGTCAATTCCATTCAAGGAATTTGCAAAAGGCCATACTGTCAGCCTGGAACAAAAAAGTTCAGGCTTTAGACTTACCAATGTCCCTGTCCCCTTCCGTTCGCAAGAGCCTCCATTGGTGGTTGGTGCCCCAGAATCTGGAAAGAGGGAAACCCTTCAGTCCGGTTTCTTGGAAGGTGGTCACTACAGATGCCAGCCTCATCGGCTGGGGGGCAGTGCTGGAGCAATGGTCTCTCCAGGGCAGGTGGTCAGAAGCAGAAAAGGCCCTGCCCATCAATCTCTTAGAGATACGAGCAGCCCGGTATGCCCTAGTAGCATGGACATCCAAACTCCAGGGGTCCCCTGTCAGAATTCAATCAGACAATGCCACGGCAGTGGCATATATCAATCATCAGGGTGGCACCAAAAGTCGTGCAGCCCAGAAGGAAGCAAATTGCATCCTGGAGTGGGCAGAAAGATATGTCCCAGCCATATCCGCGGTTTTCATCCCAGGAGTGGAAAATTGGAGAGCGGACTTTCTAAGTCGCCAACAATTATGCCCGGGGGAATGGTCTCTTCACCCCGAGGTTTTCCAGGCAATATGCCAGCGGTGGGGAACACCGGATGTAGATCTGCTAGCATCCAGATTCAACGCAAAGGTGGACAGGTTTGTGTCTCGCACAAGGGATCCCCTAGCTTGCGGCTCGGATGCCCTAGTGTTCCCTTGGGATCGGTTCAAGCTGATATATGCATTCCCACCGCCACAATTGTTACCACGATTACTCCGCAGAATCAGGGTAGAAAAGAAACCAGTGATTCTGGTGGCTCCAGCGTGGCCCCGAAGGGCATGGTACGCGGAGATTGTAAAAATGTCAGTGAGGAGTCCTTGGACCCTCCCACTTCGTCCGGACCTGCTGTCGCAAGGACCGATATACCACCCTTCCTTACCAGCCCTAGGTTTGACGGCCTGGCTATTGAAGCCCACATTCTGAAAAAGAGAGGGCTCTCTAATTCTGTGGTATCTACCATGATCAATGCCAGGAAACCGGTATCCAGGCAGATCTATTATAGGATCTGGAAAGCGTACATTACGTGGTGTGAGACCAAGAAATGGCATCCACGTAAGTACATGATAGGGAGGATTCTGGACTTCCTACAGTGGGCTGTAGATAGGAAGCTGGCCTTGAGTACTATCAAGGGTCAGATTTCGGCCTTGTCAATATTTTTCAAAGGCCCTTGGCTTCGCATTCACTAGTCAAAGCCTTTATACAAGGAGTGATGCGTATTAGCCCTCCGGTTAGTATTCCCATATGTCCTTGGGACTTAAACCTGGTTCTGTCGGTTCTACAGAAACAACCGTTTGAACCATTACAACACATTTCCTTGGTTCTTCTCACCAGGAAATTGGTTTTCTTAGTAGCCATTTGTTCGGCTAAAAGAGTGTCGGAATTAGCAGCTATGTCCTGTAAGGAGCCATATCTGGTTGTCCATAAGGACAGAGTAGTATTACGTCCTCATCCAGCCTTTCTTCCTAAGGTGGTATCGAGGTTTCATTTGAACCAAGATGTGGTTCTTCCTTCTTTTTTCCCCAAACCTAGCTCAGTAGAGGAAAAGTTATTACATTCTTTGGATGTGGTAAGAGCAGTTAAAGCTTATCTAAAAGCCACTGCTCAGATTCGCAGAACGGATTCTTTGTTTGTTCTGCCGGAAGGCCCCAGAAGGGGTCAGGCAGCATCAAAATCTACTTTAGCCAAGTGGATTCGACAGGTCATAATACAAGCCTATGGCTTGAGAAAGAGACCGCCTCCGTTCAAAGTTAGGGCGCACTCCACAAGAGCGGTTGGAACTTCATGGGCAGTGCATCACCAGGCCTCCCTGGCTCAAGTATGTAAGGCCGCAACATGGTCTTCGGTACACACGTTTACTAGATTCTATCAGGTAGACGTTAGAAGTCAGGAGGATGTCGCCTTTGGGCGCAGTGTGTTGCAGGCCGCAAAAGATCCTCATGCCTGATGGCGCCCAGCTTATGTACCCCCCCCTCATTTGGCATTGCTTTGGGACGTCCCATTAGTAATGACTAAGTCGCTCTGTGTCCCGTGATGTACGAAAAAGAAAAAGGGATTTTTATAACAGCTTACCTGTAAAATCCTTTTCTTGGAGTACATCACGGGACACAGAGCTCCCACCCCTCTTTTTGGGACACTTATTGCTTGGCTACAAAACTGAGGTGCTCCCGGGTGGGAGGGGCTTATATAGGGGAGGGTACTTCCGGTTTGGAATTGGCCAGTGCCAACACCTGAAGGTAAACTATATAACCCATTAGTAATGACTAAGTCGCTCTGTGTCCCGTGATGTACTCCAAGAAAAGGATTTTACAGGTAAGCTGTTATAAAAATCCCTTTTTTTTAGCAATAATTTGCCATAGGGCTCATTGCTGTGCTCCAAGTACAGTATCTGTGAGGGGTTGGAGTGTTGTGGCACCAGTGCCTAAGGCCCAATTTTTCAGCCCCTGTTTAACAGGGGCGTGTCATTACAATTTTTGAAGCAATACTTTGCAACAGGGCTCATTGCTGTGCTCCAAGTACAGTATCTGTGAGGGGTTGTAGTGTTGTGCCACCAGTGCCTAAGGCCCAATTTTTCAGCCCCTGTTCAACAGGGGCATGCAATTACAATTCTTGATCTAATAATTCACAGCAGGGTCCATTGCTGCACCCACCAAGAGTAACTCTGAGGGCTTACAGTCTTGTGGCAACGCCACCACCACCACCACCACGAAAGGCCCAATTTTTCAGCCCCTGTTCAAAAGGGGCATGTAATTACAATTCTTGATCTAATAATTCACAGCAGGGCCCATTGCTGCACCCACCAAGAGTAACTGTCAGGGCTTACAGTGTTGTGGCACCAGCACCACCATCAAAGCCCCAATTTTTACTACCACTGTTCAACAATTATATGTAATTAAAATTCCTGATATAATAGTTGACAGCAGGGCGTTCCAGCACCAACCAAGAGTAACTGAGTGCTTACAGTGTTGTGCCAACACCAACAACTAGGGCCTATTTCTGCAGAGTATATACGGCAGGTCCCTACTTTCAAACATCCAACTTACAAACGACTCCTACTTGCAAACGAAAGAAGACAACAGGAAGTGAGAGGAAATCTACCCCTAGAAAGGAAAATTCTCTCCTGTAAGAATAAATATGGGAGAAAGGGGTCTCATCTGTACTGATGCTTTATCAGCAATCCTTGTTTCAAGAAAAACACCACATTTCAAAAACAGTTGTCATTGGGACGGAAAGTGAGGTGAAATGTTCTGAACAGGGGCACAGACAGCAAAACAAATGTTACAGGGGTGATAACCCTTACCTATGTTTCCCAAAAAGTTTAAAAATAGATTTTTGGGCTGGAGCTACACTTCAACAATGTACCTGTTCAAAATTACAAACAGATTCTACATAAGAACAAACCTACAGTCCCTGTCTTGTATGCACCGCCTGTATACGGCTGTTCAGAGTATATAGGGCCTTTTTTATTTTATGTGCGGGGTTCCCCTTAATATCCATACAAGACCCAAAGGGGCTGGTAATGGGCTGGGGTAGGGGGGGGGTCATGGGGTAGCTATGCCATTTTTCTTAAAGAATTTCATCCATATTACCGGGACCAGACATTACATTAAAGCCGCAAGCAGTTTTAAATGGCTTTTTTTTCCTTTAGAAGTGTCATTTTGTGCAGGGACAGTTCTAAACACGGGAAACACGTGGCACTTCACAGGCATACTTTAGACACCCCCCAGGTACGATATTTAAAGGAATATTTGACTTTTTTTTTTTCACTTTATGCATCATTAAAATGACTGCTCCCGAAAAACGACCGTTTTTAAAACTTCTTTTTGCATTGATACATGTCCCCTGGTGCACAACCCGGGTTCCCAAACCCTATTTATGACAATAACATGCATAATAGTTGTTATAATTAGCACTTTAGAATTCGAACGTTCGCATCCATTGTATTTAATAGGGTTCTAATTTTCGTTCGAACTTTCGGTCCGTTCGCGGGTTCTGGTGCGAACCGAACCCGGGGGTGTTCGGCTCATCCCTACTTAGAAGCAAAGTGGGGAATGAAGCGCCGATAATACCCCGCTATTCCCAGAAAGGCTCGTACCTGCTTCTTGCTGTTGGGACGTGGCCAACTCTGGATGGCCTCGACTTTGTTGAGTTGGGGTTTTATTACTCCCCTCCCAATGGTGTACCCAAGATATTTGGCCTCCTCCTGCCCAATGGTACACTTCTTGGGGTTAGCCGTAAACCCCGCTTCCCGGATAGAGTCTAGGACTGCTTGCACTTTTGGCAGATGTGAGGCCCAATCTGTGCTATGGACAATTACGTCATCCAGGTAAGCCGCAGCATACTTCCGGTGGGGCCTCAGTGTCTGGTCCATTTTCCGCTGGAATGTGGCCGGCGCATTCTGTAACCCGAACGGCATTCTCTTATATTGGAACGCCCCGTCTGGGGTTACAAATGCGGTTTTCTCTTTGGCCGACTTGGCCAGGGGAATTTGCCAATACCCTTTTGTGAGGTCAAGAGTCGTCATGTATCGGGCTGTTCCCAGCCGGTCGATCAACTCATCTATACGTGGCATGGGGTAGGTGTCAAATTTTGTAACTTTGTTCAACTGACGAAAATCGTTACAAAATCGCCAGCTCCCATGCGGTTTAGGCACCAGCACAATGGGACTAGACCAATCACTTTGGGACTCCTCTATCACCCCTAAGTTCAGCATTTTCTGTACTTCCTCCCGTATTGCCTCCCGTCGGGCCTCTGGGATCCGATAGGGTTTTAACTTCACCCTTTCACCGGGCGGGGTAATAATATCATGCTCTACCCCAGATGTTTGTCCCGGCAGCTCAGAGAACACCTCCTTGTTGCGAAGCACAAACTCCTTAACCTCCTGTTGTTGGGGTTGTGACAAGGTGGCTGCTATTCCAACCTCCGGAATCACGCAACCAGTTTGAGCTGGTGACCAAGTTTCTGCGACTAGGGACTCTCTATCCCTCCAGGCTTTCAACAGATTAACGTGATAGATCTGTTCGGGCTTTCGCCTTCCTGGTTGTCTGACCTTGTAATTCACTTCGCTCACTTTTTCCATTATCTCGTAGGGGCCTTGCCATTTGGCAAGGAATTTACTTTCAACCGTAGGGACAAGTACCAATACCCTATCCCCCGGGGAAAAGGTACGGGTCTTGGCTCCACGGTTGTACACTCTCTGCTGTGCCAACTGCGCTTGGGCCAAATGTTCCTTCACGATGGGCATTACCTGTGCAATTCGATCTTGCATCAGGGCGACATGCTCAATCACACTCCTGTGGGGAGAACTCTCACTTTCCCAAGTTTCCTTGGCAATATCCAACAGCCCTCTTGGGTGTCTCCCATACAGTAACTCAAAGGGGGAGAATCCCGTAGAGGATTGGGGCACCTCCCTAATAGCAAACATCAAATAAGGAAGTAGACAGTCCCAATCCTTTCCATCTCTATCCACCACTTTCTTCAACATTTGTTTTAGGGTTTTGTTGAATCTTTCAACCAGCCCATCGGTTTGGGGGTGATACACAGATGTACGCAATTGCGTCACTTTGAACAATTTACACAGCTCTTTCATAACCCGGGACATAAAGGGTGTACCTTGGTCCGTAAGCAGTTCTTTACAAATACCCACCCGGCTAAAAACAAGAGATAGCTCTTTGGCTATGGTTTTGGCCGAGGTATTTCTGAGAGGAATCGCTTCTGGATAACGGGTGGCATAGTCCATTATAACCAATATGTACTGGTGCCCCCTAGCGGACTTGATTATAGGACCTACCAAATCCATTGCGATTCTCTCAAACGGGACCTCAATGATGGGTAGAGGGACCAGCGGGCTACGGAAATGTGGCATCGGGGCCGACCTCTGACACACAGGGCAGGAGGAACAATAATTTTCTATGTCCTTCATCACCCCAGGCCAATAGAATCTCTGTAATACCCTCTCTCGGGTTTTCTCTGTCCCCAGATGACCTCCAAGAATGTGCCCATGGGCCAACTCCAACACCAACTTCCTGTAAGGTTTGGGCACCACAAGCTGCTCAACGGTTTCTTCTGCCCTTTTTGCCACCCGATACAGTAGGTCCTTCTCTACGCTGAAGTATGGGTAAGTGCAGGTATTATCTGGGTTCACTAACTCGCCATCTATTTCCACTACGTTTTCCCGTGCCTTTATTAGGGCGGGGTCTTTTAACTGTTCTGTGGCAAAATTTTCCCTGTGAACCTCAAGATCAGAAAACTCCACAGACGGTAGGTTTTCGTCTGAGGAGGTGGGCTCCTCTCCAGTTTCTTGAGTCTCCCCTGCCAATACTGACAAGGGAAATTCTGGAGAGTCCTCACCACTCTCAGAGGAGTTCTGGCTATCACATTCCTGGTACATAGGGGCACCAGTGGGGGGCTCAGGATCATCCCACAGTTCCCAGAACTTCGGAAAATCCCTTCCCACAATGGCATCATGCAGTAATTGAGATACTAACCCCACTGGATGAGAGAGGGTACCTTTGGGGGTCTCGAAACACACTGTAGTCACTGGATACTCTCGGGTGTCCCCATGCACACAAATAACAGCTACCTTGCTATTCCCAGAGACCTCTGTTTTAACTAATTCAGCCTTTATCAGGGTCACAAGGCTACCTGAATCCAGCAATACCACAACATTTCTACCATTAATACACATTTTGCATAAATGTTTCTCAGTTCCCCGAATGGCAGTGCATGCGACTGTCGCACACAGCGACTGACGTCTGTCCGTCAGAAAGTCACATTGCATGGGTTCCTCCACAACCGGGCAATTTGCTGCAATATGTCCCGCTTGCCGGCAGCGGTAGCAAACAATCCATTTGGCTGCCTCTTGAGCCCCTGACTTCCCAGGCTGTTCTCGCCAAACTTTAGGTAGAGCTCCCACCCTCTCACTCTCTCCACCCTCACCCCTTGGAATCCTCTTATCCGCCCCTGGGGATGGTCTGGTCTTAGGGTGGAAAGTCCGAGAGTCCCTGGAAGAGGCCGTCAGGTTCTCTGTAGCCAAGTATTTCTCTACACGATCCACAAGACCACCGGCCGTCTCTGGGTCTCCATGGCTTACCCACTTTTGGATGGCAGTAGGAAGAGCTCTCAAAAACCGATCCATTACAACACGTTCCACAATCTCTGGTGCGGACAAAGTCTCTGGCTGTAGCCACTTCCTGCTCAGGTGAATGAGATCATACATTTGAGACCTGGGGGGTTTTCCAAGCTGGAAAGTCCAGTTATGCACACGCTGAGCCCGGACAGCCAGGGTGACACCCAGCCTTGCCAATATTTCAGCTTTTAGCATCACATAGTCTTTTGCTTGGTCAGGCTCTAGGTCATAGTAAGCCTTCTGCGATTCACCAGTTAACAGAGGAGCCACCAGTCCAGCCCACTGCTCCTCAGGCCACTTTTCTCTTTCAGCAGTCCTTTCAAATGTGGTCAAAAATACCTCTGGATCATCCTCTCCAGTCATTTTTGTCAATAAACGACTCACCCCAAAGGACGCGGTATTAGTGGGACGGCTTTCCTCACTGGTCTGCGGACGTTGCTGCATTACTGCTTCCATTTGTTGTAGTCTCTGCTCTTGCTTCTGTAACAGGTCTATGAAGCGGGCCTCAGATTGCTGCTGGGCTGCAAGGCTCTGTTGATGAGCTTGCTGCTGGGCTGCGAAGCTCTGTTGTTGAGCTGCAAGGCTCTTTTGCAAACCTGCATTTGTCTGCTGTTGATTGGCATTTGCTAGAGCCAGCTGTTTCAGTATCTCCTCCATGCTGGCTTAAAAAAAAACTGCCACTGGTTCTCCACCAACTGTGGGGGGGTTAGCTCGGCAGCGGGTGTGTGTGATCCCCTGGATGGGCTCCCCACACAAAAACAGGCCCAGCAGACGGAGGTTGTGGTTTTCAAGATCAAAAAGGTGCGGTTTATTTCTCTATTTACAGTGACAAAAAACACAGCAAAGCAAAAAGAAACATAAACAAAATAAACCCTGGTCAGCTTGACCTCTGACTAAACATGCAGGTTTCCTAACTAACAACTGGGATCAGCCTGGTGCTGTCCTAGTCCCTAAGTCCCTGGTTTAGTAAATGTCCAAACAAATAGCCACACAGGCTTTGTCTCACCGCACAGGGGTTCACTCTCCCTAGACAGTCCACACAGGTCTGGGTCCAGGCATGAGCAAACACCTAATGAACCTGGGAGTTTTTATAGAGGCCTTAAACGAGCTGACAAGCTTCAGCTGGTCTCATCAACTCCCTGCCTGCACGACGCCCAGCCCTCTCCCTTGAGGTATGAATCATCCATGAGCCCACTAGCCTCAGCTGGGCTTCATCAACTCTCTCCCTAGTTGTATAAGTCGGCATAAAGCCTGAATCTGGGAGAAATATACCTACCCCCCTGGATGCAACCAGGTGACTTTACCTTCCTGCTGTCACAATATATATATATATATATTGTGATATTGGGGTGTTTAGCTCAAGTGGATAGATGCATTTTTGTGCAGTGAGTCCACGTCAGACAGGCTTATGATAGGTAATAGACATGTGCATTCGTTTTCGTCCGAATGCATTTTCGTCCGAATTTCAGCTATTTTCGTTATCGTTTTAACAAACGAAAACGAAAGCACAGAATCCGAAAACCGAAAGATCCGACATAAACAAATGCTTTATTTTCGTTTTCGTTGCTACAACAGTTCGATAAAGATAGGAGATTCGACGTGACGCTGACAATAACAATCTGTGTCTATCGAACCTGTGGTCGAATGTGCCTAACCTTAACTCTATTAGTCCAAGATTATTCTACATAGGAGAGAAAAGATTCGACATTATAGAGAGAAAAGATTCGACATAGGAGAGAAAGATTCGACATAGGAGAGAAAAGATTTGACATTATAGAGAGAAAAGATTCGACATAGGAGAGAAAAGATTCGACATAGGAGAGAAAAGATTCGACATAGGAGAGAAAAGATTTGTTATTATAGAGAGAAAAGATTCGACATAGAGAGAAAAGATCACTGCTGGAATTGGGTGGGGGAAGTAAAATAAAAATAAAGTTGATGATGAATGTTATTGGCTGATTGTAACCAAAGAGGAGGAGCAGTAAAATAGCTAGAATGACGAAGATTCGACAAAGCATCGAAAGTTAGAAGATTCGACGATGCTGCAAAACTGTACGACGCTGCAATCGTACATTTCCGTTCAAATGCATCCGCCCATAGGCTATAGAAGAATTCTAATGTTGGTTGACTAGTAATAGTAATGAATAAATATAATTATTACTAGTCATACAACATTAGAATTCTTCTATAGCTTGTGGGCGGAACATTCGACCGGAAATGTATGATTGCAGCGTCGTACAGTTTCACTGCTCCGTCGAATCTTCTTTGAACATTCGACAGACACCATAAGCCTTCAATGACAGATTCGACCTTAATTAATTCAGATTTTCGGACGAATGCAATTTCTAACGAAAAACGAAATAAATAAAAACTAATTTCGGGAGTAACTAAATAAATTTATTTTTCGGACGAAAACGAAATTCCGAAACAAAATATTTCAGTGTGCACATGTCTAATAGGTAAGGGCCTGGTAGCCCACGTTTATTAAGTGAAAAAACAAAATCAAAAGGTCCATTCAGGATTCCCACGCAGGGGTTTAACTTTATTTAGCAGTCCAAAAATAAGGAAAAACATACCGAGCCACCTGGCTCTCTTATCAGCAGTTCCTCTGCTTGCTCTCAACAGATTTCACGATTCTTTCCAGCCCCCTGGACTTACTGGCTTCCTCAGTCTCCCCGACTCTCAAGGCTGGCCAGCCTTGTCCAGTCCCTGGCCAAAGAATCCCCTTTACATTGGCTGCAGTCTCCCACAGGGCAGACAGCTCTCCAGACATAGGTCAGTCCTCACACAGCAGTAGCAAGCTGCTCACTCTCCACCATCCTCCACTTCTGCTCTCCCCAGCCCCTCATTATATAGGTTGTGTGCACCTAGGCACACACCCTGCTGGCAATCCTTAAAACCCAGACACAGGGTTGGAGATCCCATCCCACCCAAGACTCCGTAAGATCTCCAAGCCACAGAGCCCCATGCAGAAATAGCAAAATCCAAGAAAACTGCCAGAGCAGTTTACTCTGTTTTTAAATTTACGCTCTGTAGCTCTGCACTTAGGCGATATGCAGCCTATGTGTCCCACGGCAACCACATCACTTTTAACAGCGCCAATCATTAGCAGATCATACATTTCAATATCACACTTTCCAACGCATCCAGTGCTGTCCATCTCAGTGCTTATTAGTACCAGACCTGAGGAGGGACCATACACAAGTAAGTGACTACAACCCATGGGTCCATAGCACAGCTCCACCTCACCAGTTGTCCAACACTCCATGGGTAACTGATCTAACAAATTACACTGATCCAAGCACAAACTACTTCTTTCTGATGTACACATTACATTGCTGCAGCAACCAACATTAGCACTTTTTCTCACAGTGTCTCTGGGTACTTTAAGTTGTACCTCTTTCTGAGCGATAGAAAGCATCTCTGCTAGTGCTGCATCTATTCTGGGCCCTTCTTTCTCATGAGATTTAGCAGCTGAGACAGTATCTGCGCCCTCTACTGACCGCTGCTCAGCTGCACCTCGGACCACACCAGCAGAGATGTTTCCAGTCACTACACCAGCCGGAGAGACCTTTGATGTCTCCAACAGTTCTGAGCGCCTTCCATACCACTCAGTAACTGGGAGCACCCTCTTATGCCCCATACACACGATCATTTTTAATGTCATATTTAAAACTGACGTTTTTCTCGTCATTTTTTTTCTTGTTTCCTCTCAAGCATGTCTTGCGTACACACCATCATTTTTAAAAATGTTCAAGAAAAGCGCAGTGACGTACACCACGTACGATGGCACTATAAAGGGGAAGTTCCGTTCGAATGGCGCCACACTTCATGTTAGTAAAGTTTGTTGAGAGACGATTCGCTCTTTTCAGTCTAGTGCTTTTCAGTTCGTTACAGCATGACGAATGTGCTATCTCCATTACGAACGCTAGTTTTACCAGAACGAGCGCTCCCGTCTCATACTTGATTCTGAGCATGCGCATTTTTTTTCACGTCGTTAAAAAAAACGACATGAAAAACGACGTGAAAAAAGAGAGCATGTTCGAAATTTTTAATGCCCGTTTTTCACGTCGTTAAAAATGCTCTGGAGCATACACACGATCATTTTTAATGGCCATTTTTTTTAATGGCATTTTTAACGGCATGAAAAATGATCGTGTGTATGGGGCATTAGAGAACCTCAGGACTATTTGCCACACTGTTAATAAGCTTCCCAGCACAGCCTGTACCACCTGGCTCCACCTATTGGTACCACGCAGCACCACCTGGTCCGACTGCCGTGAAGACACCCAAGTGTACAGTGAGGGCACTTTTACCAACTCCAGCATTTCTAATAAAGTTTTTGTCATCTCTATGCAACCGATGTCTAAATGCGTGACCTTTTTGGGTACCTTTCCCCTGTCCGAGACATGGAGAGGCTCATCCACTGCAGCTTGTGAGGTTGAGACATTTGAAGAGACCTCCATCTCCTTGGAGGTACCCCTCATCCCAGCCTGTTGCTCCCCTGGAGCGCTGTCAGACACATGTCTCCTCTTCACCTCTAACGCTACACCAATGAGCCTCTGCAAGTCACCATTAGTCACATTGTCACCTTGACACTTAACATTACTTAGTTGCTGGGTTGTGGACAACCCATCTGCCATGTCTACGCCCAGAACCGTTCCTTTAGAGTGGAGGGGATAAACCTTCACAGGGGCTGACATGCCCTTGAGCACCGGCCGCTCTGCAAACCCTCTGTCTGGCATAACAGATGTTGTGTCCACACACTTGTCACCCATCATTGCTTTATAACTCATGGTCACTTTGTTTAGTGTTGCAACTGTTTTTTTGCACCATGCTTCCCAGTCTGTGGTACTTCCCTGACAGGCATTCTGCAGCGCTGCATCACCTGTTCCAAGAGTCACCAAAGGAACCTGGGATTCACTAGCCAAAACATCACCTGGGTCATTTCGATACATATCCCCTTGGGATGACACATCATCTGACAAGGCAGGTTGTAATTCATGCTTTTTCCCTACCTGCTCTGGGGGCGCTACTGACACATACCGCTCTGCACTTTCAGCTTTTGCAGGCTGAATTAACCCCTTGACAACTGGGTTATACTTAGGGTTGTGGGGCTGCGCCCACACACACTCACGGTGTGACACATTCTTCCCTTGTTTCACCAGAGTAGCACCACAGCAATCCTGGAAAACCTCTGGCTCCAACACATGGAGGCCCCATGAGACTTCCATGGACAATCCTGCGCTTCTGGTTGTCATGGGAGATATCCTACTCCCATCATTGGTAGTAAACACATTTCCAACATTTTCAGACATGACATTAAAGGAAACACATTTTTCAATGTCATTGTCACCAATACCATCACATTTGCCAACAGTAACACTTTTGTCAGCATAACCATCAGAATTTTCACTACGTGTAGACATAACTACTACTTTTGTGGATTGTATATTTCCCACCGAAGCCTGTGAGCCTCTCCTCACAGCATCCTCTATCTTTAAAGGGGAACTCTTTGCTCCTTGGGCAGCTCCATAGCTGACCTGGGAAACTCTATGATCCTTCACTGCGAGCTCCTTGGAAGTAGGGATGAGCTCGGTGTTCGAGTCGAACATACGTTCGACTCGAACATCGGCTGTTCGATCGTTCGACGAAGATCGAACGATTTGGGCCGTTCACGCCTAATTCGAGTGACGCGAACGGCCCACAATGCACTACGCCATCGCAGTGTCATCCAGGCGCTGTGATTGGCCAAGCATGCACTGTGACCCCGCATGCTTGGCCAATCACAGTGCCGGCAGCGAGGAGAGCAATGATTGGCCACAGGCAGGATGCCTGTGGCCAATTATTGCTGAGGGTGTTTAGTACACGCCCCAAACTATAAAAGGCCGCCAGCACGGCGGCCTAGTGTAGTGTGTTCCGGAGCAGGGAAAGAGAAGCATAGGCAGGGACAGTGACATTTTTTTTTTCTTGCTTAACCTGGATTCCTTTAGTTTAGGGAAAGAGAAGGATAGGTAGGGAGAGTGTCAGTGTGTTTTACTGTGCGAATCCTTGTTTCTAGGGACAGGGAAGGACAGTGAGGGAAATTCTCCTTGTGCTATAGTGTGCTAAAGCATTGATCATCAACCATCTTTAAAAAAACATTTTTTCTAGGGACAGAAAACTATAGGTAGGGAGAGTGTCAGTGTGTTTTACTGTGCTAATCCTTGTTTCTAGGGACAGGGAAGGACAGTGAGGGAAATTCTCCTTGTGCTATACTATGCTAAAGCATTGATCATCAACCATCTTTAAAAAAACATTTTTTCTAGGGACAGAAAACTATAGGTAGGAAGAGTGTTAGTTTCTTTCACTGTGATAATCCTTGTTTCTAGGGACAGGGAAGGACAGTGAGGGAAATTCTCCTTGTGCTATAGTGTGCTAAAGCATTGATCATCAACCATCTTTAAAAAAACATTTTTTCTAGGGACAGAAAACTATAGGTAGGAAGAGTGTCAGTTTCTTTCACTGTGATAATCCTTGTTTCTAGGGACAGGGAAGGACAGTGAGGGAAATTCTCCTTGTGCTATAGTGTGCTAAAGCATTGATCATCAACCATCTTTAAAAAAACATTTTTTCTAGGGACAGAAAACTATAGGTAGGAAGAGTGTCAGTTTCTTTCAATGTGATAATCCTTGTTTCTAGGGACAGGGAAGGACAGTGAGGGAAATTCTCCTTGTGCTATAGTGTGCTAAAGCATTGATCATCAACCGTCTTTAAAAAAACATTTTTTCTAGGGACAGAAAACTATAGGTAGGAAGAGTGTCAGTTTCTTTCACTGTGATAATCCTTGTTTCTAGGGACAGGGAAGGACAGTGAGGGAAATTCTCCTTGTGCTATAGTGTGCTAAAGCATTGATCATCAACCATCTTTAAAAAAACATTTTTTCTAGGGACAGAAAACTATAGGTAGGAAGAGTGTCAGTTTCTTTCACTGTGATAATCCTTGTTTCTAGGGACAGGGAAGGACAGTGAGGGAAATTCTCCTTGTGCTATAGTGTGCTAAAGCATTGATCATCAACCGTCTTTAAAAAATCATTTTTTCTAGGGACAGAAAACTATAGGTAGGGAGAGTGTCAGTGTGTTTTACTGTGCGAATCCTTGTTTCTAGGGACAGGGAAGGACAGTGAGGGAAATTCTCCTTGTGCTATAGTGTGCTAAAGCATTGATCATCAACCATCTTTAAAAAATCATTTTTTCTAGGGACAGAAAACTATAGGTAGGGAGAGTGTCAGTGTGTTTTACTGTGATAATCCTTGTTTCTAGGGACAGGGAAGGACAGTGAGGGAAATTCTCCTTGTGCTATAGTGTGCTAAAGCATTGATCATCAACCATCTTTAAAAAATCATTTTTTCTAGGGACAGAAAACTATAGGTAGGGAGAGTGTCAGTGTGTTTTACTGTGCGAATCCTTGTTTCTAGGGACAGGGAAGGACAGTGAGGGAAATTATCCTTGTGCTATAGTGTGCTAAAGCATTGATCATCAACCATCTTTAAAAAAACATTTTTTTTAGGGACAGAAAACTATAGGTAGGAAGAGTGTCAGTTTCTTTCACTGTGATAATCCTTGTTTCCAGGGACAGGGAAGGACAGTGAGGGAAATTCTCCTTGTGCTATAGTGTGCTAAAGCATTGATCATCAACCATCTTTAAAAAAACATTTTTTCTAGGGACAGAAAACTATAGGTAGGAAGAGTGTCAGTTTCTTTCACTGTGATAATCCTTGTTTCTAGGGACAGGGAAGGACAGTGAGGGAAATTCTCCTTGTGCTATAGTGTGCTAAAGCATTGATCATCAACCGTCTTTAAAAAAAACATTTTTTCTAGGGACAGAAAACTATAGGTAGGAAGAGTGTCAGTTTCTTTCACTGTGATAATCCTTGTTTCTAGGGACAGGGAAGGACAGTGAGGGAAATTCTCCTTGTGCTATAGTGTGCTAATGCATTGATCATCAACCGTCTTTAAAAAAACATTTTTTCTAGGGACAGAAAACTATAGGTAGGAAGAGTGTCAGTTTCTTTCACTGTGATAATCCTTGTTTCTAGGGACAGGGAAGGACAGTGAGGGAAATTCTCCTTGTGCTATAGTGTGCTAAAGCATTGATCATCAACCATCTTTAAAAAATCATTTTTTCTAGGGACAGAAAACTATAGGTAGGGAGAGTGTCAGTGTGTTTTACTGTGATAATCCTTGTTTCTAGGGACAGGGAAGGACAGTGAGGGAAATTCTCCTTGTGCTATAGTGTGCTAAAGCATTGATCATCAACCGTCTTTAAAAAAACATTTTTTCTAGGGACAGAAAACTATAGGTAGGAAGAGTGTCAGTTTCTTTCACTGTGATAATCCTTGTTTCTAGGGACAGGGAAGGACAGTGAGGGAAATTCTCCTTGTGCTATAGTGTGCTAAAACATTGATCATCAACCGTCTTTAAAAAAACATTTTTTCTAGGGACAGAAAACTATAGGTAGGAAGAGTGTCAGTTTCTTTCACTGTGATAATCCTTGTTTCTAGGGACAGGGAAGGACAGTGAGGGAAATTCTCCTTGTGCTATAGTGTGCTAAAGCATTGATCATCAACCGTCTTTAAAAAAACATTTTTTCTAGGGACAGAAAACTATAGGTAGGAAGAGTGTCAGTTTCTTTCACTGTGATAATCCTTGTTTCTAGGGACAGGGAAGGACAGTGAGGGAAATTCTCCTTGTGCTATAGTGTGCTAAAGCATTGATCATCAACCGTCTTTAAAAAAACATTTTTTCTAGGGACAGAAAACTATAGGTAGGAAGAGTGTCAGTTTCTTTCACTGTGATAATCCTTGTTTCTAGGGACAGGGAAGGACAGTGAGGGAAATTCTCCTTGTGCTATAGTGTGCTAAAGCATTGATCATCAACCATCTTTAAAAAATCATTTTTTCTAGGGACAGAAAACTATAGGTAGGGAGAGTGTCAGTGTGTTTTACTGTGATAATCCTTGTTTCTAGGGACAGGGAAGGACAGTGAGGGAAATTCTCCTTGTGCTATAGTGTGCTAAAGCATTGATCATCAACCATCTTTAAAAAATCATTTTTTCTAGGGACAGAAAACTATAGGTAGGGAGAGTGTCAGTGTGTTTTACTGTGCGAATCCTTGTTTCTAGGGACAGGGAAGGACAGTGAGGGAAATTATCCTTGTGCTATAGTGTGCTAAAGCATTGATCATCAACCATCTTTAAAAAAACATTTTTTTTAGGGACAGAAAACTATAGGTAGGAAGAGTGTCAGTTTCTTTCACTGTGATAATCCTTGTTTCCAGGGACAGGGAAGGACAGTGAGGGAAATTCTCCTTGTGCTATAGTGTGCTAAAGCATTGATCATCAACCATCTTTAAAAAAACATTTTTTCTAGGGACAGAAAACTATAGGTAGGAAGAGTGTCAGTTTCTTTCACTGTGATAATCCTTGTTTCTAGGGACAGGGAAGGACAGTGAGGGAAATTCTCCTTGTGCTATAGTGTGCTAAAGCATTGATCATCAACCGTCTTTAAAAAAACATTTTTTCTAGGGACAGAAAACTATAGGTAGGAAGAGTGTCAGTTTCTTTCACTGTGATAATCCTTGTTTCTAGGGACAGGGAAGGACAGTGAGGGAAATTCTCCTTGTGCTATAGTGTGCTAATGCATTGATCATCAACCGTCTTTAAAAAAACATTTTTTCTAGGGACAGAAAACTATAGGTAGGGAGAGTGTCAGTGTGTTTTACTGTGATAATCCTTGTTTCTAGGGACAGGGAAGGACAGTGAGGGAAATTCTCCTTGTGCTATAGTGTGCTAAAGCATTGATCATCAACCGTCTTTAAAAAAACATTTTTTCTAGGGACAGAAAACTATAGGTAGGAAGAGTGTCAGTTTCTTTCACTGTGATAATCCTTGTTTCTAGGGACAGGGAAGGACAGTGAGGGGAATTCTCCTTGTGCTATAGTGTGCTAAAACATTGATCATCAACCGTCTTTAAAAAAACATTTTTTCTAGGGACAGAAAACTATAGGTAGGAAGAGTGTCAGTTTCTTTCACTGTGATAATCCTTGTTTCTAGGGACAGGGAAGGACAGTGAGGGAAATTCTCCTTGTGCTATAGTGTGCTAAAGCATTGATCATCAACCGTCTTTAAAAAAACATTTTTTCTAGGGACAGAAAACTATAGGTAGGAAGAGTGTCAGTTTCTTTCACTGTGATAATCCTTGTTTCTAGGGACAGGGAAGGACAGTGAGGGAAATTCTCCTTGTGCTATAGTGTGCTAAAGCATTGATCATCAACCGTCTTTAAAAAAACATTTTTTCTAGGGACAGAAAACTATAGGTAGGAAGAGTGTCAGTTTCTTTCACTGTGATAATCCTTGTTTCTAGGGACAGGGAAGGACAGTGAGGGAAATTCTCCTTGTGCTATAGTGTGCTAAAGCATTGATCATCAACCGTCTTTAAAAAAACATTTTTTCTAGGGACAGAAAACTATAGGTAGGAAGAGTGTCAGTTTCTTTCACTGTGATAATCCTTGTTTCTAGGGACAGGGAAGGACAGTGAGGGAAATTCTCCTTGTGCTATAGTGTGCTAAAGCATTGATCATCAACCGTCTTTAAAAAAACATTTTTTCTAGGGACAGAAAACTATAGGTAGGAAGAGTGTCAGTTTATTTTACTGTGATAATCCTTGTTTCTAGGGACAGGGAAGGACAGTGAGGGAAATTCTCCTTGTGCTATAGGGTGCTAAAGCATTGATCATCAACCATCTTTAAAAAATCATTTTTTCTAGGGACAGAAAACTATAGGTAGGGAGAGTGTCAGTGTGTTTTACTGTGATAATCCTTGTTTCTAGGGACAGGGAAGGACAGTGAGGGAAATTCTCCTTGTGCTATAGTGTGCTAAAGCATTGATCATCAACCATCTTTAAAAAATCATTTTTTCTAGGGACAGAAAACTATAGGTAGGGAGAGTGTCAGTGTGTTTTACTGTGATAATCCTTGTTTCTAGGGACAGGGAAGGACAGTGAGGGAAATTCTCCTTGTGCTATAGTGTGCTAAAGCATTGATCATCAACCGTCTTTAAAAAATAATTTTTTCTAGGGACAGAAAACTATAGGTAGGGAGAGTGTCAGTGTGTTTTACTGTGCGAATCCTTGTTTCTAGGGACAGGGAAGGACAGTGAGGGAAATTCTCCTTGTGCTATAGTGTGCTAAAGCATTGATCATCAACCATCTTTAAAAAATCATTTTTTCTAGGGACAGAAAACTATAGGTAGGGAGAGTGTCAGTGTGTTTTACTGTGATAATCCTTGTTTCTAGGGACAGGGAAGGACAGTGAGGGAAATTCTCCTTGTGCTATAGTGTGCTAAAGCATTGATCATCAACCGTCTTTAAAAAAACATTTTTTCTAGGGACAGAAAACTATAGGTAGGAAGAGTGTCAGTTTCTTTCACTGTGATAATCCTTGTTTCTAGGGACAGGGAAGGACAGTGAGGGAAATTCTCCTTGTGCTATAGTGTGCTAAAGCATTGATCATCAACCGTCTTTAAAAAAACATTTTTTCTAGGGACAGAAAACTATAGGTAGGAAGAGTGTCAGTTTCTTTCACTGTGATAATCCTTGTTTCTAGGGACAGGGAAGGACAGTGAGGGAAATTCTCCTTGTGCTATAGTGTGCTAATGCATTGATCATCAACCGTCTTTAAAAAAACATTTTTTCTAGGGACAGAAAACTATAGGTAGGAAGAGTGTCAGTTTCTTTCACTGTGATAATCCTTGTTTCTAGGGACAGGGAAGGACAGTGAGGGAAATTCTCCTTGTGCTATAGTGTGCTAAAGCATTGATCATCAACCATCTTTAAAAAATCATTTTTTCTAGGGACAGAAAACTATAGGTAGGGAGAGTGTCAGTGTGTTTTACTGTGATAATCCTTGTTTCTAGGGACAGGGAAGGACAGTGAGGGAAATTCTCCTTGTGCTATAGTGTGCTAAAGCATTGATCATCAACCGTCTTTAAAAAAACATTTTTTCTAGGGACAGAAAACTATAGGTAGGAAGAGTGTCAGTTTCTTTCACTGTGATAATCCTTGTTTCTAGGGACAGGGAAGGACAGTGAGGGAAATTCTCCTTGTGCTATAGTGTGCTAAAACATTGATCATCAACCGTCTTTAAAAAAACATTTTTTCTAGGGACAGAAAACTATAGGTAGTGTGACAGCAGGAAGGTAAAGTCACCTGGTTGCATCCAGGGGGGTAGATATATTTCTCCCAGATTCAGGCTTTATGCTGACTTATACAACTAAGGTGGAGAGTTGTATAAGCCCAGCTGATGCTAGTAGGCTCATGGATGACTCATACCTCTAGGGAGAGTGTGGGGCGTCGTACAGACAGGGAGTTGATAAGGCCAGCTGAAGCTTGTCAGCTCATTTAGGCCTCTATAAGAACTCCTAGCTTCATTAGATGTTAGCTCATGCCTGGAACCAGACCTGTGTGGACTGTCTAGGGAGAGTGAACCCCTGTGCGGTGAGACCAAGCCTGTGTGGCTATTTGTTTGGACTTTTACTAAACCAGGGACTTAGGGACTGGGACAGCACCAGGCTGATCCCAGTTGTTAGTTTAGGAAACCTGCATGTTTAGTCAGAGGTCAAACTGACCAGGATTTATTTTGTTTGTTTCTTTTTGGCTTTGCTGTGTTTTTGTCACTGTACATAGAGAAATAAACCGCACCTTTTGATTTTGAAAACCACAACCTCCGTCTGCTGGCCCTGTTTTTGTGTGGGGAGCCCAACCAGGGGGTCACACACACCCGCTACCGAGTTAACCCCCTCACAGTTGGTGGAGAACCAGTGGCAGTTTTTTTTAAGCCAGCATGGAGGAGATACTGAAACAGCTGGCTCTAGCAAATGCCAATCAACAGCAGACAAATGCAGGTTTGCAAAGGAGCCTTGCAGCCCAGCAGCAAGCTCATCAACAAGCCCAGCAGCAATCTGAGGCCCGCTTCATAGACCTGTTACAGAAGCAAGAGCAGAGACTACAACAAATGGAAGCAGTAATGCAGCAACGTCCGCAGACCAGTGAGGAAAGCCGTCCCACTAATACCGCGTCCTTTGGGGTGAGTCGTTTATTGACAAAAATGACTGGAGAGGATGATCCAGAGGTATTTTTGACCACATTTGAAAGGACTGCTGAAAGAGAAAAGTGGTCTGAGGAGCAGTGGGCTGGACTGGTGGCTCCTCTGTTAACTGGTGAATCGCAGAAGGCTTACTATGACCTAGAGCCTGACCAAGCAAAAGACTATGTGATGCTAAAAGCTGAAATATTGGCAAGGCTGGGTGTCACCCTGGCTGTCCGGGCTCAGCGTGTGCATAACTGGACTTTCCAGCTTGGAAAACCCCCCAGGTCTCAAATGTATGATCTCATTCACCTGAGCAGGAAGTGGCTACAGCCAGAGACTTTGTCCGCACCAGGTCTTGTGGATCGTGTAGAGAAATACTTGGCTACAGAGAACCTGACGGCCTCTTCCAGAAACACTCGGACTTTCCACCCTAAGACCAGACCATCCCCAGGGGCGGATAAGAGGATTCCAAGGGGTGAGGGTGGAGAGAGTGAGAGGGTGGGAGCTCTACCCCAAGTTTGGCGAGAACAGCCTGGGAAATCAGCGGCTCAAGAGGCCGCAAGAAGGATCGTTTGCTACCGCTGCCGGCAAGCGGGACATATTGCAGCCAATTGCCCGGTTGTGGAGGAACCCATGCAGTGTGACTTTCTGACTGGCAGACGTCAGTCGCTGTGTGCGACAGTCGCATGCACTGCCATTCGAGGAACTGAGAAACATTTATGCAAAATGTGTATTAATGGTAGAAATGTTGTGGTATTACTGGATTCAGGTAGCCTTGTGACCCTGATAAAGGCTGAATTAGTTAAAACAGAGGTCTCTGGGAATAGCAAGGTAGCTGTTATTTGTGTGCATGGGGACACTCGAGAGTATCCAGTGACTACAGTGTGTTTCGAGACCCCCAAAGGTACCCTCTCTCATCCAGTGGGCTTAGTATCTCAGTTACCGCATGACGCCATTGTGGGAAGGGATTTTCCGAAGTTCTGGGAACTGTGGGATGATCCTGAGCCCCCCACTGGTGCCCCTATGTACCAGGAATGTGATAGCCAGAACTCCTCTGAGAGTGGTGAGGACTCTCCAGAATTTCCCTTGTCAGTATTGGCAGGGGAGACTCAAGAAACTGGAGAGGAGCCCACCTCCTCAGACGAAAACCTACCGTCTGTGGAGTTTTCTGATCTGGAGGTTCACAGGGAAAATTTTGCCACAGAACAGTTAAAAGACCCCGCCCTAATAAAGGCACGGGAAAACGTAGTGGAAATAGATGGCGAGTTAGTGAACCCAGATAATACCTGCACTTACCCATACTTCAGCGTAGAGAAGGACCTACTGTATCGGGTGGCAAAAAGGGCAGAAGAAACCGTTGAGCAGCTGGTGGTGCCCAAACCTTACAGGAAGTTGGTGTTGGAGTTGGCCCATGGGCACATTCTTGGAGGTCATCTGGGGACAGAGAAAACCCGAGAGAGGGTATTACAGAGATTCTATTGGCCTGGGGTGATGAAGGACATAGAAAATTATTGTTCCTCCTGCCCTGTGTGTCAGAGGTTGGCCCCGATGCCACATTTCCGTAGCCCGCTGGTCCCTCTACCCATCATTGAGGTCCCGTTTGAGAGAATCGCAATGGAGTTGGTAGGTCCTATAATCAAGTCCGCTAGGGGGCACCAGTACATATTGGTTATAATGGACTATGCCACCCGTTATCCAGAAGCGATCCCTCTCAGAAATACCTCGGCCAAAACCATAGCCAAAGAGCTATCTCTTGTTTTTAGCCGGGTGGGTATTTGTAAAGAACTGCTTACGGACCAAGGTACACCCTTTATGTCCCGGGTTATGAAAGAGCTGTGTAAATTGCTCAAAGTGACGCAATTGCGTACATCTGTGTATCACCCCCAAACCGATGGGCTGGTTGAAAGATTCAACAAAACCCTAAAACAAATGTTGAAGAAAGTGGTGGATAGAGATGGAAAGGATTGGGACTGTCTACTTCCTTATTTGATGTTTGCTATTAGGGAGGTGCCCCAATCCTCTACGGGATTCTCCCCCTTTGAGTTACTGTATGGGAGACACCCAAGAGGGCTGTTGGATATTGCCAAGGAAACTTGGGAAAGTGAGAGTTCTCCCCACAGGAGTGTGATTGAGCATGTCGCCCTGATGCAAGATCGAATTGCACAGGTAATGCCCATCGTGAAGGAACATTTGGCCCAAGCGCAGTTGGCACAGCAGAGAGTGTACAACCGTGGAGCAAAGACCCGTACCTTTTCCCCGGGGGATAGGATATTGGTACTTGTCCCTACGGTTGAAAGTAAATTCCTTGCCAAATGGCAAGGCCCCTACGAGATAATGGAAAAAGTGAGCGAAGTGAATTACAAGGTCAGACAACCAGGAAGGCGAAAGCCCGAACAGATATATCACGTTAATCTGTTGAAAGCCTGGAGGGATAGAGAGTCCCTAGTCGCAGAAACTTGGTCACCAGCTCAAACTGGTTGCGTGATTCCGGAGGTTGGAATAGCAGCCACCTTGTCACAACCCCAACAACAGGAGGTTAAGGAGTTTGTGCTTCGCAACAAGGAGGTGTTCTCTGAGCTGCCGGGACAAACATCTGGGGTAGAGCATGATATTATTACCCCGCCCGGTGAAAGGGTGAAGTTAAAACCCTATCGGATCCCAGAGGCCCGACGGGAGGCAATACGGGAGGAAGTACAGAAAATGCTGAACTTAGGGGTGATAGAGGAGTCCCAAAGTGATTGGTCTAGTCCCATTGTGTTGGTGCCTAAACCGGATGGGAGCTGGCGATTTTGTAACGATTTTCGTCAGTTGAACAAAGTTACAAAATTTGACACCTACCCCATGCCACGTATAGATGAGTTGATCGACCGGCTGGGAACAGCCCGATACATGACGACTCTTGACCTCACAAAAGGGTATTGGCAAATTCCCCTGGCCAAGTCGGCCAAAGAGAAAACCGCATTTGTAACCCCAGACGGGGCGTTCCAATATAAGAGAATGCCGTTCGGGTTACAGAATGCGCCGGCCACATTCCAGCGGAAAATGGACCAGATACTGAGGCCCCATCGGAAGTATGCTGCGGCTTACCTGGATGACGTAATTGTCCATAGCACAGATTGGGCCTCACATCTGCCAAAAGTGCAAGCAGTCCTAGACTCTATCCGGGAAGCGGGGTTTACGGCTAACCCCAAGAAGTGTACCATTGGGCAGGAGGAGGCCAAATATCTTGGGTACACCATTGGCAGGGGAGTGATAAAACCCCAACTCAACAAAGTCGAGGCCATCCAGAGTTGGCCACGTCCCAACAGCAAGAAGCAGGTACGGGCCTTTCTGGGAATCGCGGGTTATTATCGGCGCTTCATTCCCCACTTTGCTTCTAAGGCTGTGCCCCTAACCAACCTGACGAAAGGGAAAGGGTCGGTCATGATTAAATGGACCCCCGAGGCTGAGGCAGCATTCCAATTCTTGAAACAAGCCTTATGTAGCCAGCCAGTGTTGTACTCACCCGACTTCTCTAAAGACTTTGTCGTACAAAGTGATGCGTCAGATGTGGGGTTAGGAGCAGTATTGTCCCAGGTCTGGAACGGGGAAGAGCACCCAGTCATTTACCTCAGCAGGAAGTTGAAGTCCCATGAGGTAAATTACGCCACGGTTGAAAAGGAGTGTTTAGCGGTGAAGTGGGCTCTAGATTCCCTTCGGTACTATCTGCTAGGTAGGCACTTTGACATGGTTACGGATCACGCTCCGTTAAAGTGGATGGCTCAAAACAAGGAGACAAATAGAAGAGTGAATAGGTGGTTCCTGGCCCTACAGGAATTCAACTTCACAGTAAAGCATCGCCCTGGCGTTCAAATGGGGAATGTGGATGCTTTGTCTCGAGTACATGAATGCCTGATTGCTGGTGTTCCAACCCCAAGGTTAAAACAAGAGGGGGGGGTATGTGACAGCAGGAAGGTAAAGTCACCTGGTTGCATCCAGGGGGGTAGATATATTTCTCCCAGATTCAGGCTTTATGCTGACTTATACAACTAAGGTGGAGAGTTGTATAAGCCCAGCTGATGCTAGTAGGCTCATGGATGACTCATACCTCTAGGGAGAGTGTGGGGCGTCGTACAGACAGGGAGTTGATAAGGCCAGCTGAAGCTTGTCAGCTCATTTAGGCCTCTATAAGAACTCCTAGCTTCATTAGATGTTAGCTCATGCCTGGAACCAGACCTGTGTGGACTGTCTAGGGAGAGTGAACCCCTGTGCGGTGAGACCAAGCCTGTGTGGCTATTTGTTTGGACTTTTACTAAACCAGGGACTTAGGGACTGGGACAGCACCAGGCTGATCCCAGTTGTTAGTTTAGGAAACCTGCATGTTTAGTCAGAGGTCAAACTGACCAGGATTTATTTTGTTTGTTTCTTTTTGGCTTTGCTGTGTTTTTGTCACTGTACATAGAGAAATAAACCGCACCTTTTGATTTTGAAAACCACAACCTCCGTCTGCTGGCCCTGTTTTTGTGTGGGGAGCCCAACCAGGGGGTCACACACACCCGCTACCGAGTTAACCCCCTCACAGTAGGAAGAGTGTCAGTTTCTTTCACTGTGATAATCCTTGTTTCTAGGGACAGGGAAGGACAGTGAGGGAAATTCTCCTTGTGCTATAGTGTGCTAAAGCATTGATCATCAACCGTCTTTAAAAAAACATTTTTTCTAGGGACAGAAAACTATAGGTAGGAAGAGTGTCAGTTTCTTTCACTGTGATAATCCTTGTTTCTAGGGACAGGGAAGGACAGTGAGGGAAATTCTCCTTGTGCTATAGTGTGCTAAAGCATTGATCATCAACCGTCTTTAAAAAAACATTTTTTCTAGGGACAGAAAACTATAGGTAGGAAGAGTGTCAGTTTCTTTCACTGTGATAATCCTTGTTTCTAGGGACAGGGAAGGACAGTGAGGGAAATTCTCCTTGTGCTATAGTGTGCTAAAGCATTGATCATCAACCGTCTTTAAAAAAACATTTTTTCTAGGGACAGAAAACTATAGGTAGGAAGAGTGTCAGTTTCTTTCACTGTGATAATCCTTGTTTCTAGGGACAGGGAAGGACAGTGAGGGAAATTCTCCTTGTGCTATAGTGTGCTAAAGCATTGATCATCAACCGTCTTTAAAAAAACATTTTTTCTAGGGACAGAAAACTATAGGTAGGAAGAGTGTCAGTTTATTTCACTGTGATAATCCTTGTTTCTAGGGACAGGGAAGGACAGTGAGGGAAATTCTCCTTGTGCTATAGGGTGCTAAAGCATTGATCATCAACCATCTTTAAAAAATCATTTTTTCTAGGGACAGAAAACTATAGGTAGGGAGAGTGTCAGTGTGTTTTACTGTGATAATCCTTGTTTCTAGGGACAGGGAAGGACAGTGAGGGAAATTCTCCTTGTGCTATAGTGTGCTAAAGCATTGATCATCAACCATCTTTAAAAAATCATTTTTTCTAGGGACAGAAAACTATAGGTAGGGAGAGTGTCAGTGTGTTTTACTGTGATAATCCTTGTTTCTAGGGACAGGGAAGGACAGTGAGGGAAATTCTCCTTGTGCTATAGTGTGCTAAAGCATTGATCATCAACCGTCTTTAAAAAATCATTTTTTCTAGGGACAGAAAACTATAGGTAGGGAGAGTGTCAGTGTGTTTTACTGTGCGAATCCTTGTTTCTAGGGACAGGGAAGGACAGTGAGGGAAATTCTCCTTGTGCTATAGTGTGCTAAAGCATTGATCATCAACCATCTTTAAAAAATCATTTTTTCTAGGGACAGAAAACTATAGGTAGGGAGAGTGTCAGTGTGTTTTACTGTGATAATCCTTGTTTCTAGGGACAGGGAAGGACAGTGAGGGAAATTCTCCTTGTGCTATAGTGTGCTAAAGCATTGATCATCAACCATCTTTAAAAAAACATTTTTTCTAGGGACAGAAAACTATAGGTAGGAAGAGTGTCAGTTTCTTTCACTGTGATAATCCTTGTTTCTAGGGACAGGGAAGGACAGTGAGGGAAATTCTCCTTGTGCTATAGTGTGCTAAAGCATTGATCATCAACCATCTTTGAAAAAACATTTTTTCTAGGGACAGAAAACTATAGGTAAGAAGAATGTCAGTTTCTTTCACTGTGATAATCCTTGTTTCTAGGGACAGGGAAGGACAGTGAGGGAAATTCTCCTTGTGCTATAGTGTGCTAAAGCATTGATCATCAACCGTCTTTAAAAAAACATTTTTTCTAGGGACAGAAAACTATAGGTAGGAAGAGTGTCAGTTTCTTTCACTGTGATAATCCTTGTTTCTAGGGACAGGGAAGGACAGTGAGGGAAATTCTCCTTGTGCTATAGTGTGCTAAAGCATTGATCATCAACCGTCTTTAAAAAAACATTTTTTCTAGGGACAGAAAACTATAGGTAGGAAGAGTGTCAGTTTCTTTCACTGTGATAATCCTTGTTTCTAGGGACAGGGAAGGACAGTGAGGGAAATTCTCCTTGTGCTATAGTGTGCTAAAGCATTGATCATCAACCGTCTTTAAAAAAACATTTTTTCTAGGGACAGAAAACTATAGGTAGGAAGAGTGTCAGTTTCTTTCACTGTGATAATACTTGTTTCTAGGGACAGGGAAGGACAGTGAGGGAAATTCTCCTTGTGCTATAGTGTGCTAAAGCATTGATCATCAACCGTCTTTAAAAAAACATTTTTTCTAGGGACAGAAAACTATAGGTAGGAAGAGTGTCAGTTTCTTTCACTGTGATAATCCTTGTTTCTAGGGACAGGGAAGGACAGTGAGGGAAATTCTCCTTGTGCTATAGTGTGCTAAAGCATTGATCATCAACCGTCTTTAAAAAAACATTTTTTCTAGGGACAGAAAACTATAGGTAGGAAGAGTGTCAGTTTCTTTCACTGTGATAATCCTTGTTTCTAGGGACAGGGAAGGACAGTGAGGGAAATTCTCCTTGTGCTATAGTGTGCTAAAGCATTGATCATCAACCGTCTTTAAAAAAACATTTTTTCTAGGGACAGAAAACTATAGGTAGGAAGAGTGTCAGTTTCTTTCACTGTGATAATCCTTGTTTCTAGGGACAGGGAAGGACAGTGAGGGAAATTCTCCTTGTGCTATAGTGTGCTAAAGCATTGATCATCAACCGTCTTTAAAAAAACATTTTTTCTAGGGACAGAAAACTATAGGTAGGAGGAGTGTCAGTTTCTTTCACTGTGATAATCCTTGTTTCTAGGGACAGGGAAGGACAGTGAGGGAAATTCTCCTTGTGCTATAGTGTGCTAAAGCATTGATCATCAACCGTCTTTAAAAAAACATTTTTTCTAGGGACAGAAAACTATAGGTAGGAAGAGTGTCAGTTTCTTTCACTGTGATAATCCTTGTTTCTAGGGACAGGGAAGGACAGTGAGGGAAATTCTCCTTGTGCTATAGTGTGCTAAAGCATTGATCATCAACCGTCTTTAAAAAAACATTTTTTCTAGGGACAGAAAACTATAGGTAGGAAGAGTGTCAGTTTCTTTCACTGTGATAATCCTTGTTTCTAGGGACAGGGAAGGACAGTGAGGGAAATTCTCCTTGTGCTATAGTGTGCTAAAGCATTGATCATCAACCATCTTTAAAAAAACATTTTTTCTAGGGACAGAAAACTATAGGTAGGAAGAGTGTCAGTTTCTTTCACTGTGATAATCCTTGTTTCTAGGGACAGGGAAGGACAGTGAGGGAAATTCTCCTTGTGCTATAGTGTGCTAAAGCATTGATCATCAACCGTCTTTAAAAAAACATTTTTTCTAGGGACAGAAAACTATAGGTAGGAAGAGTGTCAGTTTCTTTCACTGTGATAATCCTTGTTTCTAGGGACAGGGAAGGACAGTGAGGGAAATTCTCCTTGTGCTATAGTGTGCTAAAGCATTGATCATCAACCGTCTTTAAAAAAACATTTTTTCTAGGGACAGAAAACTATAGGTAGGAAGAGTGTCAGTTTCTTTCACTGTGATAATCCTTGTTTCTAGGGACAGGGAAGGACAGTGAGGGAAATTCTCCTTGTGCTATAGTGTGCTAAAGCATTGATCATCAACCGTCTTTAAAAAATCATTTTTTCTAGGGACAGAAAACTATAGGTAGGGAGAGTGTCAGTGTGTTTTACTGTGCGAATCCTTGTTTCTAGGGACAGGGAAGGACAGTGAGGGAAATTATCCTTGTGCTATAGTGTGCTAAAGCATTGATCATCAACCGTCTTTAAAAAAACATTTTTTCTAGGGACAGAAAACTATAGGTAGGAAGAGTGTCAGTTTCTTTCACTGTGATAATCCTTGTTTCTAGGGACAGGGAAGGACAGTGAGGGGAATTCTCCTTGTGCTATAGTGTGCTAAAACATTGATCATCAACCGTCTTTAAAAAAACATTTTTTCTAGGGACAGAAAACTATAGGTAGGAAGAGTGTCAGTTTCTTTCACTGTGATAATCCTTGTTTCTAGGGACAGGGAAGGACAGTGAGGGAAATTCTCCTTGTGCTATAGTGTGCTAAAGCATTGATCATCAACCGTCTTTAAAAAAACATTTTTTCTAGGGACAGAAAACTATAGGTAGGAAGAGTGTCAGTTTCTTTCACTGTGATAATCCTTGTTTCTAGGGACAGGGAAGGACAGTGAGGGAAATTCTCCTTGTGCTATAGTGTGCTAAAGCATTGATCATCAACCGTCTTTAAAAAAACATTTTTTCTAGGGACAGAAAACTATAGGTAGGAAGAGTGTCAGTTTCTTTCACTGTGATAATCCTTGTTTCTAGGGACAGGGAAGGACAGTGAGGGAAATTCTCCTTGTGCTATAGTGTGCTAAAGCATTGATCATCAACCGTCTTTAAAAAAACATTTTTTCTAGGGACAGAAAACTATAGGTAGGAAGAGTGTCAGTTTCTTTCACTGTGATAATCCTTGTTTCTAGGGACAGGGAAGGACAGTGAGGGAAATTCTCCTTGTGCTATAGTGTGCTAAAGCATTGATCATCAACCGTCTTTAAAAAAACATTTTTTCTAGGGACAGAAAACTATAGGTAGGAAGAGTGTCAGTTTATTTTACTGTGATAATCCTTGTTTCTAGGGACAGGGAAGGACAGTGAGGGAAATTCTCCTTGTGCTATAGGGTGCTAAAGCATTGATCATCAACCATCTTTAAAAAATCATTTTTTCTAGGGACAGAAAACTATAGGTAGGGAGAGTGTCAGTGTGTTTTACTGTGATAATCCTTGTTTCTAGGGACAGGGAAGGACAGTGAGGGAAATTCTCCTTGTGCTATAGTGTGCTAAAGCATTGATCATCAACCATCTTTAAAAAATCATTTTTTCTAGGGACAGAAAACTATAGGTAGGGAGAGTGTCAGTGTGTTTTACTGTGATAATCCTTGTTTCTAGGGACAGGGAAGGACAGTGAGGGAAATTCTCCTTGTGCTATAGTGTGCTAAAGCATTGATCATCAACCGTCTTTAAAAAATAATTTTTTCTAGGGACAGAAAACTATAGGTAGGGAGAGTGTCAGTGTGTTTTACTGTGCGAATCCTTGTTTCTAGGGACAGGGAAGGACAGTGAGGGAAATTCTCCTTGTGCTATAGTGTGCTAAAGCATTGATCATCAACCATCTTTAAAAAATAATTTTTTCTAGGGACAGAAAACTATAGGTAGGGAGAGTGTCAGTGTGTTTTACTGTGATAATCCTTGTTTCTAGGGACAGGGAAGGACAGTGAGGGAAATTCTCCTTGTGCTATAGTGTGCTAAAGCATTGATCATCAACCGTCTTTAAAAAAACATTTTTTCTAGGGACAGAAAACTATAGGTAGGAAGAGTGTCAGTTTCTTTCACTGTGATAATCCTTGTTTCTAGGGACAGGGAAGGACAGTGAGGGAAATTCTCCTTGTGCTATAGTGTGCTAAAGCATTGATCATCAACCGTCTTTAAAAAAACATTTTTTCTAGGGACAGAAAACTATAGGTAGGAAGAGTGTCAGTTTCTTTCACTGTGATAATCCTTGTTTCTAGGGACAGGGAAGGACAGTGAGGGAAATTCTCCTTGTGCTATAGTGTGCTAATGCATTGATCATCAACCGTCTTTAAAAAAACATTTTTTCTAGGGACAGAAAACTATAGGTAGGAAGAGTGTCAGTTTCTTTCACTGTGATAATCCTTGTTTCTAGGGACAGGGAAGGACAGTGAGGGAAATTCTCCTTGTGCTATAGTGTGCTAAAGCATTGATCATCAACCATCTTTAAAAAATCATTTTTTCTAGGGACAGAAAACTATAGGTAGGGAGAGTGTCAGTGTGTTTTACTGTGATAATCCTTGTTTCTAGGGACAGGGAAGGACAGTGAGGGAAATTCTCCTTGTGCTATAGTGTGCTAAAGCATTGATCATCAACCGTCTTTAAAAAAACATTTTTTCTAGGGACAGAAAACTATAGGTAGGAAGAGTGTCAGTTTCTTTCACTGTGATAATCCTTGTTTCTAGGGACAGGGAAGGACAGTGAGGGAAATTCTCCTTGTGCTATAGTGTGCTAAAACATTGATCATCAACCGTCTTTAAAAAAACATTTTTTCTAGGGACAGAAAACTATAGGTAGGAAGAGTGTCAGTTTCTTTCACTGTGATAATCCTTGTTTCTAGGGACAGGGAAGGACAGTGAGGGAAATTCTCCTTGTGCTATAGTGTGCTAAAGCATTGATCATCAACCGTCTTTAAAAAAACATTTTTTCTAGGGACAGAAAACTATAGGTAGGAAGAGTGTCAGTTTCTTTCACTGTGATAATCCTTGTTTCTAGGGACAGGGAAGGACAGTGAGGGAAATTCTCCTTGTGCTATAGTGTGCTAAAGCATTGATCATCAACCGTCTTTAAAAAAACATTTTTTCTAGGGACAGAAAACTATAGGTAGGAAGAGTGTCAGTTTCTTTCACTGTGATAATCCTTGTTTCTAGGGACAGGGAAGGACAGTGAGGGAAATTCTCCTTGTGCTATAGTGTGCTAAAGCATTGATCATCAACCGTCTTTAAAAAAACATTTTTTCTAGGGACAGAAAACTATAGGTAGGAAGAGTGTCAGTTTCTTTCACTGTGATAATCCTTGTTTCTAGGGACAGGGAAGGACAGTGAGGGAAATTCTCCTTGTGCTATAGTGTGCTAAAGCATTGATCATCAACCGTCTTTAAAAAAACATTTTTTCTAGGGACAGAAAACTATAGGTAGGAAGAGTGTCAGTTTATTTCACTGTGATAATCCTTGTTTCTAGGGACAGGGAAGGACAGTGAGGGAAATTCTCCTTGTGCTATAGGGTGCTAAAGCATTGATCATCAACCATCTTTAAAAAATCATTTTTTCTAGGGACAGAAAACTATAGGTAGGGAGAGTGTCAGTGTGTTTTACTGTGATAATCCTTGTTTCTAGGGACAGGGAAGGACAGTGAGGGAAATTCTCCTTGTGCTATAGTGTGCTAAAGCATTGATCATCAACCATCTTTAAAAAATCATTTTTTCTAGGGACAGAAAACTATAGGTAGGGAGAGTGTCAGTGTGTTTTACTGTGATAATCCTTGTTTCTAGGGACAGGGAAGGACAGTGAGGGAAATTCTCCTTGTGCTATAGTGTGCTAAAGCATTGATCATCAACCGTCTTTAAAAAATCATTTTTTCTAGGGACAGAAAACTATAGGTAGGGAGAGTGTCAGTGTGTTTTACTGTGCGAATCCTTGTTTCTAGGGACAGGGAAGGACAGTGAGGGAAATTCTCCTTGTGCTATAGTGTGCTAAAGCATTGATCATCAACCATCTTTAAAAAATCATTTTTTCTAGGGACAGAAAACTATAGGTAGGGAGAGTGTCAGTGTGTTTTACTGTGATAATCCTTGTTTCTAGGGACAGGGAAGGACAGTGAGGGAAATTCTCCTTGTGCTATAGTGTGCTAAAGCATTGATCATCAACCATCTTTAAAAAAACTTTTTTTCTAGGGACAGAAAACTATAGGTAGGAAGAGTGTCAGTTTCTTTCACTGTGATAATCCTTGTTTCTAGGGACAGGGAAGGACAGTGAGGGAAATTCTCCTTGTGCTATAGTGTGCTAAAGCATTGATCATCAACCATCTTTGAAAAAACATTTTTTCTAGGGACAGAAAACTATAGGTAGGAAGAATGTCAGTTTCTTTCACTGTGATAATCCTTGTTTCTAGGGACAGGGAAGGACAGTGAGGGAAATTCTCCTTGTGCTATAGTGTGCTAAAGCATTGATCATCAACCGTCTTTAAAAAAACATTTTTTCTAGGGACAGAAAACTATAGGTAGGAAGAGTGTCAGTTTCTTTCACTGTGATAATCCTTGTTTCTAGGGACAGGGAAGGACAGTGAGGGAAATTCTCCTTGTGCTATAGTGTGCTAAAGCATTGATCATCAACCGTCTTTAAAAAAACATTTTTTCTAGGGACAGAAAACTATAGGTAGGAAGAGTGTCAGTTTCTTTCACTGTGATAATCCTTGTTTCTAGGGACAGGGAAGGACAGTGAGGGAAATTCTCCTTGTGCTATAGTGTGCTAAAGCATTGATCATCAACCGTCTTTAAAAAAACATTTTTTCTAGGGACAGAAAACTATAGGTAGGAAGAGTGTCAGTTTCTTTCACTGTGATAATACTTGTTTCTAGGGACAGGGAAGGACAGTGAGGGAAATTCTCCTTGTGCTATAGTGTGCTAAAGCATTGATCATCAACCGTCTTTAAAAAAACATTTTTTCTAGGGACAGAAAACTATAGGTAGGAAGAGTGTCAGTTTCTTTCACTGTGATAATCCTTGTTTCTAGGGACAGGGAAGGACAGTGAGGGAAATTCTCCTTGTGCTATAGTGTGCTAAAGCATTGATCATCAACCGTCTTTAAAAAAACATTTTTTCTAGGGACAGAAAACTATAGGTAGGAAGAGTGTCAGTTTCTTTCACTGTGATAATCCTTGTTTCTAGGGACAGGGAAGGACAGTGAGGGAAATTCTCCTTGTGCTATAGTGTGCTAAAGCATTGATCATCAACCGTCTTTAAAAAAACATTTTTTCTAGGGACAGAAAACTATAGGTAGGAAGAGTGTCAGTTTCTTTCACTGTGATAATCCTTGTTTCTAGGGACAGGGAAGGACAGTGAGGGAAATTCTCCTTGTGCTATAGTGTGCTAAAGCATTGATCATCAACCGTCTTTAAAAAAACATTTTTTCTAGGGACAGAAAACTATAGGTAGGAGGAGTGTCAGTTTCTTTCACTGTGATAATCCTTGTTTCTAGGGACAGGGAAGGACAGTGAGGGAAATTCTCCTTGTGCTATAGTGTGCTAAAGCATTGATCATCAACCGTCTTTAAAAAAACATTTTTTCTAGGGACAGAAAACTATAGGTAGGAAGAGTGTCAGTTTCTTTCACTGTGATAATCCTTGTTTCTAGGGACAGGGAAGGACAGTGAGGGAAATTCTCCTTGTGCTATAGTGTGCTAAAGCATTGATCATCAACCGTCTTTAAAAAAACATTTTTTCTAGGGACAGAAAACTATAGGTAGGAAGAGTGTCAGTTTCTTTCACTGTGATAATCCTTGTTTCTAGGGACAGGGAAGGACAGTGAGGGAAATTCTCCTTGTGCTATAGTGTGCTAAAGCATTGATCATCAACCATCTTTAAAAAAACATTTTTTCTAGGGACAGAAAACTATAGGTAGGAAGAGTGTCAGTTTCTTTCACTGTGATAATCCTTGTTTCTAGGGACAGGGAAGGACAGTGAGGGAAATTCTCCTTGTGCTATAGTGTGCTAAAGCATTGATCATCAACCGTCTTTAAAAAAACATTTTTTCTAGGGACAGAAAACTATAGGTAGGAAGAGTGTCAGTTTCTTTCACTGTGATAATCCTTGTTTCTAGGGACAGGGAAGGACAGTGAGGGAAATTCTCCTTGTGCTATAGTGTGCTAAAGCATTGATCATCAACCGTCTTTAAAAAAACATTTTTTCTAGGGACAGAAAACTATAGGTAGGAAGAGTGTCAGTTTCTTTCACTGTGATAATCCTTGTTTCTAGGGACAGGGAAGGACAGTGAGGGAAATTCTCCTTGTGCTATAGTGTGCTAAAGCATTGATCATCAACCGTCTTTAAAAAAACATTTTTTCTAGGGACAGAAAACTATAGGTAGGAAGAGTGTCAGTTTCTTTCACTGTGATAATCCTTGTTTCTAGGGACAGGGAAGGACAGTGAGGGAAATTCTCCTTGTGCTATAGTGTGCTAAAGCATTGATCATCAACCGTCTTTAAAAAAACATTTTTTCTAGGGACAGAAAACTATAGGTAGGAAGAGTGTCAGTTTCTTTCACTGTGATAATCCTTGTTTCTAGGGACAGGGAAGGACAGTGAGGGAAATTCTCCTTGTGCTATAGTGTGCTAAAGCATTGATCATCAACCATCTTTAAAAAAACATTTTTTCTAGGGACAGAAAACTATAGGTAGGAAGAGTGTCAGTTTCTTTCACTGTGATAATCCTTGTTTCTAGGGACAGGGAAGGACAGTGAGGGAAATTCTCCTTGTGCTATAGTGTGCTAAAGCATTGATCATCAACCATCTTTAAAAAAACATTTTTTCTAGGGACAGAAAACTATAGGTAGTGTGACAGCAGGAAGGTAAAGTCACCTGGTTGCATCCAGGGGGGTAGATATATTTCGCCCAGATTCAGGCTTTACGCTGACTTATACAGCTAGGTGGAGAGTTGTATAAGCCCAGCTGAGACTAGTGGGCTCATTGATGACTCATACCTCTAGGGAGAGGGCTGGGCGTCGTGCAGACAGGGAGTTGATGAGGCCAGCTGAAGCTTGTCAGCTCATTTAGGCCTCTATAAAAAACTCCCAGATTCATTAGATGTTAGCTCATGCCTGGAAGCAGACCTGTGTGGACTGTCTAGGGAGAGTGAACCCCTGTGCGGTGAGAGAAAGCCTGTGTGGCTATATTTTGCTTGGACATTTAAAACCAGGGACTAGGACAGCACTAGGCTGATCCCAGTCGTTAGTTAGGAAACCTGTAAGTTTAGTCAGAGGTCAAGTTGACCAGGATTTATTTTGTTTATGTTTTTTTTGCCTTGCTGTGTTTTTGTCACTGTAAATAGAAAATAAACCGCACCTTTTTGATTTTGAAAACCACAACCTCCGTCTGCTGGGCCTGTTTTGGGTGGGGAGCCCATCCCGGGGGTCACACATACCCGCTGCCGAGCTAGCCCCCTCACAGTTGGTGGAGAACCAGTGGCAGTTTTTTTTTAAGCCAGCATGGAGGAGATACTGAAACAGCTGGCTCTAGCAAATGCCAATCAACAGCAGACAAATGCAGGTTTGCAAAGGAGCCTTGCAGCCCAGCAGCAAGCTCATCAACAGAGCCTTGCAACTTTACAACAGAGTCTGGAGGCTCAGCAACAAGCCCAACAGCAATCTGAGGCCCGCTTCATAGACCTGTTGCAGAAGCAAGAGCAGAGACTACAACAACAGATGGAAGCAGTAATGCAGCAACGTCCGCAGACCAGTGAGGAAAGCCGTCCCACTAATACCGCGTCCTTTGGGGTGAGTCGTTTATTGACAAAAATGACTGGAGAGGATGATCCAGAGGTATTTTTGACCACATTTGAAAGGACCGCTGAAAGAGAAAAGTGGCCTGAGGAGCAGTGGGCTGGACTAGTGGCTCCTCTGTTAACTGGTGAATCGCAGAAAGCTTACTATGACCTAGAGCCTAACCAAGCAAAAGACTATGTGATGCTAAAAGCTGAAATATTGGCAAGGCTGGGTGTCACCCTGGCTGTCCGGGCTCAGCGTGTGCATAACTGGACTTTCCAGCTTGGAAAACCCCCCAGGTCTCAAATGTATGATCTCATTCACCTGAGCAGAAAGTGGCTACAGCCAGAGACTTTGTCCGCACCAAAGATTGTGGAACGTGTTGTAATGGATCGGTTTTTGAGAGCTCTTCCTACTGCCATCCAAAAGTGGGTAAGCCATGGAGACCCAGAGACGGCCGATGGTCTTGTGGATCGTGTGGAGAAATACTTGGCTACAGAGAACCTGACGGCCTCTTCCAGAGACACTCGGACTTTCCACCCTAAGACCAGACCATCCCCAGGGGCGGATAAGAGGATTCCAAGGGGTGAGGGTGGAGAGAGTGAGAGGGTGGGAGCTCTACCCCAAGTTTGGCGAGAACAGCCTGGGAAATCAGCGGCTCAAGAGGCCGCAAGAAGGATCGTTTGCTACCGCTGCCGGCAAGCGGGACATATTGCAGCAAATTGCCCGGTTGTGGAGGAACCCATGCAGTGTGACTTTCTGACGGGCAGACGTCAGTCGCTGTGTGCGACAGTCGCATGCACTGCCATTCGGGGAACTGAGAAACATTTATGCAAAATGTGTATTAATGGTAGAAATGTTGTGGTATTGCTGGATTCAGGTAGCCTTGTGACCCTGATAAAGGCTGAGTTAGTTAAAACAGAGGTCTCTGGGAATAGCAAGGTAGCCGTTATTTGTGTGCATGGGGACACCCGAGAGTATCCAGTGACTACGGTGTGTTTCGAGACCCCCAAAGGTACCCTCTCTCATCCAGTGGGCTTAGTATCTCAGTTACCGTATGACGCCATTGTGGGAAGGGATTTTCCGAAGTTCTGGGAACTGTGGGATGATCCTGAGCCCCCCACTGGTGCCCCTATGTACCAGGAATGTGATAGCCAGAACTCCCCTGAGAGTGGTGAGGACTCTCCGGAATTTCCCTTGTCAGTATTGGCAGGGGAGACTCAAGAAACTGGAGAGGAGCCCACCTCCTCAGACGAAAACCTACCGTCTGTGGAGTTTTCTGATCTTGAGGTTCACAGGGAAAACTTTGCCACAGAACAGTTGAAAGACCCCGCCCTAATAAAGGCACGGGAAAACGTAGTGAAAATAGATGGCGAGTTAGTGAACCCAGATAATACTGGCACTTACCCATACTTCAGCGTAGAGAAGGACCTACTGTATCGGGTGGCAAAAAGGGCAGAAGAAACCGTTGAGCAGCTTGTGGTGCCCAAACCTTACAGGAAGTTGGTGTTGGAGTTGGCCCATGGGCACATTCTTGGAGGTCATCTGGGGACAGAGAAAACCCGAGAGAGGGTATTACAGAGATTCTATTGGCCTGGGGTGATGAAGGACATAGAAAATTATTGTTCCTCCTGCCCTGTGTGTCAGAGGTCGGCCCCGATGCCACATTTCCGTAGCCCGCTGGTCCCTCTACCCATCATTGAGGTCCCGTTTGAGAGAATCGCAATGGATTTGGTAGGTCCTATAATCAAGTCCGCTAGGGGGCACCAGTACATATTGGTTATAATGGACTATGCCACCCGTTATCCAGAAGCGATCCCTCTCAGAAATACCTCGGCCAAAACCATAGCCAAAGAGCTATCTCTTGTTTTTAGCCGGGTGGGTATTTGTAAAGAACTGCTTACGGACCAAGGTACACCCTTTATGTCCCGGGTTATGAAAGAGCTGTGTAAATTGTTCAAAGTGACGCAATTGCGTACATCTGTGTATCACCCCCAAACCGATGGGCTGGTTGAAAGATTCAACAAAACCCTAAAACAAATGTTGAAGAAAGTGGTGGATAGAGATGGAAGGGATTGGGACTGTCTACTTCCTTATTTGATGTTTGCTATTAGGGAGGTGCCCCAATCCTCTACGGGATTCTCCCCCTTTGAGTTACTGTATGGGAGACACCCAAGAGGGCTGTTGGATATTGCCAAGGAAACTTGGGAAAGTGAGAGTTCTCCCCACAGGAGTGTGATTGAGCATGTCGCCCTGATGCAAGATCGAATTGCACAGGTAATGCCCATCGTGAAGGAACATTTGGCCCAAGCGCAGTTGGCACAGCAGAGAGTGTACAACCGTGGAGCCAAGACCCGTACCTTTTCCCCGGGGGATAGGATATTGGTACTTGTCCCTACGGTTGAAAGTAAATTCCTTGCCAAATGGCAAGGCCCCTACGAGATAATGGAAAAAGTGAGCGAAGTGAATTACAAGGTCAGACAACCAGGAAGGCGAAAGCCCGAACAGATCTATCACGTTAATCTGTTGAAAGCCTGGAGGGATAGAGAGTCCCTAGTCGCAGACACTTGGTCACCAGCTCAAACTGGTTGCGTGATTCCTGAGGTTGGAATCGCAGCCACCTTGTCACAACCCCAACAACAGGAGGTTAAGGAGTTTGTACTTCGCAACAAGGAGGTATTCTCTGAGCTGCCGGGACAAACATCTGGGGTAGAGCATGACATTATTACCCCGCCCGGTGAAAGGGTGAAGTTAAAACCCTATCGGATCCCAGAGGCCCGACGGGAGGCAATACGGGAGGAAGTACAGAGAATGCTGAACTTAGGGGTGATAGAGGAGTCCCAAAGTGATTGGTCTAGTCCCATTGTGTTGGTGCCTAAACCGGATGGGAGCTGGCGATTTTGTAACGATTTTCGTCAGTTGAACAAAGTTACAAAATTTGACACCTACCCCATGCCACGTATAGATGAGTTGATCGACCGGCTGGGAACAGCCCGATACATGACGACTCTTGACCTCACAAAAGGGTATTGGCAAATCCCCCTGGCCAAGTCGGCCAAAGAGAAAACCGCATTTGTAACCCCAGACGGGGCGTTCCAATATAAAAGAATGCCGTTCGGGTTACAGAATGCGCCGGCCACATTCCAGCGGAAAATGGACCAGATGCTGAGGCCCCATCGGAAGTATGCTGCGGCTTACCTGGATGACATAATTGTCCATAGCACAGATTGGGCCTCACATCTGCCAAAAGTGCAAGCAGTCCTGGACTCTGTTCGGGAAGCAGGGTTTACGGCTAACCCCAAGAAGTGTACCATTGGGCAGGAGGAGGCCAAATATCTTGGGTACACCATTGGGAGGGGAGTAATAAAACCCCAACTCAACAAAGTCGAGGCCATCCAGAGTTGGCCACGTCCCAACAGCAAGAAGCAGGTACGAGCCTTTCTGGGAATCGCTGGGTATTATCGGCGATTCATTCCCCACTTTGCTTCTAAGGCTGTGCCCCTAACCAACCTGACGAAGGGGAAAGGGTCGGTCATGATTAAATGGACCCCCGAGGCTGAGGCAGCATTCCAATTCTTGAAACAAGCCTTATGTAGCCAGCCAGTGTTGTACTCACCCGACTTCTCTAAAGACTTTGTCGTACAAAGTGATGCGTCAGATGTGGGGTTAGGAGCAGTATTGTCCCAGGTCTGGAACGGGGAAGAGCACCCAGTCATTTACCTCAGCAGGAAGTTGAAGTCCCATGAGGTAAATTACGCCACCGTTGAAAAGGAGTGTTTAGCGGTGAAGTGGGCTCTAGATTCCCTTCGGTACTACCTGCTAGGTAGGCACTTTGACATGGTTACGGATCACGCTCCGTTAAAGTGGATGGCTCAAAACAAGGAAACAAATAGAAGAGTGAATAGGTGGTTCCTGGCCCTCCAGGAATTCAACTTCACAGTAAAGCATCGCCCTGGCGTTCAAATGGGGAATGTGGATGCTTTGTCTCGAGTACATGAATGCCTGATTGCTGGTGTTCCAACCCCGAGGTTAAAACAAGAGGGGGGGGTATGTGACAGCAGGAAGGTAAAGTCACCTGGTTGCATCCAGGGGGGTAGATATATTTCGCCCAGATTCAGGCTTTACGCTGACTTATACAGCTAGGTGGAGAGTTGTATAAGCCCAGCTGAGACTAGTGGGCTCATTGATGACTCATACCTCTAGGGAGAGGGCTGGGCGTCGTGCAGACAGGGAGTTGATGAGGCCAGCTGAAGCTTGTCAGCTCATTTAGGCCTCTATAAAAAACTCCCAGATTCATTAGATGTTAGCTCATGCCTGGAAGCAGACCTGTGTGGACTGTCTAGGGAGAGTGAACCCCTGTGCGGTGAGAGAAAGCCTGTGTGGCTATATTTTGCTTGGACATTTAAAACCAGGGACTAGGACAGCACTAGGCTGATCCCAGTCGTTAGTTAGGAAACCTGTAAGTTTAGTCAGAGGTCAAGTTGACCAGGATTTATTTTGTTTATGTTTTTTTTGCCTTGCTGTGTTTTTGTCACTGTAAATAGAAAATAAACCGCACCTTTTTGATTTTGAAAACCACAACCTCCGTCTGCTGGGCCTGTTTTGGGTGGGGAGCCCATCCCGGGGGTCACACATACCCGCTGCCGAGCTAGCCCCCTCACAGTAGGAAGAGTGTCAGTTTCTTTCACTGTGATAATCCTTGTTTCTAGGGACAGGGAAGGACAGTGAGGGAAATTCTCCTTGTGCTATAGTGTGCTAAAGCATTGATCATCAACCATCTTTAAAAAAACATTTTTTCTAGGGACAGAAAACTATAGGTAGGAAGAGTGTCAGTTTCTTTCACTGTGATAATCCTTGTTTCTAGGGACAGGGAAGGACAGTGAGGGAAATTCTCCTTGTGCTATAGTGTGCTAAAGCATTGATCATCAACCATCTTTGAAATCCTTGTTTTTTGGACAGTCAGGGAAATTGTCGTTGTGCTATTCTGTGCGAAAGCAATCATCCTCAACCATATTTAGAAATCCTTAAGTAAAGGGACAGAGAAGGACACCTGAAGGTAGCCCTTATTGCTTTTTTCCCATCTCCCTGCAGGCCATCTATTAGAATGTCTGGAAGGCAAACAAGGAGAGGCAGACAGTCAGGAGGCAATAAAAGAGGGCAAGCAGGCTCTGTGTCTGGGGGCAACAGTGCTGGTCGTGGACGCGGTGCATTGTCATCAGCACATGGCCATGGGACACGCTTGTCCTTCTTTTCGGCAGCTGGACATGTTGAGCCACATCATGCCGAAGACTTGGTAGAGTGGATGACCAAGCCCTCCTCCTCCTCCTCATCCTCTCTCACCCAGGCTCAGGGTACTGGCAAAGCAGCTGCCAAAGCGTCCTCTTCCCTGGTATCAATGTCAGACTCATCATCAGTCACTCCTTCCCTAGACCCACCATGTCCTCCTCCTGAGGAGTCCCCCGAACTGTTTGAGCACAGTGTTGGGTACATGCTCCAGGAGGATGCCCAGCGTTTCGAAGGATCTGATGATGAAACCCAGCTACAGGAAGGCAGTAGTGTGAGAGCAGACAGAGGGGATGCTCAAGAAGGACACCAAACTGGCAGTCATGTTCCAGCAGCTGCAGCATACTGCCAGATTGGCTCCAGTGATGAGGAGGGAGGGGATGATGAGGTCACTGACTCCACGTGGGTGCCTAATAGGAGAGAGGAGGAGGAGGAGGATGAGGAGGAGGCACATCTCCAACGAGGCAGGATGCCCTTTGGTGGCCAGCGTAAGGGCAGTACACAGACGGAATCACACCGCAGAGCTCCGCCTGTGCAGGGCGCTGCCTCTGCCCGTCATTCAAAAAGTTCTTTGGTGTGGGCCTTTTTTGAGGCTAGTGCATCAGATCGCACAGCTGCTGTTTGCAACATATGTCTCAAGCGTATATCGCGTGGCCAAAACATCAGCCGCTTGGGTACCACATGCCTGACCAGACATATGTTGACCTGCCATGCAGCTCGTTGGCAAGCCTACCTCAAAGACCCACACCAAAGAACAAAGCGGACCTCTCCTTGCACCGCATCAGCTGGGATCTCCAACCCCACTATAACTTCAGTCCTCTCTGAAACATGCACTGAGAGGAATGAAGGTGTAGAATTAGGTGTGTCACAGCCAAGTAGTTGCGGCCACTCTGCTAGCAGTACACCGACGTCCGATTCTAGCAGGCAAATTTCCCTGCCCCAGCTGCTGGACCGTCGAAAGAAGTTCACTCCCAGCCATCCACATGCCCAGCGGTTGAATGCTAGCTTGGCTAAATTGCTAGCGCTTCAACTGCTGCCTTTTCAGTTGGTAGACTCGGCCCCCTTCCGTGAGTTTGTGCAATGTGCGGTTCCTCAGTGGCAGGTTCCCAAACGCCACTTTTTCTCACGGAAGGCTATTCCGGCTCTCTACCGGCATGTGGAAGGCAATGTCTTGGCCTCGCTGGACAGGGCGGTCAGCGGTAAGGTGCATATTACCGCTGACTCATGGTCCAGCAGGCATGGACAGGGACGTTACCTTTCTTTCACGGCCCATTGGGTCACTCTTTTGGCAGCTGGGAAGGATGCAGGACAAGGTGCAGTAGTGTTGGAGGTTGTTCCACCGCCACGCCTCCAAAATGCTACTACTGGTTGTGACACACCTCTCTCCTCCACCCCCTCCTCTTCTTCTTCCTCCATGGCCTCTTCCTGTGGTTTGTCCTCTGAACCAGCGGTGCTCCGTAGCCGTTCAAGGGGCTACGCAAGTACGCAGGCAAAAAGATGCCATGCCGTGCTTGCGCTGGTGTGTTTGGGGGACAGAAGCCACACTGGGGCAGAGGTCCTGTCTGCTCTGCAGGGCCAGGCCGAGAGGTGGTTGACGCCACGCCAGCTTAAGCCAGGAATGGTGGTTTGCGACAATGGCACCAACCTCCTCTCCGCCCTCCGACAGGGACAACTGACCCATGTGCCCTGTGTGGCTCACGTCCTTAACCTGGTGGTGCAGCGGTTCTTGGGCAGGTACCCGGGCTTACAGGATGTCCTGAGGCAGGCCAGGAAAGTCTGTGTGCATTTCCGCAGATCTTATAATGCCAGTGCTCGCCTGGCTGAGCTGCAAAAGGAGTTGAACCTGCCCAAGAACCGCCTTATATGTGACATGCCCACCAGGTGGAACTCAACGTTGGCCATGCTGCAGCGGCTGCACACGCAGCAGAGGGCCATCAATGAGTACCTGTGCGACTACGGCACCAGGACAGGGTCAGGGGAGCTTGGTTTTTTTTCTCCACGCCAGTGGGGCATGATCAGGGATGCATGCACTGTCCTGGCACCATTTGAGGAGGCCACGAGGATGGTGAGCAGTGACAGTGCATGCATCAGTGACACTGTACCTCTTGTCCACCTGTTGGAGCACACGCTGCGTGGAATAATGGACAGGGCACTTGAGGCAGAACAGAGGCAGGAAGAGGAGGACTTCCTTGCCTCTCAAGGCCCCCTTTACCCAGACAGTGTTCCTTCTGTCCCACCCATCGCACAGGAAGAGGAGGAGGAGGAGGAGGATTGTGTCAGCATGGAGGTGGAGGCTGGCACTCAGCATCATCAGCAGCAGTCTTTTAGGGATGATTTACAGTCCCAAGAAACCAGTGGACTTGTACGTGGCTGGGAGGAGGTGGCTGCTGATCATGTCGTCCTTAGTGACCCAGAGGACTCCGGACCGAATGCCTCAGCAAACCTACGCTGCATGGCCTCCCTGATCCTGCAAAGTCTGCGGAAGGATCCTCGTATTCTTCGGATCAAGGAGAGGGACCATTACTGGCTGGCCACTCTCCTTGATCCACGGTACAAGGGTAAGGTTGCGGACCTTATGTTACCGTCGCAGAGGGAGCAGAGGATGAGACAACTCCGGGAGGCCTTGCAGAAAGGTCTGTGCAACGCGTTCCCAGAGACTGGGAGGTTACAAACTCCTGGTCCTGGACAACGAGTTGCTGAGGCTTCGGCCAGTCAAAGAAGGAGCGGTGGGGAAGGTGGCCGTCTGACCGATGCGTTCAGACAATTCTTTAGTCCGCAGCCCCAAAGTATGATCGGTTCCAGCAACCATCGCCAGCGTCTGATAAACATGGTGCAGGAATATCTAGGGGCAAGGTCAGACTTGGACACCTTCCCCACCGAAAATCCTCTGGCTTACTGGGTCTTGAGGATGGATCACTGGCCAGAGCTTGCACAGTATGCAATTGAGCTACTGGCCTGTCCTGCATCCAGCGTTCTTTCAGAACGCACATTCAGTGCTGCTGGAGGATTTGTCACGGATCACAGGGTGCGCCTGTCCACCGACTCGGTTGATCGACTGACTTTCATCAAGATGAACCAGTCTTGGATCACCACCAGCTACCACACACCTGATGCTGATATAACAGACTAATTGATTTTAACATGTCACATCCCTTCAAGACTGATGCTGATGCTGAGTGCCTGTGCTGTTATGTTGACTGGCTATCCTCCTCCTCCGAGTCCTCAATGATACGATTGATGATGATAGCTTGGAAGATCATTTTTGTTTATGGGTGCCGCCACCAGTGGCTAAGGCCCAATTTTTCAGCCCCTGTTTTACAGGGGCGTATAATTACAATTTTTTTAGCAATAATTTGCCATAGGGCTCATTGCTGTGCTCCAAGTACAGTATCTGTGAGGGGTTGGAGTGTTGTGCCACCAGTGCCTAAGGCCCAATTTTTCAGCCCCTGTTTAACAGGGGCGTGTCATTACAATTTTTGAAGCAATACTTTGCAACAGGGCTCATTGCTGTGCTCCAAGTACAGTATCTGTGAGGGGTTGTAGTTTTGTGCCACCAGTGCCTAAGGCCCAATTTTTCAGCCCCTGTTCAACAGGGGCATGTAATTACAATTCTTGATCTAATAATTCACAGCAGGGCCCATTGCTGCACCCACCAAGAGTAACTCTGAGGGCTTACAGTGTTGTGGCAACGCCACCACCACCACCACCACGAAAGGCCCAATTTTTCAGCCCCTGTTCAAAAGGGGCATGTAATTACAATTCTTGATCTAATAATTCACAGCAGGGCCCATTCCTGCACCCACCAAGAGTAACTCTGAGGGCTTACAGTGTTGTGGCAACACCACCACCACCACCACCACCACGAAAGGCCCAATTTTTCAGCCCCTGTTCAACAGGGGCATGCAATTACAATTCTTGATCTAATAATTCACAGCAGGGCCCATTGCTGCACCCACCAAGAGTAACTGTCAGGGCTTACAGTGTTGTGGCACCAGCACCACCATCAAAGGCCCAATTTTTACTACCACTGTTCAACAATTATATGTAATTAAAATTCCTGATATAATAGTTGACAGCAGGGCGTTCCAGCACCAACCAAGAGTAACTGTGAGTGCTTACAGTGTTGTGCCAACACCAACAACTAAGGGGCCTATTTCTGCAGAGTATATACGGCAGGTCCCTACTTTCAAACATCCAACTTACAAACGACTCCTACTTGCAAACGCAAGAAGACAACAGGAAGTGAGAGGAAATCTACCCCTTGGAAGGAAAATTCTCTCCTGTAAGAATTAATATGGGAGAAAGGTGTCTCCTCTGTACTGATGCTTTATCACCAATCCTTGTTTCAAGAAAAACACCACATTTCAAAAACAGTTGTCATTGGGACGGAAAGTGAGGTGAAATGTTCTGAACAGGGGCACAGACAGCAAAACAAATGTTACAGGGGTGATAACCCTTACCTATGTTTTCCAAAAAGTTTAAAAATAGATTTTTGGGCTGGAGCTACACTTAAACAATGTACCTGTTCAAAATTACAAACAGATTCTACATAAGAACAAACCTACAGTCCCTGTCTTGTATGCACCGCCTGTATACGGCTGTTCAGAGTATATAGGGCCTTTTTTATTTTATGTGCGGGGTTCCTCTTAATATCCATACAAGACCCAAAGGGGCTGGTAATGGGCTGGGGTAGGGGGGGGGGGGGGGGGGTCATGGGGTAGCTATGCCATTTTTCTTAAAGATTTTCATCCATATTACCGGGACCAGACATTACATTAAAGCCGCAAGCAGTTTTAAATGGCTTTTTTTTCCTTTAGAAGTGTCATTTTGTGCAGGGACAGTTCTAAACACGGGAAACACGTGGCACTTCACAGGCATACTTTAGACACCCCCCAGGTACGATATTTAAAGGAATATTTGACTTTTTTTTTTTCACTTTATGCATCATTAAAATGACTGCTCCCGAAAAACGACCGTTTTTAAAACTTCTTTTTGCATTGATACATGTCCCCTGGTGCAGAACCCGGGTTCCCAAACCCTTTTTAGGACAATAACATGCATAATAGTTGTTATAATTAGCACTTTAGAATTCGAACGTTCGCATCCATTGTATTTAATAGGGTTCTAATGTTCGTACGAACTTTCGGTCCGTTCGCGGGTTCTGGTGCGAACCGAACCCGGGGGTGTTCGGCTCATCACTACTTGGAAGTTTCCCTGGGCAACTCTGCAGCACCTGTCACTAGGGAACATGGCACAAGGACAGTTTTGGTCACCTCTAGTTCAACTTTACCAGCACTCTGCTGGATTATAGCAGGCACATGCATAGTCCCCAAGTCCATTTGAGTCTTTGACCTTGCCGTCAGCTGGGCTTCACCATATGCCTCCCCCCTGCTCTGGGTAGCAGACTGCAGCAAGTCTATGTCCATTTGTACTGCATATCTCCCTGCTGGACACATTCCCACTTCACTAGGTTCAGTCTTACCATTTTCAGTAGCTGGCATCATAGCCTTCACTTGAGTGCGCTGTCTCTCAGCTGCATCCATACAAGCTACTGTCTCTTTGGGGCCATATAGCGACACTGCAGCCTTTCCAGACTCTTCAGCGGTGTTCCAGAACCTTGGGCAAGTAAAGATCCCATGCCCCACTTGACCACATCCCAAGCACGGTACTGGACGCTGAAATTAAATTTCTTGGCATCTCCTCAATGCCTGGCTCTCTATTGCTATGGGATACCACTCTCGAGGACTCCACTGGTCATGACCATCAGCAGACAGACTCCTTGGATCCCCGACATCCCTGCTGGCCTGGACGTTGCTTCCACGGACGACCATTCTCCTCTTTTCCACACGCTGTTGTCCACCTGGCTTCCTGTTACCAGGGACAACCTCTTTCACTTCCCTTTTAACTGGGGGTGACATGATTAATTTACCCCAGATCATAGAGATTTCACACTCAGTCAAATTCTCTGGTTTGGCTGGGGCATGTGGTGAAATACCCTCTAGCCACAGTAGCCTTTCTCTTGCTTCAGCAAGGATCGCCTCCTTTTTCTGTTTTGACCGCCCCATCCTTGCGGTGTTGCACACAGAAACCGGTAACATAGTTCACAGCAGAGAGGGAATGTGAAAATGTGATTCTCCTTTCACAGGTACACAACCTGCATGCAAAACAGTCCATCAAACTTCTGTGCAATGCTGTTCGCCTGGCTGCTACACACAGCTAGCATAAGTTCCTGATGCGACTCACTACTGGGGCAGAGACCCGGATTCCACCGTCTTGTGCCCGCTGAATCCACCACTGTGATATTGGGGTGTTTAGCTAAAGTGGATGGATGCATTTTTGTGCAGTGAGTCCACGTCAGACAGGCTTATGATAGGTAAGGGCCTGGTAGCCCACGTTTATTAAGTGAAAAAACAAAATCAAAAGGTCCATTCAGGATTCCCTCGCAGGGGTTTAACTTTATTTAGCAGTCCAAAAATAAGGAAAAACATACCGAGCCACCTGGCTCTCTTGTCAGCAGTTCCTCTGCTTGCTCTCAACAGATTTCACGATTCTTTCCAGCCCCCTGGACTTACTGGCTTCCTCAGTCTCCCCGACTCTCAAGGCTGGCCAGCCTTTCCCAGTCCCTGGCCAAAGAATGCCCTTTACATCGGCTGCAGTCTCCCACAGGGCAGACAGCTCTCCAGTAGGGATGAGCCAAACACCCCCCTGTTCGGTTCACACCAGAACCTGCGAACGGACCGAAAGTTCGCGCAAACTTTAGAACCCTATTAAATACAATGGACGCGAACGTTCGAAATCGAAAGTGCTAATTATAACGGCTAATATGCAAGTTATTGTCCTAAAAAGGGTTTTGGGACCCGGGTCCTGCCCCAGGGGACATGTATCAATGCAAAAAAAAGTTTTAAAAACTGCAGTTTTTTCGGGAGCAGTGATTTTAATGACGCTTAAAGTGAAAAAAAAAAAGTGAAATATTCCTTTAAATATCGTACCTGGGGGTTGTTTAAAGTATGCCTGTGAAGTGGAATGTGTTTCCCGGGTTTAGAACTGTCCCTGCAAAAAATGACATTTCTAAAGGAAAAAAAGTAATTTAAAACTGCTTGGGGCTTAACCACTTCCCTACCCAGCCATAGTCAAATGACGTCCACAGATGGGATCTCCCATCCTGGGTGGACGTCATATGACGTCCTCGGCTTTGAGGGGGGATATCTGAATGATGTCTCTAACTGCAGGCATCCTTTTGTTCTGCCGGCGATTCTCTGCACCATAAGAATGATCATAGCGGCGGTTCCACCGCTTGATCGTTCTTATAGGCGGTGGGAGGGGACACCCCCCCTTCCCGCCGCCATCCGGTGCTTCGCCGGCTCTCCCAGGTACCGTTGCGTTCCTTAGGACACAGCCATTCCCTGATGGGGGTAAATGAGTGGCGGCGGAGCGGCAGCGGCGGGCAGCGGAGCTTTCTGTGCGGCGCGGCGGGCAGCGGAGCGGCTTACCGGCTCCCATATGCAGAGCTGCAGCAGCGGCGTGCGCAGCGCGGCGATCTGGGATCCGGTATGTCCCTCTGGACACACCGATGCAAGTAATGTGGCGGCGGGCGGCGGAGATTCCGGTATAAACTTACTGGAATTGATGATGCAGAGCTGTGCACGGCGGCGATCGGGGCTGAGGCTTTTCCCTTGGATACAGCCCAGCCTCGATCAGGGTAAAGAGCCAATGAAATTGGCTCTTTACCACGTGACCGGCTGTGTCCAATCACAGCAGGTCACTAAATGTAAACAAAACACACCATTGTGTGTAACTCACTGTTGCTTGGTTCTCCTCTTCACACACCTGTGAGGAGGAGATCAGCTAACAGTGAGTTACACATATGTTATACACATATACATATGTACTACTGTGCCCAGATTGCCCCCCTAAATAAAGAGTACCTGTCATCTAGTACCTGCCACCAGATCACCTGCCACCTCACCAGAATACCCGCCACCTGTCCATCAGGAGTACCTGTCCATCAGGAGTACCCGCCACCTCAGAGTACCCGCCACCTCAGAGTACCCGCCACCTGTCCATCAGGAGTACCTGTCCATCAGGAGTACCCGCCACCTCACCTGAGTACCCGCCACCTCAGAGTACCCGCCACCAGTCCATCAGGAGTACCTGTCCATCAGGAGTACCTGTCCATCAGCAGTACCCGCCACCTCACCTGAGTACCCGCCACCTCAGAGTACCCGCCACCAGTCCATCAGGAGTACCTGTCCACCAGGAGTACCTGTCCATCAGGAGTACCCGCCACCTCACCTGAGTACCCGCCACCTTAGAGTACCCGCCACCAGTCCATCAGGAGTACCTGTCTATCAGGAGTACCTGTCCATCAGCAGTACCCGCCACCTCACCTGAGTACCCGCCACCTCAGAGTACCCGCCACCAGTCCATCAGGAGTACCTGTCCATCAGGAGTACCTGTCCATCAGGAGTACCCGCCACCTCATCTGAGTACCCGCCACCTCACCTGAGTACCCGCCACCAGTCCATCAGGAGTACCTGTCCATCAGGAGTACCTGTCCATCAGCAGTACCCGCCACCTCACCTGAGTACCCACCACCTCAGAGTACCCGCCACCAGTCCATCAGGAGTACCTGTCCATCAGGTGTACCAGCCACCTCACCAGGAGTACCCGCCACCTCACCAGGAGTACCCGCCACCAGTCCATCAGGAGTACCTGTCTATCAGGAGTACCCACCACCTCACCAGAGTACCCGCCACCTCACCAGCGTACCCACCACCAGTCCATCAGGAGTACCTGTCCATTAGAGTACCCGCCACCTCACCAGAGAACCTGCCACCAGATCACCTGCCACCTCACCAGAATACCCGCCACCTGTCCATCAGGAGTACCTGTCCATCAGGAGTACCCGCCACCTCAGAATACCCGCAACCTCAGAGTACCCGCCACCTGTCCATCAGGAGTACCTGTCCATCAGGAGTACCCGCCACCTCACCTGAGTACCCGCCACCTCAGAGTACCCGCCACCAGTCCATCAGGAGTACCTGTCCATCAGGAGTACCTGTCCATCAGCAGTACCCGCCACCTCACCTGAGTACCCGCCACCTCAGAGTACCCGCCACCAGTCCATCAGGAGTACCTGTCCATCAGGAGTACCCGCCACCTCAGAGTACCCGCCACCAGTCCATCAGGAGTACCTGTCCATCAGGAGTACCTGTCCATCAGCAGTACCCGCCACCTCACCTGAGTACCCGTCACCTCACAGTACCCGCCACCAGTCCATCAGGAGTACCTGTCCATCAGGAGTACCCGCCACCTCACCTGAGTACCCGCCACCTCACCTGAGTACCCGCCACCAGTCCATCAGGAGTACCTGTCCATCAGCAGTACCCGCCACCTCACCTGAGTACCCGCCACCTCAGAGTAGCCGCCACCAGTCCATCAGGAGTACCTGTCCATCAAGTGTACCAGCCACCTCACCAGGAGTACCCGCCAGATTCACCAGGAGTACCCGCCACCAGTCCATCAGGAGTACCTGTCCATCAGGAGTACCCACCACCTCACCAGAGTACCCGCCACCTCACCAGAGTACCCACCACCAGTCCATCAGGAGTACGTGTCCATTAGAGTACCCGCCACCTCACCAGAGAACCTGCCACCAGAGTACCTGCAACCTCACCAGCGTACCCACTATGTCCAGAAAGGTGTACACCCCAGAAGAAGCATACCAAATACTCAGTCTGACCGATGAGAGCAACGGGGAGCTCTCACCGCTCAGTTCTGATTCCGATTCTGGTTTGGAATATGAACCCCCCGAAGGCAGCACATCCAGATCCGAATTAGAGGAGGACACAGTCCGTCCAAAAAGGCCCAGTACAAGCGCTGCTAGACCCCAGGAGGAGAGGCCCAGTACAAGCGCTGCTAGACCCCAGGAGGAAAGGCCCAGTGCAAGCGCTGCTAGACCCCAGGAGGAAAGGCCCAGTGCAAGTACACGCCAAAGAAGTAGGACCCGAACCCAGCTTCCAGATGGCTTGGCAAACCCATTGTGGCTGCCTTCTACCTCAGGGTCAGCCACGATCCCCCCTTTTACAGCACAGCCAGGTGTGCAGGTCAACACTGAGGGTTTTTCCAAACTTGATTTTTTTAATTTATTTTTCCCTGATGAATTGGTTCAAGGCATTGTGGAGCAAACTAATCTTTTTGCTCAACAATTTATTGAAAACAACCCCAGCTCCAGCTATGCCCGCCCTTTTGAATGGAGACCCCTAACAGTGGTGGAGCTTAGATTGTTTTTAGTCCTAACGCTTAACATGGGGCTTACAAAAAAAAATGAAATGAATAGGTATTGGTCGAAGAAACCCATCCACCATATGCCAATTTTTACATCGGCCATGTCCAGGTCCCGATACGAACTTATAATGCGGTTCCTGCATTTCAGTGACAACTCACAGTGCCCCCCCCCCCCGAGATCACCCAAACTTTGACAAATTATATAAAATTCGCCCCATAATTAATTTTTTTTCCAAGAAGTTTGCCGAACTTTATGTCCCTGACCAAAACATTTCTGTGGACGAATCCCTGGTGCATTTCACAGGCCGGCTGGGAATCAAGCAATATATCCCCAGTAAGCGGGCGAGGTACGGCTTGAAGCTCAACAAGCTCTGTGAAAGCGCCACTGGTTATGTGCACTCATTCCGCGTGTACGAAGGCAAAGATTCCCAGCTCGAGCCCCCTGAGTGTCCATCGTACATGGGAATAAGTGGAAAAATTGTTTGGGAGTTGGTATTCCCACTCCTCCAAAAGGGGTATCATATTTACATGGACAACTATTATACCAGCCTGCCCCTTCTCTGCCACCTCTACCTAAAAAAAAACTCTGGCCTGTGGTACAACAAGAATAAACAGAAAGGGCTTCCCACAGCGTCTTGTCACCACAACCATTCAAAAGGGGGAATCGGCAAGCTTGAGGAACGAGGAAGTGTTTGCTGTGAAGTGGAGGGATAGGAAAGATGTGTACATCATGTCCACCATCCACGATGACACCTCGGTGGAACTTCACAGAAGACGCAGTACCGTTCGCAGGCCTTCCTGCATCAATAAGTACAATAAATTAATGGGGGGTGTGGATTTAAATGATCAAATGTTGCAGCCCTATCTTTCAACCCGAAAATCCCTCTTCTGGTATAAAAAAATCGCAATTTACTTTTTTCATTTGGCCCTGTTAAATTCTTTCATAGTCTACCAAAAATCCACACAAAGACCCACCACCTTCATGAGATTTATTGAAGACATTGTCACTGCCCTGATCTACCAACAAACATCCCCCCCAGAAAGCATTCACTCAGATTGTGTCAGCAGACTACATGAGCGCCATTTTTCAGACCATATTCCACCATCACGATCCGGAAGACGACGGCAAAAAAAATGTTGGGTGTGCACCAGAAGAGGAATTAGGAAAGACACCAGCTTCCATTGTCCCGACTGTCCCTCCCAACCTGGCCTTTGCATCGGAAAATGCTTCAAGCGATATCACACTCTCGAAAACTATTAGCCCATATTTCTAATACTGCCATTTCCCCGTTTTCAATATGTCCTGAATATTTCCCTGCCTCAACCAACCATATCATTGTCTTCCATGTGAACTGACCCTGGCCTGTTTCTTGACTATGTCTCTGCCTACCGTCTGCATTGTTTATCCGCCATGTTTCTGCCTTTCACGTGAACTGACCCTGGACTGTATGGATTATGCCTCTGCCTACCGTTTATTTCTGCCTTTTATCTGCACTGACCTCGGCCTGTTGACCATGTTTTTGCCTGCCCCCTTGGACTGATCTTTCACCCTGCTACACAGGGGTCTCACATATGTGAGGGGCTCCAGAATAGTGTTCTGAGTTCAGAAAACCAGTTTTTGGTTTTCTGTGTTCCCAGAACAGGGTCTGGTTGTCCGGAGGCTTCAAAGCGATTTGGGTGGGAGAAGCCTCTACCCCTGTCCCCATTCTTTCCTGACCGTTGCCCTAAGCTTGATGGTCCTGCCTGCTGTCTGGACAAATACTCTGGCTGTGCAGACCATACCTCTGCCTGCTGCATGTACTAACTATGGACAGTATTCCTGCCTGCTGCATGGACGATCCTTTGTTCCTTTTGCTGCTGCTGACCACATCCCTGCCTGCTATCTGGACCAATGATTTGGCTGTGCTGACATCATCTCTACCTGTACTGACTATTCCTGCCTGCTACCTGTTTTGCTGTCGCTGTCCACGTTCCTGCCTGCTGCCTGGACCGATGCTCTCCTCTTTGGACCACTGCACTACTAAAACCGCAGGTAATCTTTTCTTTACCATTTTCTCAGAAGAATGTATTTTGGTTTATAATTGGTATGTACAGTACATGCTATGTTTTAGAAATATGAAGGGCCTTCAACAATGTGATAGGTTGTCAGGAATTTATGTGTGTAATTTATGGTCCTAGAACATATGACGGTGCTACTTAGATGTTAGGCCTCTGTATTTGGCCAGGCTGTGTAAAAGTCTCACACATTTGGTATCGCCATACTCAGGAGGAGTAGCAGAATGTATTTTGGGGTGTCATTTTTGCTATGTACATGCTATGTGTTGGTAATATCTTATAAATGGACAACTTTGTATAAAAAAAATGCGTTTTCATTTTTTTCCCACATATTCCAAAAACTTCTGGAAAAAAATGAACTGTTCAAAAGACTCATTATGCCTCATAGATTATACGTTGGGGTGTTAGCTTTCCAAAATGGGGTCATTTTATGGCCGTTTCCATTGTCCTGGTGCTCCAGGGTCTTCAAAACTGTAATAGGTTGAGAAATGAGATGTGTAATTTATGCTCCTAGAATGCCTGAAGGTGCTATTTCAATGTTGGGCCTCTGTATTTGGCCAGGCTGTGTAAAAGTCTCACACATTTGGTATTGCCATACTCAGGAGGAGTAGCAGAATGTATTTTGGGGTGTCATTGCAAGTATGCATGTGCTATGTGAGAGAAATAACTTGTTATTATGACAATTTTGTGCAAAAAAATAAAAATGTTAAAAAATTTTAAAAATTTCCCAAGAATTGTGGGAAAAAAGTACAATTTAAAAAAACTCACAATGTCTCTTACTAAATACATTGGAATGTCTGCTTTCCAAAAAGGGGTAATTTGGGGGGTATTTGTACTTTCCTGGCTTGTTAGGGTCTCAAGAAATGAAATATGCCTTCAGTACATCAGGTGTGATCAGATGTGATCATTTTTCAATGATTTGCACCATAGCTTGTAGACTCTATAACTTTCACAGAGACCAAATAATATACACTTTTTTTTGTTATTTTTACTAAAGATATGTAGCAGTATACATTTTGGCCCAATTTTATGAAGAAAAATTACTTATTTGCAAAATTTTACAATAGAAACTAAAAAAAAGTGTTTTTTTTAAAAAAAATCTAACTTTTTTCGCTTATATTGCAAAAAATAAAAAACCTAGCGGTGATTAAATACCACCAAAAGAAAGCTCTGTTTGTGAGAAAAAAATGATAAAAATTTGGTTTGGGTACAGTGTAGCATGACTGAGTAATTGTCATTCAAAGTGTGAGAGCGCTGAAAGCTACAAATTGGTCTGGTAAGGAGGGTGTATAAAAGCCCTGTATTGAAGTGGTTAATGTAATGTCTGGTCCCGGCAATATGGATGTAAATCATTGAGAAAAATGGCATGGCTACCCCATCACCCCACCCCCACCCCAGCCCATTACCAGGCCCTATATACTCTGAACAGCAGTATACAGGCGGTGCAGACAAGACAGGGACTGTAGGTTTGTTCTTAAGTAGAATCTGTTTGTAGGGGGGGCGTGGCCAAGACCGGCATGTGAGAGGACGCACTTCTCACAGCTCCTGCCTGATCCGTCCATTGATCCTACCCCGGCATCTCTGATCCTGCTCTCTTCGGCTCCCCAGCTGGCTACCGAACCCCTGCACTGCCCGGACCCACTGCCGGCCCTCTGTACACGGGGGAAGACCCGTTGCGGTATGCTGGAGATGGCGGCACCGGACTCCCAAGATGGCGCCGCCGCAGCACAGCGCTCATCGCGGCTGACAGACAAGCCTAAGGAAACTGGCAGTAGGAAAGCTCCAAAGGCTCAGACGAGGTACATGCTCTACTACACCCAGAAGGTACAGGGCCCTGTACTTTCTGACGTTGGGGGGACAGTGGATGATGGGGATGGAGGAAACCAGGCCACGCAGGCAGAATGGGGCCATGATATGGAGGACACCCCCCACCGCTCTGAGGCTGATGCTGTTCAGCCCCCCTCCTCCCCCCCTTCGGAAGACACACCAGAGCCTACATTAGCAGACATACTGAGGGCTGTGCAGATGGGCAATGCTGACATGAAGGCGCAGTTTGGGGGTCTGAGGGAAGAGGTGTCCCTTCTGAGGCAAGATCTTCAAAAGGTCAGGGAAAGGGCGACAGCTGTGGAGAGCAGAGTGAGCGATTTAGAGGACAAGTTACCCCCATTAGCAAGTGAGGCCAGGGCAGCACACCGCATGGCCCAAGACACGTTTAACAGAGTAGAGGACACAGAAAATCGTTTGCGCAGGAACAACGTCCGTATTGTCGGTCTCCCAGAGAAATCAGAGGGCAGAGACCCCACCATGTTTGTGGAGAACTGGCTTATCGAGGTGTTTGGAAGGGAAGCTTTTTCCCCATTTTTTACAGTGGAACGAGCTCATAGAGTGCCGGGCCGCCCCCCCCCCCCACAGGGGGCCCCTCCCCGTTCAATGCTGTCCAAGCTCCTACATTACCGTGACAGAGAGACAGTTCTTCGCTGCGCACGGGAGCAGGGCAATGTCACATTTAACGGAGTCAGAGTGTCATTCTACCCCGATTTCTCTGCTGAGGTGCAGAGGAGTAGAGCAAAGTTTGGTGACGTAAAGAGAGCCCTGCAACTGCCATATGCAATGCTCTACCCAGCTAAACTGCGAGTGACGGCGGATGGCCAGGCGCAGTTCTTTGAGTCGGCCAAGGACGCGGCGGCCTGGCTGGATCACAATGAGCAGGCCTTACGTCGTCGCAGGGTGGATGCTGGAGGAGACTGACCCTGACAACTCGTGTAACACAAAATGTGCATTTATACCTGGATTGTTGATCTCCTTGCATTGATGGGATGCTGTTCTGGCTTCAAGGACACCCTTTCATCTTACCAGGTTCCTCTTCTTGTGCCGGGGGGAAAACTTAATTTCCAAATGTGCTAGGACAAGAACTGTGAATTCAACTTAGGTTTAATCTTGAATCTAGTAGAAATACATCGACCTTCAGTTAGCCCACTGTTGGGCTGGGTTGCGGTTCCAGGAGTTGCCCTGTTGGCAATGTTACTGTGGCTGACTGTATATTTCAGCCCCGTCCAGGCGCTTCCTACTGTGAGGATTCTCCACCGGACTGGGGACTACCTATCAACAACTGCTCTACTGTTTGTTGGCACCGTTGTGCCTTGTTGTGTTCTACAGTGTACGCTACCTTACAGTCCAAAGATGTACTTTTTTCTGGTCACCTATCGTTTTGTTGCTACCGTAGTTCTTCATCGCCCCACTAACTTTGACTCACTGGAACAGTCCGAGCTGGGGGTGCCCAAGGGCCCCACCCTGTCACTATTTCTGCCTCTGCAATGGAGGGTACCCCCTTGATCTCCTGGAATGTTAGGGGCCTGAACTCCCCCCTTAAGCGGACTATGGTGTTTACTTGTATGAAAAAGTTCTACCCTGCTATCTTATGTTTTCAGGAAACGCATCTGACACCTGACACTAAAGGATGTATGAAATACTCCTGGGTGGGCTGGGCGTACCACTCCACTCACACCTCCTTCTCCCGGGGGGTGAGCGTGGTGGTGCACAGGTCTCTGGACTACCAGGTGTATGCCTCTAGGGTTGATTCTGAGGGCAGGTTTGTGTTTTTACATTGCCACATTGGTATTTTGAACTGTATATTAGCCTGTGTTTACATACCTCCCCCGTTTGATGCTCGGGTGCTGCGGCTTCTCCTGGAGTTTTTGGGGGGTAGGCCGGAGCTCCCGATGCTTCTGGTGGGAGACTTTAACAGCTGGTTGGATCCGGGGATGGACAAGCATCCTATACCGGGGGCGAGCTCTTGTAGGCCTACTCCTCTGGCTAGACTGTTTCGGGAGGTGGGCTGGCTAGACATATGGAGGCACCGAAACCCTACAGTTAAACAATTTTCTTGTTTCTCTAAGTCCCATGGGTCACTATCTAGAATAGACTTGGCGGTGGGTAACCCTGCGATGCTCCCCTCGGTTTTGGAGGTCTCATACAAACCTAGATGTGTTTCTGATCACTCTTACATGGTGATCGGTCTTACGGTGACTCATTTATCTACACTCTCCAGAGCACCCTGGAAATTTAACGCCTTTTGGCTTAAGCTATTTACTGCCCCAGAGGAACTAGAGGGGAGCGTTCAGAGGTTTTTCTCCGACCAGCCTGATCCAGGGTCTCTCCTTGCTGAATGGGAGGCATTTAAAGTTTACCTTCGACGTTTACTTAGCAATGAGGTCAATAAGGTCAAGAGGCGCTCTGAGGCCTTCAGGGAAGCTCTGGAGAGGCAAGTCCATTCTCTGGAGGCTCAGTACGTGCAGGATCCCACTGACTCGGCTAAGGGGGCGTGGCAGTCGGCTCAATCTGCGTATGAGCACCTGCTCGCCTCTTCGGCGGAAAAAAAGAGGTTCTTTACCAAAACAGCATTTTTTGAGGAGGGGGAGACGACGGGCCGTCTCTTGGCTAGGATAGCTAATTCAGAACAGAAATCCCCGGTTATTGGTACCCTGCGAACCACGGAGGGGCGACTGGTTAACTCCCCTGATCTCATAATAAAGACATTGGCAGACTTCTATGAATCACTGTATCGCCCAGCCTCGGAATATAGCTCGGGGGAGCTGTCTGGCTACCTGGACGAAATTACGTTCCCGCGTCTCTCCCCTACTCGGAGCATGTAGTTAGATTCTCCATTGAGTTTGGAGGAGATGCAGGTGGCGGTGGCGGCCTTCCCTAGCGGTAAGGCTCCAGGGGGGGATGGAATCCCCATGGAGATTTACAGACAGTACTCTGAGGTCCTGTTGCCTAAGCTGTTGGGGGTCTTTAATGCTGCAAGGGAGTCTGGCGTCCTCCTGCCCTCTATGGCAAAGGCACATATTGTGTTGATCCTCAAACCAGGAAAGGACCCAGTGGACCCGGCCTCGTATAGGCCGATTTTGCTATTACAAACAGACATAAAGATCTTGGCGAAGGTACTGGCCCTCAGACTAAATAAAGTGATTACCTCTGTCATACACCCAGATCAGGCGGAATTTATGCCCAACAAATCCACGGCAATAAACCTCAGGAGACTATTTCTTAATATGCAATCCCAGGCTGATAACATGGGTAAGAGAGCTCTGCTGTCGCTTGACGCTATGAAAGCTTTTGATAGCGTTGAGTGGCGTACCTTTGGGAGGTGTTGAGGCGATTTGGTTTCGGGGAGGTGTTCATTTCTTGGGTGCGTTTGCTGTACCACTGCCCCCAGGCGGTTATTAGAGAGGCGGGGAGAGTGTCGCCGGCCTTTGCTCTGGGCCGGGGTACACGGCAGGGGTGTCCATTGTCCCCCCTGCTGTTTGCCTTGGCTATAGAGCCAGTGGCGATTCGGATTAGAGACCATAGGGGTATCACTGGCTTCTGCTATGGGGACAGACAGGAGAAAGTGATGCTTTATGCAGACGATACAATGATTCTGCTGGGTGATACAGAGCAATCCCTGAGCGAGACGATGGAGACGGTGGCTCGGTTTGGGGAGTTCTCGGGCCTTAAAATAAATTGGACCAAGTCAGCCTTAATGCCACTGGATGATGTCCTGTTACATCACGGAGACTGGGTGGGGGGTATTCCTGTAGCCACCTCCTTCAAATATCTGGGGATACAAGTGACGCCGCATATCAGGGAATACAGTCAGCTCAATATCTCCCCGCTGCTGGCCAGATTCCGATCTCGGGTTAAAACGTGGAACACTCTGTGTATGTCGGTTGCGGGCAGAGTGAATCTAATTAAAATGATTCTTATGCCCCAACTGCTGTACATGCTCCACAATTCCCCGGTAGTGATCCCACTGAAGATCTTCAGAATAGTGAATACCATATTTCGCGAACTGATCTGGAAAAATCGCCCCCCCAGGATAAAATTAGAGCACTTGCAATGCCCCAAGGGTGAAGGTGGCCTTGCCTTGCCGAATCCGTGGTTGTACTATCTGGCGTCGCAATTGCAGCATCTGATAGGTACCATGGTTTTGGAGGGTGACACGGCGGGTAGAAGCCATGGCGCCTCTGAACATATTATGCTTTGGACAGTGGGGGGAAAGTCAGTTCCGACAGCGCTTGAGGCCCTAGCTTTTGGAAGGCCTCACAAAAGCTTCCCTACGTACAGTTTAATACAGAAGATATGGAATAAAACTAAATATCTACAGGGGGCCTCAGGTATTACGGAGTTCAGCCCTATCTGGGCAAATGATTCCTATCCCGAGCTAGCCAAATTACAGCATGGGGACAGGTGGAAGAGGTATGGAGTCTGCTACCTGACACAAATTATTGGGAACGGCAAGTTACTGCCCTTTGAGACTTTAAGGGAGGCATATCATTTGCCTGTGAACATGCTTTTCTATTATCTGCAGCTTCGGCATGCATTTACAGCTCAGTCAAGGGTCTCGGAGTGGCATGTAGATTCCCCTCCGATTCTCTTGCAGCTTAGGGGTGCAGAGACGTCTAAGGGCTTCATTTCCCAGAGTTACGGCACGCTGCTTTGTAAATTTCTCACAAAACACCCCCTGACTGTTAAAGGGAAATGGGAAACGGATGTAGGACCCCTGGATGAGGATCAGTGGGAGGAGGCCCTGCAGTCGGTTACCGTATGCTCCCTCAATGTGACACAGCGGCTGACGCAACTATATACACTCCTGAGAGTATACTACACGCCTCACAGACTATACGGTATGGGACTGCTGCCCGCACCGACCTGTACGAGATGTAAAAGAGACCATGGGGACCTGATACACATGCTCTGGTGCTGCCCCAAGTTGCATACCTATTGGAAGGGGGTGACAGACACGCTGAACACAGTATTCCAGGTGTCAGTCCCATTAGATCCGAAACAATGTCTTCTGAATCTGCTAGATGAGCTGGAATGGGAACCCCATATTAGGGAAGCCCTCACTAGGGCCCTTTTCATGGCCCGCAAAATGATTATGCAACATTGGAAGTCTGAATCACCCCCCACAGTCAAGGAATGGATTAATGCACTTGGTAACGCACTGAGAATGGAAAAGGTTATATACCAGCATAGGGGATGCTCTGGAAAGTTTGAAAAATTATGGGACCTGTGGTTGGGAACACCGGGGCTAGCTCCGGACGACCTAATTATGGACAGACTTTTGAGACTAAATGTGGGTTGATATGCTACTTAAGTGCGTAGGCACGGGAGTACAATGGGCAGATTGTCCGGGCACAGACAGTGACTTGGGGGAGGTGCGGTGGCCGCTCATGGCAGTATGAATACTCAGGATGGTGACAATTGTGTTTAAAATTCATTGCATGTATTGTAAGTAGTACGGTCATGTTGACTGTATTTGAAGAGATTATGGTACTTTGGACTGTAAGTGTCAAACTTGAATCAATAAACTTGTTTTGTTTTTTCGGGAAAAAAAAAAAAGAATCTGTTTGTAATTTGGAAAGGTACATTTTTTAAGTGTAGCTCTAGCCAAAAAATAAATTTTTAAGCTTTTTGGAGAACATAGGGAAGGGTTATCACCCCTGTAACATTTATTTTGCTGTCTGTGCACCTGCTCAGAACATTTCACCTCACTTTCCGTCCCAATGACAAATGTTTTTGGAAAATTTGTTTTTTTTATTGAAACAAGGATTGGTGATAAAGCATCAGTAGAGAGGAGACACCTTTTTCCCATATTAACTCTTACAGGAGAGAATTTCCCTTCCTAGGGGTAGATTTCCTCTCACTTCCTGTTGTCTCCTTCCGTTTGCAAGTAGGAGTCGTTTGTAAGTTGGATGTTTGAAAGTAGGGGCCTGCCGTATATACTCTGCAGAAATTTGCCCCTTAGGTGTTGGTGTTGCCACAACACTGTAAGCCCTCACAGTTACTCTTGGTGGGCGCAGGAATGGGCCCTGCTGTGAATTATTAGATCAAGAATTGTAATTGAATGCCACTGTTGAACAGGGGCTAAAAAATTGGGCCTTTGGTGGTGGCGGTGGTGCTGGTGCCACAACACTGTAAGTCCTCACAGTTAAGCCTCGTACACACGGCCGAGTTTCTCATCGCAAAAAAAAACGTTTTTCTCGACGGTTTTCTTGTCAAGTTTGACGTGATTCTTGTGAAGCTTTCCTTGCATACACACTGTCATTCCAAAATCTCGTCGGTCTAAAAACGCGGTGACGTACAATACGTACGACGGCAGTATAAAGGGGAAGTTCAATTCTCATGGAGTCCTCCCTTGGGCTGCTTTTGCTAATCTTGTGTTGCCGCGTGTTAGTTAAAGTTTGGGAAGAGACGATTCGCGCTTTTCAGACTTCGTGCTTTCAGTTTGTTTTCTGCGGTTCAGTAGGTGCTTGTGGGTTCGTATCTTGTCTTTCAGGGTGAGTAGTCAGGTCGTATCTGTTTTTCAGTGCCTTCTTGTCCACTCCTTTCTGATTTTCAGGTCGTTCTTCATAGGCCTTGCTGTTCTTCAGTGCGTTCTGTTTAGTTCGTTCTGATCAGACGACCGTTTTTTAGCCATGTTGCGGATACGTTCTCATCGTAGAGATCGTGTTGTGCACCGACTTTGTGTGTCTGTTGGTCTTCTTGTCTTGGACCAAGACGAGTCTATGAACAGGGTGAGGAGGAGTTCATGGACCAAGAATTGGTTGCTCCAGCGGGACCAATTCTCTCACATGCCTCTGCTGCGGGAGATCGTGGAGAATAATCCTGAAGACTACAGGAATTTTCTGCGGATGTCTGACCCCGTTTTTCAGCATCTGTTGGCTTTGGTGTCCCCCTATATTACCAGGCAGGACACCGTTATGCGGGAAGCCATCAGTGCTGAGCAGAGGCTCATCGCCACGTTGCGTTACCTGGCGACAGGGAGAAGTCTGCAGGACCTGAAGTTCACCACAGGCATCTCCCCCCAGGCTCTGGGCGTCATAATCCCAGAGACCTGTTCTGCCATCATCCAAGTCCTGCAGGATGACTATATTAGGGTAAGTTTTCGCATTTAATATCACATTCTATGTATTTCATGTATGATAATGTCTTGTATTTCTTTCATCCTTCCCTAATTAGCATGATTGTAATATGCTGAGAATGTCCCCTTTGTCCCCATGTATGCTGTATTTTTAAAGTCATTTTTTGGCCTACATGCATTTTTACCTTCACTTACCTCTCCAGCATGCTCTCCTGGGCCCAAACACATCTAGCCTAGTCTGTTAACAATGTATTTTTTCATATCCATTGTAGTCCCCCCCCTCCCCCTCAAATGTTTAACTCATTTTCCTGAATGTGATTTTTGGGGGGTTCCAAACTCATCTAGCCCCCCCCCAAAGAAAATCAATGGGCCATCAGAGGGGGGTGAGCAATGTGAGAATTGTGAATTGTGAATTTTTTTAAAAAAATTTTTTTTAAGAATCCTTAACCAAAATGGTATACTTATGTTGGCCACGAATGTTTTTGTATAATCTTCTTGCAATGTTATTTGCAAAATTACTATTTTTTTTAAATCTTTTTTAATTCCCCAGCTTCCTTCCATGCCACAGGAATGGCAGACTGTGGCATTGGAGTTTGCCAGGTGGTGGGACTTCCCCAACTGTGAAGGAGCCATTGACGGGAAGCACGTCCGCATCGTGCCACCGACCCGTTCGGGCTCCTTTTTTTATAACTACAAGGGGTTTCATAGTATCGTGCTGATGGCGGTGGTGTCAGCACAGTATGAATTCCTCTATGTGGATGTGGGGAAGAATGGCCGGATGTCGGATGAGGGAGCCTTCGCCCCTTCGCCCAGACTGAGTTTGCTTTTCGTCTACAGAGTGATGACCTTGCATTGCCACCAGATGCAGGGAATGTGGAAGGACTCCCCTTTGTCTTTTTGGCTGATGAAGCCTTTGGCCTGGGTCGGCGTCTATTTTTAACTCCAATTAACCTGGCGGAGTACAAATTTAACTATATTGTTTTTTGCTGTTGTGTTCTGTACAATTTTTTAAGGAAGAAATCTCCTACTTACTGTATATGGCCACAGTTGGGCCCGAGGCCGGACTAGCTGCGGACAATGCCCTGCCGGGCCTCGAACATGTCCGTGCTGGCTTGGCCCACCAAAGTGCCCGTGCAATACGGCAGAAATATGTGGATTATTTCATGGGTAGGGGGGCCATTCCAATGCCAGAGGATCATTCCTAGTTTTATCTTTTACCCAAAAAAAAAAAAAATATATATGAACTTTAAATTTGTAGTTTTGCTTTGTTTATATTTGAGGTGTGTGCTACTTTTTCAAAGTGTACTCAGGGCCGATCCGCCCTATACGCTTGCTACGCAAGCTGCGTAGGGCCCCAAGTAATTACTCAGGGCCCCCGAATCTTCTTCGCCGCCGCCGCTAGAGGTCCGCGGGCCAGGCGGAGACAATGTCTTTGCCGGCCGCCATTTTCTTGTAGACCAAGAGGAGGGTCAGGGTGGCTGCCAATAGGAATTGAGCTGCGGCACCGCCCACCTCCCGCCCCAGATGTCTGTCTGTGAGTGAAATGTGGGAAGGGGCGGGGGTGGGCGGCGCCGCAGCCTAATTCCTATTGGCAGCCACCCGGCCGACTCCTCCACTGTCCCCTCTCCGTAATGGCGGCGGAGAGAGTCTCAGGGCATCACACCTGATGTAAGGGGGGCCTCCGCTGGGAATGCCTGATGTAAGGAGGGACTCTGCTGGTAAGGCCTGATGTAAGGGGGGGCTCCGTTGGGAATGCCTGGTGTAAGGGGGGCCTCCGCCGGGAATGCCTGATGTAAGGGGGGCCTCCGCCGGGAATGCCTGATGTAAGGGGGGCCTCCGCCGGGAATGCCTGATGTAAGGGGGGCCTCCGCTGGGAAGGCCTGGTGTAAGGGGGGCCTCCACTGGGAAGGCCTGGTGTAAAGAGGGACTCCGCTGGGAATGCCTGGTGTAAGGGGGGACTCTACTGGGAATGCCTGGTGTAAGGAGGGACTCTACTGGGAATGCCTGATATAAGGAGGAACTCTACTGGGAATGCCTGGTGTAAGCAGGACTCCGCTGGGAATGCCTGGTGTAAGGAGGGACTCAGGGCTTCCACTGATTCTGCATTATGGTGAGTTGAATAATTTCATTCTATATTACAATGTAATAATAGAAATAATGCGCTTCAGTCATCCTGACACCATAACAACAATGGTGCCGGGATGATTGAAGCGACAACACCAGGTGTTTGGAGTATCTTTGTCTGCTGATTTGTTAAACTTCATGGAATACACACATTTCTATTGTGGTGTAGGAACTGGGCCTGCTGTCCCTCCACCCCTCTTTCTTCCTTTCACTCTCTTTCTTTCTCTCCCTCCTTTCTTTCTCTCTTTCTCCCTCCATCCCTCATTCCTCTCAGACTCTAACCACACCCCTCCTAGCCACGCCCACGTAAGCCACACCCACTATTCCGCGTAAACCACACCCATTTTTTGCCACCGTAGAGGGCCCCTTAGCAGAATTTTGCTTAGGGCCCCAGGGAGGTCAGGATCAGCACTGAGTGTACTTGTAGTGCCAAGTGTATTTTCCTTAGTAAACACCAAACATTTCACTGCTAACAACAAAACTAAATCCAAAAAAGGTTATAGTGGTTAAAAAAAAGAGCAGCCACACTTTTTTTTTTACTTGTATTTTACTCTGTGCACAATCACACATATGTTTTTTTAACATTTTTTGTGTCTCTACATTTTAGAAACCCATTTTTGGCTTTTCACCTAACATGGCAATTTTTGGTGCTAATTAAATTACAAAAACTCTCCTCAACATTCCTCAAAATACAACAATGTTTAACGTATATAGGCAAGATCTTAGACCTTTTTTTTAAAAAACAAATGTCTATCTGCCCTTCATCAAAGATGGAGTGTTGTCACCCCTGAACAAGACAAAATTCGAAGATGCACACAATTTCAGGGAGGGTAAAATAGGTTATTTTCTTTCCTCATCCCTATTGTCAACATGTGCTACCCGCCATCATGGGGGATCATTCAACATGTTTTGGGGGGGCAACCCCTTCTTCCTTTCACCTACTTGAGTTGTGAGGAAGAGGTTGCACCCCCAAAACATGTACATGGAGATCCCGTGATGGCAGATAGCACATGTTGACCCACTGTGTGCATCTTCTAAATTTGTTTTTGCGACAAAGTGCTACAAAAGTGACCAAAAACTAGCAAAAAAAAGTGGTGTTTTAGTCTATTCACCCCAACACATCTATGATGTCCTTAAATGTATTTTCCATATCATTAATCCTTTTTTCTTTTTCGTACATCACGGGACACAGAGCGACTTAGTCATTACTAATGGGTTATATAAATTACCTTCAGGTGTTGGCACTGGCCAATTCCAAACCGGAAGTACCCTCCCCTATATAAGCCCCTCCCACCCGGGAGCACCTCAGTTTTTTGCCAGTGTCTAAGGTGTTGGCCAAAGAGTAACATGTGTTTTCACTGGGCTTGCGTACAGGTTCTTTTGGGCCTTAGTAAGCTGTTCCGGATCCCACCAAAAAAGCTTCATAGCTAAACGGTCGGTACCCGGGCCTTGCAGCAGAAGAGCAAGGTTTTGCCTGTAATGCTTCTCTTGGGAGGGCTGGACCCTGGGATCCAGAGCTCTGGTCATACCCACGACCAAGATGTTGTCTGTGCAGGGTGCTATACAGGTCCAGGGGAGTGGAATCCTTGGGAACCCGGTCCCTGAAGGTTTAATTACAATGCCTGCCGTGATAGGTGAAGTTTGGACTTCTGTGGACCAAACAAAGTCCTGCGGCGGGGATCAGGTAAGTGGGGGCCCCCAGGAACTTGGTTCTATTGGGGGACCCCCAAGCCTAATTTGTCTTTCTGTCTGTTACCTAACGGTATTCCCGCTAAATATCTGTGTTTGCCTGTAACTACTGAAAATGTAAAATTTTAATAGTAGTCAAGAAAAAAAAAAAAAAAAGGGACCGCGGTACCTGTGTTAAACCACTAGAGGCCGCTGTAGTCCATTTTTCTTGTCATGTGGATCTTTGGTTTTCTCAAGTCAAAAGATCCAGGCAGCTGGTAAGTTTCTCTGTGGGAATCCACTTCCTCTGCCCTGTTGCTGCGCTCATCCACCGCACAGGCCCTCCGGCAAAAAGGGCCCTGGCTCCTAGTCCCCTGTTTGATTTCGAAAAGGGCGCCAATGGCGCACGGGCGCGCGCGCGGGCGCGTGCACGCGCCTCCTATGAAAAAAAGGGGCGGGGCGGGTGGATGACGCTCGATGCGCGCCGCATGTGCGGACGTCCCAGCATAGTTAAAAGACACAGTACAAGTGTCAGCTGGATGCAAACAGAGCTAGCAACAAACAGTGGCACACAGAGGCGGTTGATGCAGGCATCCCCATAGAAAGGCACATTAGTGGACACCAGCTGGTATATAGCAGCACCTGTGTTAGACTATTACCAGCAAAATTGGTGTATGACGACGGGAATACCTCAGCTTTGTGCTTAAAGGATATGTCATCCAGACGCTCCGGAAATAGATCTTCCAGGAAGCCAAAGGGGTCTCCATCGGGCTCTGAGGATATTGGGCATGCTTGTACTGCACCAATCTCCCCTGAGAATTCAGAGGTCAGTAGCCGTAGAAACCCCGCAGGAATGCCTGGTGCTGCGGCTGTCCCCAGTCCACCTGCTCCTGTATATATAACAGAGGAGGTTTTATCCTCAACTCTGGGAGGATTGGAAGAGAGATTAACAGCATTGATCGCTGCTTCCCTGTCTCAGGAAAAGCGCTTCCGATCTCCGTCTCCTCCTTCAGAGTGCCTGTTAGTGGAGGAACAGCCCCACACAGAGATCGACCTACCTGAAGGGGATCAGGATGAGGTTGATTCAGTTATGGAGGAATCAACAGTGGAAGAACCTTTCTCAGCATCTCAGGCTGAAAGATTATGGGTTCAGTCTCTGACTAATATGGTCCGATCAGCATTTAAAATGCCTCTGGCGGAACCACCATCCACTACGGTTTCCTCGCTGGGGTCGCTAAAAGCTCCCCAGGCTGTCTGTTCCTTCCCAATCCACCCTTTATTAGAAGGGCTTATTTACCAGGATTGGGAGCATCCTGATAAAATATTTGCTCCCCCCAAGAGATTTCCGGTGATCTATCCCATGGAGGATAAGTTCATAAAAAAATGGAGGGTCCCTACAGTGGACGCAGCCATCTCTTCTGTTAACAAATCACTGACATGTCCAGTAGATAATGTTCCAATGTTCAAAAACCCAATAGATAAAAAATTGGAGTCTTTACTAAAATCTGCTTTCTCTACAGCAAGCATGGTGACACAACCTGCGGTAGCAGCGATTGGAGTCTGCCAAGCAGTGAAAGATCAGTTGAAACAAGTCTTAAGGGACTTACCAGATCAGCAGGCTCTTGCCCTAGCTGACCTGCCTAGAGCCTTGTGTTTTGCGGTGGACGCCATAAAGGATACAATCCAACAGGCCTCCCGCTTTACGCTGTCTATAGTACATATGCGTAGGCTTCTGTGGCTCAAAAACTGGTCTGCTGAAGCTCCCTGTAAAAAAACTGCTGGTTAGCTTCCCATTTCATGGAGAACGCTTATTTGGAGAAGATCTGGACAAATATATCCAGAAAATTTCTGCCGGTAAAAGTTCACTCTTACCGGTTAAGAACAAGGGTAGAAGTCCTTCTTTTAAGAGGCCTACTTCTCCAGTCCCTGGCACATCGGCTGTGAAACAGTTCCGACGGCCTCCGCGGTCAAATCCAGGGGGCAGAAATCAGGGACAATCACAGGGTGTCAAGAAACCCTGGGTCAAGAGAGGTACAAAACCTCCCCCTAAGTCATGAAGGGTTGCCCCCACTCAGTCGGGTGAGGGGAAGACTTCAGTTGTTCACAGAGACCTGGCGGGACACCATCAGAGATGGGTGATCTCCGCAGTAAGTCTGGGATACAGGCTGGAGTTAAAAGACATTTCTCCTGCCCATTTTATAAGGTCAAACGTGCCAAGCGATCCCCAGAAGAGTGGATCCCTCCTTCTGGCACTAGAGCAACTATTGCCCCAAGGGTAATCATGAAGGTTCCCTTGAAAGAAAACGGGTTCGGGTTTTACTCGAACCTTGTCACAGTCCCCAAACCAAATGGGGACATGAGGCCCATATTAAATATAAAAGGGCTAAACAAGTTCCTACATATCAGGACTTTTTCGGATGGAGTCGATCCGATCGGTGGCCACCGCCCTACAAGGGCAGGAATGGTTAGCCTCGATCGACATAAGGGATGCTTATTTGCATATTCCCATCTGTCCGGCCCACCAGAAATTTCTACGCCTTGCAGTAGAAGGGCGCCATTTTCAGTTCAGAGCCTTACCTTTCGGTCTGGCCACGGCACCACGAGTGTTCACAAAAATTCTGGCCCTACGATTGGCCAAACTAGGAACACAAGGTGTAACGATAATGGCATATCTAGACGACTTGTTGCTGATAGACCACTCAGTGAAAAAAACTAGAAGTGGTCGTTCACAAGATAATCAAGTATCTGGAATCTCACGGTTGCATTATCAACCGAGACAAGTCAGCCCTAAAACCAGTCAAAAGCCTGGAATACTTGGGGGCTAAGACTGGATTCAAATCAGAGAAAGATTTTCTTACCTCCAGAGAAGGTGTCGTCTTTGAAAGATTTGACCCACTTAGTGGGTACAAAAAAGAAAAACCATCCATACGCCTGTGTATAAGGCTGCTGGGAAAAATGGTGGCTTCATTCGAAGCGGTACCCTACGGTCAATTCCATTCAAGGAACTTGCAGAGGGCCATACTGTCAGCCTGGAACAAAAAAGTTCAGGCTTTAGACTTACCAATGTCCCTGTCCCCTTCCGTTCGCAAGAGCCTCCATTGGTGGTTGGTGCCCCAGAATCTGGGAAGGGAAACCCTTCAGTCCGGTTTCTTGGAAGGTGGTCACTACAGTTGCCAGCCTCATAGGCTGGGGGGCAGTACTGGAGCAATGGTCTCTCCAGGGCAAGTGGCCAGAAGCAGAGAAGGCCCTGCCCACCAATCTCTTAGAGATACGAGCAGCCCGGTATGCCCTAGTAGCATGGACATCCAAACTCCAAGGGTCACCTGTCAGAATTCAATCAGACAATGCCACAGCAGTGGCATATATCAATCTCCAGGGTGGCACCAGGAGTCGTGCAGCCCAGAGGGAAGCGAATTGCATCCTGGAATGGGCAGAAAGGTATGTCACAGCCATATCCGCGGTTTTCATCCCAGGAGTGAGAAATTGGAGAGCGGACTTTTTAAGTCGCCAGCAATTATGCCCGGGGGAATGGTCTCTTCACCCCGAGGTTTTCCAGGCAATATGCCAGCGGTGGGGAACACCGGATGTAGATCTGCTAGCATCCAGATTCAACACAAAGGTGGACAGATTTGTGTCTCGCACAAAGGATCCCCTAGCTTGCGGTTCGGATGCCCTAGTGTTCCCTTGGGATCAGTTCAAGCTGATATATGCATTCCCACCGCGATTAATCCGCAGAATCAGGGTAGAAAAGAAACCAGTGATTCTGGTGGCTCCAGCGTGGCCCCGAAGGGCATGGTACGCGGAGATTGTAAAAATGTCAGTGGGAAGTCCTTGGACCCTCCCACATCGTCCGGACCTGCTTTCGCAAGGACCGATATACTACCCTTCCTTACCAGCCCTAGGTTTGACGGCCTGGCTATAGAAGCCCACATTCTAAAAAAGAGAGGGCTCTCTAATCCTGTGGTATCTACCATGATCAATGCCAGGAAGCCGGTATCCAGGCAGATCTATTATAGGATCTAGAAGGCGTACATCACGTGGGGTGAGGCCAGGAAATGGCATCCACGTAAGTACGTAATAGGTAGGATTCTGGACTTCCTACAGTGGGCTGTACATAGGAAGCTTGCCTTGAGTACTATCAAGGGTCAGACGGCCTTGTCAATATTTTTTTCAAAGGCCCTTGGCTTTGCATTCATTAGTCAAAGCTTTCATACAAGGAGTGATGCGTATTAGCCCTCCGGTTAGTATTCCCATATGTCCATGGGACTTAAACCTGGTTCTGTCGGTTCTACAGAAACAACCATTTGAACCATTGCGGCACATTTTCTTGGTTCTTTTCACCAGGAAATTGATTTTCTTAGTAGCCATTTGTTCGGCTAAAAGAGTATCGGAACTAGCCGCCTTGTCCTGTAAGGAGCCATATCTGGTTGTCCATAAGGACAGAGTAGTATTACGTCCTCATCCAGCCTTTCTTCCTAAGGTGGTATCGAGGTTTCATTTGAACCAAGATGTGGTTCTTCCTTCTTTTTTCCCCAAACCTAGCTCGGTAGAGGAAAAGTTATTACATTCTTTGGATGTAGTAAGAGCAGTTAAAGCTTATCTGAAAGCCACTGCTCAGATTCGCAGAACGGATTCTTTGTTTGTTCTGCCGGAAGGCCCCAGAAAGGGTCAGGCAGCATCAAAATCTACTTCAGCCAAGTGGATTCGACAGGTCATAATACAAGCCTATGGCTTGAGAAAGAGACCGCCTCCGTTCAAAGTTAGGGCGCACTCCACAAGAGCAGTTGGAACTTCATGGGCAGTGCATCACCAGGCCTCCCTGGCTCAAGTATGTAAGGCCGCAACATGGTCTTCGGTACACACGTTTACTAGATTCTACCAGGTAGACGTTAGAAGTCAGGAGGATGTCGCCTTTGGGCGCAGTGTGTTGCAGGACGCAAAAGATCCTCATGCCTGATGGCGCCCAGCTTATGTATCCCTCCCCTCATTTGGCATTGCTTTGGGACGTCCCATTAGTAATGACTAAGTCGCTCTGTGTCCCGTGATGTACGAAAAAGAAAAAGGGATTTTTATAACAGCTTACCTGTAAAATCCTTTTCTTGGAGTACATCACGGGACACAGAGCTCCCACCCCTCTTTTTGGGACACTTATTGCTTGGCTACAAAACTGAGGTGCTCCCGGGTGGGAGGGGCTTATATAGGGGAGGGTACTTCCGGTTTGGAATTGGCCAGTGCCAACACCTGAAGGTAATCTATATAACCCATTAGTAATGACTAAGTCGCTCTGTGTCCCGTGATGTACTCCAAGAAAAGGATTTTACAGGTAAGCTGTTATAAAAATCCCTTTTTTCATGAAGTCCAGTTGAGTACTACAATCCATTACTTGTTGGATGAGTCTTTGTGCACTATCCCTGGAGAATCGTGGAATTTCAGCAACATATTCATCCCCTAAAATAAAAATAAAAATATAACAATCTCCAGGCCTACATCTCTTTTACCTGAAGCTGTGGTGACAGATACTGACCTGTTGTAGTGACAAGTTCCACCATCTCATCCACCTCTACTTCCTCCAATTCTCCTTCCTCCACCTCTCCATTTTCCAATTCGACTTCCTCCACATCCTCAGGTTGGGCTTGTTGGGGAGGTTGGGGTTCTTTAGAAGGTGTGGGGTTCCTGGGCTCCGAAGAGTGGTGTCCTCCCAGTCTTCTCTCCCCTATGAGATTGAAGCAAATGGTACACTTAACACACAGATATATGAAGTCATAACTAGGAATATGAAACATTGCTTGCAGGTGGAGTACACTTGGAGATTGGAGAACTTAACAAAGCTAGAATAATGACCTTTTTGTGACAATTTTATCACATGATGGCCCCCCCCCAGTACTTACTGTAGCACCTGTGGTGGACAGTGGACACCCTAAAAAGGTTCTTATGGTGGCCCACACTATAGTGCTCCTGTGAGTGCAGATGTGTAAACAACCGCTGAGTGTCCTCTCCTTTACATTGATTCAAGTTTGCATTTCATTCTATTTTCAAACACATCATCTAGACCAGTGTTTCTCAACTCCAGTCCTCAAGGCGCCCTAACAGGTCATGTTTTCAGGATTTCCCTCAGATGAAACAGCTGTGGTAATTACTAAGGCAGTGAAACTGATCAAATCACCTGTGCGAAATAATGTAAAGCCTGAAAACATGACCTGTTGGGGCGCCTTGAGGATTGAGGACTGGAGTTGAGAAACACTGATCTAGACAACAATGTCATAACATTTAGTGATTTTAAACATACATTTTTTTTTTTTATAAAAAAGAACGGATATTGACAAATCATCGTATGTAGTGTGCAAACGATGTGTCTATATCGACCGATTACTGTGCCCACTAAATTGGAGAAGATGTAATTTAAGAATGTTAATTAATCAAAAACTACAACAGGGAGCAACATGCAAGTTGTGAAATACAACAATAGGGACACAGGAGAAGTACTTACTTTTTTTAAGCATTCTGTTAATGCTCCGTAACTGCTCCGGCTCCCTCAGTTTGAGGTCAGACCACCTCTTTCTGAGCTGCTCCTTGGATCTTTTCACCTCAAAATTCTTCTTCAGACTTTTCACTACTTGCTTCATAATTTTGTCCTTCCGAAGATTAGGGTGGGAATACGGCCCATGCTTTGCATCATAATCAGAATTGTTCAATATGGCCACCATCTCCACCATCTCCTCAAAGGACATATTAGATGCCTTGTAGCGCCTCCTTGTTCGTGACGTTTCCCGCTCTGGGCTTGTCTCCTGATTAGAATTCTCTGAATTCACAGACACCTGCTGTGACTCCGCCATTTCGCCTGCGCGCTGAAAGAGAAGGGGCGGGGAAACATCGAGAAAGAACGTCATGGGGCGGGCGACGTGTGTCACGCATGCGTAGTGTATATAAAGCTAACACACATGTGACGTACCTACGTTCTGTGTGCGGAGGAAGAGTTAAGAGCGCCGAACGTTAAGACCGAAGGTATCATTTAATACTTGGTACATCAGTGGCCTATACTGCATAGAGATTGTAGAGGCATATATGGGCATAAAGATTACTCGAGTTTAGAGTGTGATTGACATTTGTATTTTTGTCTGGTGTTTTGTCTTGCAGAAACAATGAATGCGTTTCTTGAGAAAGAATTCCTTTCTGAATTCATTGATCGATTAAGGGACCTGCCCGCTCTGTGGGAGACAAAGAATCCCCAGCACAAAAAAAAGGGGTAAGGAAAGCAGTGCTGGAGAGCCTGCTCCCATTTGTGCAAACACGGGTGCCCAATGCAACCGTTGAGCAGCTTGACACCAAAATTGGGACCTTGAGAGGCACATACAGGACTGCGCGAAATCGGGTCCTGGCATCTCAGAGGTCAGGAGCAGCAGCAGGGGAGGTAAATGTCCCACATTTGTGGTACTACGACAGGTTGGCCTTTCTGAATGACCACATTACACCGAGGGAATCACTGTCCAGCCTTCCCTCCAGCCTTCCCTCCAGCCAAGATGATCCTTCCCAGGATCAGGAGGAGCCTTCCATCTTGGATGAGGACCCAGATCTGTCCGTCTGGAGCCAGGTATAGTATTTTCAAAACCTTTATTGTGAAAAAATGAATGATGTAAAATAGATGTTAAGATGGGACCAAATTTAGTCAATCAAGAAAAAGTGTTTGACATTAGTGATGAGCCGAACACCCCCGGGTTCGGTTCGCACCAGAACCCGCGAACGGACCGAAAGTTCGAACGAACATTAGAACCCTATTAAATACAATGGATGCGAACGTTCGAATTCTAAAGTGCTAATTATAACAACTATTATGCATGTTATTGTCCTAAAAAGGGTTTGGGAACCCGGGTTCTGCACCAGGGGACATGTATCAATGCAAAAAGAAGTTTTAAAAACGGTCGTTTTTCGGGAGCAGTCATTTTAATGATGCATAAAGTGAAAAAAAAAAGTCAAATATTCCTTTAAATATCGTACCTGGGGGGTGTCTAAAGTATGCCTGTGAAGTGCCACGTGTTTCCCGTGTTTAGAACTGTCCCTGCACAAAATAACATTTCTAAAGGGAAAAAAGTCATTTAAAACTGCTTGCGGCTTTAATGCAATGTCTGGTCCCGGTAATATGGATGAAAACCTTTAGGAAAAATGGCATAGCTACCCCATCAACACCCCCCCCCCCTACCCCAGCCCATTACCAGCCCCTTTGGGTCTTGTATGGATATTAAGGGGAACCCCGCACATAAAATAAAAAAGGCCCTATATACTCTGAACAGCCGTATACAGGCGGTGCATAAAAGACAGGGACTGTAGGTTTGTTCTTATGTAGAATGTGTTTGTAATTTTGAACAGGTACATTGTTGAAGTGTAGCTCCAGCCCAAAAATCTATTTTTAAACTTTTTGGGAAACATAGGTAAGGGTTATCACCCCTGTAACATTTGTTTTGCTGTCTGTGCCCCTGTTCAGAACATTTCACCTCACTTTCCGTCCCAATGACAACTGTTTTTGAAATGTGGTGTTTTTCTTGAAACAAGGATTGCTGATAAAGCATCAGTACAGATGAGACCCCTTTCTCCCATATTTATTCTTACAGGAGAGAATTTTCCTTTCTAGGGGTAGATTTCCTCTCACTTCCTGTTGTCTTCTTTCGTTTGCAAGTAGGAGTCGTTTGTAAGTTGGATGTTTGAAAGTAGGGACCTGCCGTATATACTCTGCAGAAATAGGCCCCTTAGTTGTTGGTGTTGGCACAACACTGTAAGCACTCAGTTACTCTTGGTTGGTGCTGGAACGCCCTGCTGTCAACTATTATATCAGGAATTTTAATTACATATAATTGTTGAACAGTGGTAGTAAAAATTGGGGCTTTGATGGTGGTGCTGGTGCCACAACACTGTAAGCCCTGACAGTTACTCTTGGTGGGTGCAGCAATGGGCCCTGCTGTGAATTATTAGATCAAGAATTGTAATTACATGCCCCTTTTGAACAGGGGCTGAAAAATTGGGCCTTTCGTGGTGGTGGTGGTGGTGGCGTTGCCACAAGACTGTAAGCCCTCAGAGTTACTCTTGGTGGGTGCAGCAATGGACCCTGCTGTGAATTATTAGATCAAGAATTGTAATTGCATGCCCCTGTTGAACAGGGGCTGAAAAATTGGGCCTTAGGCACTGGTGGCACAACACTACAACCCCTCACAGATACTGTACTTGGAGCACAGCAATGAGCCCTGTTGCAAAGTATTGCTTCAAAAATTGTAATGACACGCCCCTGTTAAACAGGGGCTGAAAAATTGGGCCTTAGGCACTGGTGCCACAACACTCCAACCCCTCACAGATACTATACTTGGAGCACAGCAATGAGCCCTATGGCAAATTATTGCTAAAAAAATTGTAATTACACGCCCCTGTAAAACAGGGGCTGAAAAATTGGGCCTTAGCCACTGGTGGCAGCACCCATAAACAAAAATGATCTTCCAAGCTATCATCATCAATCGTATCATTGAGGACTCGGAGGAGGAGGATAGCCAGTCAACATAACAGCACAGGCACTCAGCATCAGCATCAGTCTTGAAGGGATGTGACATGTTAAAATCAATTAGTCTGTTATATCAGCATCAGGTGTGTGGTAGCTGGTGGTGATCCAAGACTGGTTCATCTTGATGAAAGTCAGTCGATCAACCGAGTCGGTGGACAGGCGCACCCTGTGATCCGTGACAAATCCTCCAGCAGCACTGAATGTGCGTTCCGAAAGAACGCTGGATGCAGGACAGGCCAGTAGCTCAATTGCATACTGTGCAAGCTCTGGCCAGTGATCCATCCTCAAGACCCAGTAAGCCAGAGGATTTTCGGTGGGGAAGGTGTCCAAGTCTGACCTTGCCCCTAGATATTCCTGCACCATGTTTATCAGACGCTGGCGATGGTTGCTGGAACCGATCATACTTTGGGGCTGCGGACTAAAGAATTGTCTGAACGCATCGGTCAGACGGCCACCTTCCCCACCGCTCCTTCTTTGACTGGCCGAAGCCTCAGCAACTCGTTGTCCAGGACCAGGAGTTTGTAACCTCCCAGTCTCTGGGAACGCGTTGCACAGACCTTTCTGCAAGGCCTCCCGGAGTTGTCTCATCCTCTGCTCCCTCTGCGACGGTAACATAAGGTCCGCAACCTTACCCTTGTACCGTGGATCAAGGAGAGTGGCCAGCCAGTAATGGTCCCTCTCCTTGATCCGAAGAATACGAGGATCCTTCCGCAGACTTTGCAGGATCAGGGAGGCCATGCAGCGTAGGTTTGCTGAGGCATTCGCTCCGGAGTCCTCTGGGTCACTAAGGACGACATGATCCGCAGCCACCTCCTCCCAGCCACGTACAAGTCCACTGGTTTCTTGGGACTGTAAATCATCCCTAAAAGACTGCTGCTGATGATGCTGAGTGCCAGCCTCCACCTCCATGCTGACACAATCCTCCTCCTCCTCCTCCTCCTCCTCCTCTTCCTGTGCGATGGGTGGGACAGAAGGAACACTGTCTGGGTAAAGGGGGCCTTGAGAGGCAAGGAAGTCCTCCTCTTCCTGCCTCTGTTCTGCCTCAAGTGCCCTGTCCATTATTCCACGCAGCGTGTGCTCCAACAGGTGGACAAGAGGTACAGTGTCACTGATGCATGCACTGTCACTGCTCACCATCCTCGTGGCCTCCTCAAATGGTGCCAGGACAGTGCATGCATCCCTGATCATGCCCCACTGGCGTGGAGAAAAAAAACCAAGCTCCCCTGACCCTGTCCTGGTGCCGTAGTCGCACAGGTACTCATTGATGGCCCTCTGCTGCGTGTGCAGCCGCTGCAGCATGGCCAACGTTGAGTTCCACCTGGTGGGCATGTCACATATAAGGCGGTTCTTGGGCAGGTTCAACTCCTTTTGCAGCTCAGCCAGGCGAGCACTGGCATTATAAGATCTGCGGAAATGCACACAGACTTTCCTGGCCTGCCTCAGGACATCCTGTAAGCCCGAGTACCTGCCCAAGAACCGCTGCACCACCAGGTTAAGGACGTGAGCCACACAGGGCACATGGGTCAGTTGTCCCTGTCGGAGGGCGGAGAGGAGGTTGGTGCCATTGTCGCAAACCACCATTCCTGGCTTAAGCTGGCGTGGCGTCAACCACCTCTCGGCCTGGCCCTGCAGAGCAGACAGGACCTCTGCCCCAGTGTGGCTTCTGTCCCCCAAACACACCAGCGCAAGCACGGCATGGCATCTTTTTGCCTGCGTACTTGCGTAGCCCCGTGAACGGCTACGGAGCACCGCTGGTTCATAGGACAAACCACAGGAAGAGGCCATGGAGGAAGAAGAAGAGGAGGGGGTGGAGGAGAGAGGTGTGTCACAACCAGTAGTAGCATTTTGGAGGCGTGGCGGTGGGACAACCTCCAACACTACTGCACCTTGTCCTGCATCCTTCCCAGCTGCCAAAAGAGTGACCCAATGGGCCGTGAAAGAAAGGTAACGTCCCTGTCCATGCCTGCTGGACCATGAGTCAGCGGTAATATGCACCTTACCGCTGACCGCCCTGTCCAGCGAGGCCAAGACATTGCCTTCCACATGCCGGTAGAGAGCCGGAATAGCCTTCCGTGAGAAAAAGTGGCGTTTGGGAACCTGCCACTGAGGAACCGCACATTGCACAAACTCACGGAAGGGGGCCGAGTCTACCAACTGAAAAGGCAGCAGTTGAAGCGCTAGCAATTTAGCCAAGCTAGCATTCAACCGCTGGGCATGTGGATGGCTGGGAGTGAACTTCTTTCGACGGTCCAGCAGCTGGGGCAGGGAAATTTGCCTGCTAGAATCGGACGTCGGTGTACTGCTAGCAGAGTGGCCGCAAGTACTTGGCTGTGACACACCTAATTCTACACCTTCATTCCTCTCAGTGCATGTTTCAGAGAGGACTGAAGTTATAGTGGGGTTGGAGATCCCAGCTGATGCGGTGCAAGGAGAGGTCCGCTTTGTTCTTTGGTGTGGGTCTTTGAGGTAGGCTTGCCAACGAGCTGCATGGCAGGTCAACATATGTCTGGTCAGGCATGTGGTACCCAAGCGGCTGATGTTTTGGCCACGCGATATACGCTTGAGACATATGTTGCAAACAGCAGCTGTGCGATCTGATGCACTAGCCTCAAAAAAGGCCCACACCAAAGAACTTTTTGAATGACGGGCAGAGGCAGCGCCCTGCACAGGCGGAGCTCTGCGGTGTGATTCCGTCTGTGTACTGCCCTTACGCTGGCCACCAAAGGGCATCCTGCCTCGTTGGAGATGTGCCTCCTCCTCATCCTCCTCCTCCTCCTCTCTCCTATTAGGCACCCACGTGGAGTCAGTGACCTCATCATCACCTCCCTCCTCATCACTGGAGCCAATCTGGCAGTATGCTGCAGCTGCTGGAACATGACTGCCAGATTGGTGTCCTTCTTGAGCATCCCCTCTGTCTGCTCTCACGCTACTGCCTTCCTCTAGCTGGGTTTCATCATCAGACCCTTCGAAACGCTGGGCATCCTCCTGGAGCATGTACCCAACACTGTGCTGAAACAGTTCGGGGGACTCCTCAGGAGGAGGACATGGTGGGTCTAGGGAAGGAGTGACTGATGATGAGTCTGACATTGATACCAGGGAAGAGGACGCTTTGGCAGCTGCTTTTCCAGTACCCTGAGCCTGGGTGAGAGAGGATGAGGAGGAGGAGGAGGGCTTGGTCATCCACTCTACCAAGTCTTCGGCATGATGTGGCTCAACATGTCCAGCTGCCGAAAAGAAGGACAAGCGTGTCCCATGGCCATGTGCTGATGACAATGCACCGCGTCCACGACCAGCACTGTTGCCCCCAGACACAGAGCCTGCTTGCCCTCTTTTATTGCCTCCTGACTGTCTGCCTCTCCTTGTTTGCCTTCCAGACATTCTAATAGATGGCCTGCAGGGAGATGGGAAAAAAGCAATAAGGGCTACCTTCAGGTGTCCTTCTCTGTCCCTTGAAACAAGGACTTTGACAGTGAAAGAAACTGACACTCTCCCTACCTACAGTTTTCTGTCCCTAGAAAAAATGTTTTTTTTAAGCACAATTTAGCACAAGGAGAATTCACTCACTGTCCTTCCAGGTCCCTGGAAACAAGGACTTTGACAGTGAAAGAAACTGACACTCTCCCTACCTACAGTTTTCTGTCCCTAGAAAAAATGTTTTTTTTAAGCACAATTTAGCACAAGGAGAATTCACTCACTGTCCTTCCAGGTCCCTGGAAACAAGGACTTTGACAGTGAAAGAAACTGACACTCTCCCTACCTACAGTTTTCTGTCCCTAGAAAAAATGTTTTTTTTAAGCACGATTTAGCACAAGGAGAATTCACTCACTGTCCTTCCAGGTCCCTGGAAACAAGGACTTTGACAGTGAAAGAAACTGACACTCTCCCTACCTACAGTTTTCTGTCCCTAGAAAAAATGTTTTTTTTAAGCACAATTTAGCACAAGGAGAATTCACTCACTGTCCTTCCAGGTCCCTGGAAACAAGGACTTTCACAGTGAAAGAAACTGACACTCTCCCTACCTACAGTTTTCTGTCCCTAGAAAAAATGTTTTTTTTAAGCACAATTTAGCACAAGGAGAATTCACTCACTGTCCTTCCAGGTCCCTGGAAACAAGGACTTTCACAGTGAAAGAAACTGACACTCTCCCTACCTACAGTTTTCTGTCCCTAGAAAAAATGTTTTTTTTAAGCACAATTTAGCACAAGGAGAATTCACTCACTGTCCTTCCAGGTCCCTGGAAACAAGGACTTTGACAGTGAAAGAAACTGACACTCTCCCTACCTACAGTTTTCTGTCCCTAGAAAAAATGTTTTTTTTAAGCACAATTTAGCACAAGGAGAATTCACTCACTGTCCTTCCAGGTCCCTGGAAACAAGGACTTTGACAGTGAAAGAAACTGACACTCTCCCTACCTACAGTTTTCTGTCCCTAGAAAAAAATGTTTTTTTTAAGCACAATTTAGCACAAGGAGAATTCACTCACTGTCCTTCCAGGTCCCTGGAAACAAGGACTTTGACAGTGAAAGAAACTGACACTCTCCCTACCTACAGTTTTCTGTCCCTAGAAAAAATGTTTTTTTTAAGCACAATTTAGCACAAGGAGAATTCACTCACTGTCCTTCCAGGTCCCTGGAAACAAGGACTTTCACAGTGAAAGAAACTGACACTCTCCCTACCTACAGTTTTCTGTCCCTAGAAAAAATGTTTTTTTTAAGCACAATTTAGCACAAGGAGAATTCACTCACTGTCCTTCCAGGTCCCTGGAAACAAGGACTTTGACAGTGAAAGAAACTGACACTCTCCCTACCTACAGTTTTCTGTCCCTAGAAAAAATGTTTTTTTTTAAGCACAATTTAGCACAAGGAGAATTCACTCACTGTCCTTCCAGGTCCCTGGAAACAAGGACTTTCACAGTGAAAGAAACTGACACTCTCCCTACCTACAGTTTTCTGTCCCTAGAAAAAATGTTTTTTTTAAGCACAATTTAGCACAAGGAGAATTCACTCACTGTCCTTCCAGGTCCCTAGAAACAAGGACTTTCACAGTGAAAGAAACTGACACTCTCCCTACCTACAGTTTTCTGTCCCTAGAAAAAATGTTTTTTTTAAGCACAATTTAGCACAAGGAGAATTCACTCACTGTCCTTCCAGGTCCCTGGAAACAAGGACTTTGACAGTGAAAGAAACTGACACTCTCCCTACCTACAGTTTTCTGTCCCTAGAAAAAATGTTTTTTTTAAGCACAATATAGCACAAGCACAAAACACACTGACACTCTCCCTACCTATCCTTCTCTTTCCCTAAACTAAAGGAATCCAGGTTAAGCAAGAAAGAAATAAAAGTCACTGTCCCTGCCTATGCTGCTCTATCCCTGCTCCGGAACACACTACACTAGGCCGCCGTGCTGGCGGCCTTTTATAGTGTGGGGCGTGTACTAAACACCCTCAGCAATAATTGGCCACAGGCATCCTGCCTGTGGCCAATCATTGCTCTCCTCGCTGCCGGCGCTGTGATTGGCCAAGCATGCGGGGTCACAGTGCATGCTTGGCCAATCACAGCGCCTGGATGACACTGCGATGGCGTAGTGCATTGTGGGCCGTTCGCGTCACTCGAATTTGGCGCGAACGGCCCAAATCGTTCGATCTTCGTCGAACGATCGAACAGCCGATGTTCGAGTCGAACGTATGTTCGACTCGAACACGAAGCTCATCCCTATTTGACATAGCAATAGACAGTAGTGGTCAAAAAAGTTTGGGAGAAGATTGCAAAATGATGGGGGCATAATGAGAGTATTATAAACAAAAATTTAGAAGTATTTGCAACAGTCAATGATCTGAACATTGTGGGGGTTCTTTACTAAAAGCAAATCCACTTTGCACTACAAGTGCAAACTGCAAGTGCAAAGTGCAATAAAAATTGCAATTAAATTGCACTTGGAAGTAAAGTCGCTGTAAATCAGAGGGGTAGATCTGAAATGAGGGGAAGCTCTGCTGATTTTATTATCCAATCATGTGCAAGCTAAATTTCTGCTTTTTCTTTGCCTTGCATGTCCCCCTCAGATCTACAGCGACTGCACTTCCAAGTACACTTTCAAAGCAATTACAAGTGCACTTGTAGTTTGCCCTTTTTAGTGCAAAGTGGATTTGCCTTTACTAAATAACCCCCTGTGTGTGATTGATGAAACAAAACTCTAATATATGTCCCTTTTTTTACACAGGAGGAGGTCAGCCAGGATGAGAGGTCAGAAAATGTCAGGCAGGAGGAGGCTGAGGTTAGTGGCAGAGAGGAGGTGCCTGGTCCAAGTGGCAAAGAGGAGGTGGCTGGTCCAAGTAGTAGGACAAGGTGTCAGGTGCCTCCAATCCGCATGTTACCAAGAAGGGGGAGGAAGGATAGGGCTGTGAGTGTGGCAGCACTGGCCCTCATTAAAGAGGCACATGCCACCCTCCAGCAGCCCCCAACCCCTGATGAGGGCTATGCGGCATTGGTGGGCATGAAAATGGCCCAGATGCAACCTGAGCAACGGTTACTTTGTGAGGCCCTGCTCATGTCCCTTTTAAATAAGGGGTTGAGGGGCAGACTCACAGAGACCACTGTTATCTGTGACCACGGCCATCCTCCTGCACCTTCTTATTATCCTCCACCTCCTTCTTCTCCACCTCCACCTCCTTTTTCACAACCTCCTCCTTCTTCTTCTTCTCCTCCTCCACCTCCTTCTTCTTCTCCTCCACCTCCTTCTTCTTCTCCTCCACCTCCTTCTTCTCCAGCTCCACCTCCTTCTTCTCCACCTCCACCTCCTCCTCCTGACATGAGTACACTTCCTGAAGCACCGCCTCCAGCCAGGCGGACAAGGAAGGCTGCAGAGAAGGCTGCAGAGAAGGCTGCAGGGAAGCCTACCAAGAAGGCTGCAGGGAAGCGGAGCAAGAAGACCAGTAAGTGATTCCCTTGCTGTAATGTGGTCAGACAGAAGGCAGCCTGTTGTAGTTCCACAGACTTTGGACATGTATCTAACCTACTGCTGTTCCTGACCTCTGGGAGTCCAAGACCAGATTGGGCTCACTAATGTATGTGCTTCTCAATTTTGGTGTCCACACAGTTGCACAAATTGCAGCAGGCTCTCCAGCGCTGCCTTCTAGTTTGGTTATTCTTATTTTGTATACCAGAATAAATGGATTTTTTTTTTACTGTTAATACTTGCCTATGTGTTTTTGTTAAAGCTAAATATTTAGCTGGTGAGTAGGCAGGTAATTTACAAAAATTACAAAGCTAGATTTTAAATGGGACAGATAACACCAAAAAAACGACTTGAAGGACAGAAAATAGAAGATAGTTTTTTTGTAATTATGTTAAATTTACACCGGAGAAAAAAAAAATGGAGATCACTAGAAATTAAATAAGATTTTAAAATGCATATCTGAAAAAAATATTCTAAATTAAAAAATTAAAAATGACATCTTGCTCGAGAAAATAAAATAACATATTCATGAGATCTGCATTCAGAAATGTTGCAAAAAAGTAGTCAGAAATCTGTGTGAATATCTGCAGCCAAAAAAGATCATAATTGCTCATCATTGTACCATTCTAAAGAAGATTTTAATGTGCAGCATTTAAACGATGCAAAAATTGTTAACGCGTGACGAATGTGCTATCTCCATTACGAACGCTAGCTTTACAAGAAGGTGCGCTCCCGTCTCATACTTGAGTCTGACCATGTGCGGTTTTTGAAGACTTGGAAAAGCATACACACGAACGGTTTTCTCGTCCAAAAACAGTCTGACGAGAATCACGGCGAGAAAAAATGAGACTCCGATGAGAAAAAAAGCCGCAGGTTGTCTTTTTTCTCGTCGAGATTTTGGACAGTTTTCTCGACGAGAAAGCATACACACGAACGGTTTTCTTGGCAAAAAAGCTCTCACAACAGTTTTCTTGTCATTTTTGGCCGAGAAAACCAGTCGTGTGTACGCGGCCTGACTCTTGGTGGGCGCAGGAATGGGCCCAGCTGTGAAATATTAGATCAAGAATTGTAATTACATGCCCCTGTTGAACAAGGGCAGAAAAATTGGGCCTTAGTCACTGGTGCTGGTGCCACAACACTGAAACCCCTCACAGATACTGTACTTGGAGCGCAGAAATTAGCCCTGTTGCAAAGTATTGCATCAAAAATTGTATTACACGCCCCTGTTAAACAGGGGCTAAAAAATTGGGCCTTAGCCACTGGTGGCGGTGCCCAGAACCAAAAATGTTCTTTCAAGCTATCAGCATGATTATTGAGGAGTCACTCAGCATAACAGGATAGTCACTTTGCATCAGCATAGGCAGTCTTGAAGGGATCTGGCATTTCAAAGAAAATTATTCTGTTACATCAGCATCAAGTGCTTGGTAGCTGGTGGTGATCCAAGACTGATTCATTTTTATGAAGGTCAGTCGATCGACCGAGTCGTTTGACAGGCGCACCCTGTGATCGGTTACAAAGCCTCCAGCAGCACTGAATGTGCGTTCCGAAAAAAAGGCTGGATGCAGGACAGGCCAGTATCTCAATTGCATACTGTGCAAGCTCTGGCCAGTGATCCATCCTCAAGACCCAGTAACCCAGAGGATTTTCGGTGGGAAAGGTGTCCAAGTCTGATCTTGCCCCTAGGTATTCCTGCACCATGTAAACCAGACGCTGGCGATTGTTGCTGGAACCGATCATACCTTGGGGCTGCGGACTAAAAAAATTGTCTGTACGCATCGGTCAGACGGCCACCTTCTCCACCGCTCCTTCTTTGACTGACCGAAGCCTCAGCAACACGTTGTCCAGGACCAGGAATTTGTAACCTCCCAGTCTCTGGGAACGCGTTGCACAGACCTTTCTGCAAGGCCTCCTGAAGATGCCTAATCCTCTGCTCCCTCTGCGACGGCAAGATAAGGTCTGCAACCTTACCTTTGTAACGTGGATCAAGGAGGGTTGCCAACCAGTAATGATCCCTCTCCTTGATCGCACGAATACGAGGATCCTTCCGCAGGCTTTGCAGGATCAGGGAGGCCATGCAGCATAGGTTTGCTGAGGCATTCGGTGCGGAGTCCTCTGGGTCACTGAGGACGACATGATCCGCAGCCACCTCCTCCCAGCCACGTACAAGTCCATGGGTGTCTTGGGACTGTAATTGATCCCTTGAAGACTGCTGCTGATGCTGAGTGCTAGTCTCCACCTCCATGCTGACATAATCCTCCTCCTCCTCCTCGTCCTCTTCCTGTGTGATAGCCGGGCCAGCAGGAACACTGTCTGGATAAAGGGGGCCTTGAGAGGTAAGAAAGTCCTCCTCTTCCTGCCTCTGTTCTGCCTCAAGTGCCCTGTCCATTATTCCACGCAGTGTGTGCTCCAACAGGTGGACAAGAGGGACAGTGTCACTGATGCATGCACTGTCACTGCTCACCATCCTCTTGGCCTCCTCAAATGGTGCCAGGACAGTGCATGCATCCCTGATCATGGCCCACCGGCGTGGGGAAAAAAATCCAAGCTCCCCTGACCCTATCCTGGTGCCATATTGCAACAGATACTCATTGATGGCCCTCTGCCGCGTGTGAGGCTGCTACAGCATGGCCAACGTAGAGTTCCACCTGGTGGGCATGTCACAGATTAGGCGGTTCTTGGGCAGGTTGTAATCCTTTTGCAGCTCAGCCAGCCGAGCACTGGCATTATATGACTGGTGGAAATGCCCACAGAGTTTCCTGGCCTGCTTCAGGACCTACTGTAAGCCGGGGTACCTGCCCAAGAACCGCTGCACCACCAAGTTAAGGACATGAGCCAAACAGGGCACATGGGTCAGTTGTCCCTGTCGGAGGGCGGAGAGGAGGTTGGTGCCATTGTCGCAAACCACCTTTCCTGGCTTAAGCTGGCGTGGCATCAACCACCTCTGAGCCTGCCCCTGCAGAGCTGACAGAATCTCTGCCCCAGTGTGGCTCCTGTCCCTCAAGCACACCAGCTCAAGCAACGCATGGCATCTTTTTGCCTGCGTACTGGCGTAGCCCCTTAAACGCCTATGGAGCACCGCTGGTTCCGAGGACAAATCAGCACAGGAAGAGGCCATGGAGGAAGAAGAAGAGGAGGGGTGGAGGAGAGAGGTGTGTCAGAATCACCAGTAGTAACATTTTGGAGGCGTGGTGGCGGAACAACCTCCAACACTACTGCACCTTGTCCTGCATCCTTCCCTGCCGCCAGCAGAGTCACCCAATGCGCCGTGAAAGATAGGTAACATCCTTGTCCATGCCTGCTGGACCATGAGTCAGCCGTAATATGCACCTTACCGCTGACCGCTCTGTTCAGCGAGGCCAAGACATTGCCTTCCACATGGTGGTAGAGAGCCGGAATCGCCATCCGTGAGAAAAAGTGGCGTTTGGGAACCTGCCACTGAGGAACCGCACATTCCACAAACTCACGGAAGGGGGCAGAGTCTACCAACTGAAAAGGCAGCAGTTGAAGTGCTAGCAATTTAGCCAAGCTAACATTCAACCACTGGGCATGTGGATGGCTGGGAACGAACTTCTTTCGGCGGTGCAGCAGCTGGGGCAGGAAAATTTGCCTGGTACAATCGGACGTCGGTGTATGGATAGCAGATTGGCCACAAGTACTTGGCTGTGACACACCTAATTCTACACCTTCATTCCTCTCAGTGCAGGTTTCAGAGAGGACTGAAGGTATAGTGGGGTTGGAGATCCCAGCTGATGAGGAGCAAGGAGAGGTCTGCCTTGTTCTTTGATGTGGGTCTTTTAGGTGTGCTTGCCAATGGGTCGACATATGTCTGGTCAAGCACGTGGTGCCCAAGCGGCTGATGTTTTGGCCATGCGAGATACGCTTTAGACATATGTTGCAAATAGCAACGGTCCGATCTGCTGCACACGTCTGAAAAAAGGCCCACACCAAAGAACTTTTAGAATAACGCACAGAGACAGCAGCGCCCTGCACATGCGGAGCTCTGCGGTGTGATGCAGTCGGTGTGCTGCCCTTAAGCTGGCCCCTGGAGGGCATCCTGCCTCGTTGGAGATGTGCCTCCTTCTTCTTCTCCTCCTCTTTCCTATCAGGCACCCACGTGGAGTCAGTGACCTCATCATCCCCTCCCTCCTCATCACTGGAGCCAACCTGGCAGTATGCTGCAGCTGGGGGAACATGACTGCCAGATAGCTGACCTTGTTGGGCACCCCCTCTCTCTGGGCTCACTTTACTACCCCCTCACTCTGAGCTCACATTACTGCCTTCCTTCAGCTGGGTTCCATCATCGGAGCATTCAAAACGCTGGGCATCCTCCTGGAGCATATACCCAACACTGTGCTCAAACAGTTCAGGGGACTCCTCAGGAGGACATGGTGGAGTTAGGGAAGGAGTGACTGATGCCATTGAGCCAAGCGAAGAGGCCGCTTTGGCAGCTGCTTTGCCAGACAAAGTACCCTGAGCCTGGGTGAGAGAGGATGAGGAGGAGGACGGCTTGGTCATCCACTCTACCAAGTCTTGGGCATGTTGCGGCTCAACATGGCCAGCTGCCGAAAAGAAGGACAAGCGTGTCCCACGGCCACATGCTGATGAGGATGCACCGTGTCCATGACCAGCAGCACTGTTGCCTCTAGACACAGAGCCTGCTTGCCCTCTTTTATTGCCTCGTGACTGTCTGCCTCTCATTGTTTGCCTTCCAGACATACTAATGGCCTGCTGTGGTGTTAGTATGGGAAAAGCAGCAATTGTTAGTTTTAGGTGAAAACTGTGCAGAGGACACAGTACACTGAAAAGACTTGTAGCTCTCTGCTTGTGGTTTTATTATAAGAACACCACTATAATAGTCACTAACTGTATTCAGGTGAGCTTTAGGTGAAGGCTATGCAAAGCACACAGTAGTACACTAAGTGAAACACTGACTGTCTGCAGCTAGCACAATCACCGGCCTGCCTGTCACAGTATAGAGAATAACTGTATCCAGGTGAGCTTTAGGTGAATGCTATGCAAAGCACACAGTAGTACACTAAGTGAAACACTGACTGTCTGCAGCTAGCACAATCACCGGCCATACTCACATTTAGCAGGTTAAAAGTGCCCCGAGACGACGTGACCTATCACGAAATGCGTAGGGCGGAACGAGCGGCGTGCTGACGTCACCCTCCACTGCTAGGTCTCCATGGACGGGTCTGTTTTGTTAGTGTTCGGCCGGCCGGCGCTACTAACTCAAGGCTGTCTTTTAACTTGCTAAATGTGAGTATGTTTTTATGTGCTTTATCCACTCAATAAAACCCTGAAGATTTTACACTATCGAGCTATCCTCTTCCCTTTTATGTGCTTCAACTGGTGTGGAAGTGTTGACATCCAATCTATGGTCAAAGTCTGGTCAATCCAGCTAGGATTTATTCCATGCGATTTGAGGTCCTCCGTCATAGGGGACCAACATGCTCTGGTAAGCAGGACTACTTACTTGTGGTGGTGGATTTCACTTTTGGTTATCAGCCTTCAAGTGAAGAATCTGAGAGCCCTTGGATATGTGCATGGGTGCTTCTTTGAACACAGAAGATTTTATTGGACTTCGTTTATGAATTATAATCAAGTGGACTATATATCATATCACTGTATTGGTGTTTAATGCTTTAGTATATATTTTTTTATTTTTCACTAGACACAGTTTGCAATCACTATTATTATTGGTACCTTCATTGGTATTTGATCACTCATTGGTTTATTATTTCAGTTCCTGGTATTCCAATACCCAGGTCTAGCGCAACTATATACTTTTTCTAATGATTCATGTGATTAGCAGAAACAATGATCCATGTGATCAGCAGAAACCCTGATCCATGTGATCGGCAGAAACCCTGATCCATGTGATCAGCAGAAACCCTGATCCATGTGATCAGCAGAAACCCTGACCCATGTGATCGGCAGAAACAATGATCCATGTGATCGGCAGAAACCCTGATCCATGTGATCGGCAGAAACAATGATCCATGTGATCAGCAGAAACCCTGATCCATGTGATCGGCAGAAACCCTGATCCATGTGATCGGCAGAAACCCTGATCCATGTGATCAGCAGAAACAACGATCCATGTGATCAGCAGAAACAACGATCCATGTGATCAGCAGAAACAATGATCCATGTAATCAGCTACCGGGACCGCTCTTGTTGGGCTTATATTGTCTGCAGCTGCTACTTTCCTTTACATGCAGACAGGCTGATTCAAATGGAGCTGCCAAATAGTCTTATTTCAGCAGGTTGGTTTTCTTACGTTTGTTTAGCACTTTTTCTAATAGCTAATTGTTTTTTTTTGTTTTTATCAGTAGCTGATTCCTTTTATATCAACAGCTTTGTTTCTTAGCACTTTGTAATTAATCATCCTAGCAACCAATTGGGCCGGGTTCACATAAATGGCAATTGGATGCAATTTTAACGGCATCCAATTTGCATTACGTGTGAATCGGACTGGCTTTCAATGGAGGTCGGTTTACACATGTTTGGGGTCGGCCGCGGCGCCGTCTTGAAAAAGGTCCTGTGCGTTTTTAGGCCGGACTGCAAACCGCTGCCTCATTTATATGTGAACCCGGCCTATGTCCCCCATCCTTTCTCATCTCTTGTTTTCTGTAGCACCTTTTCCAGCAATGAATCCGTTTTATTTATTCCAGGAGACATTAAATCATATTTCGTGTGTGTATGTGTTTTTTTTTTAGTACTCCTTTGAATGGTTATATGGTTTTATTGCAGCAGCTTGGTCTCTCAGGTTTCTGGGGGGGGGGGGCTTTGGGGGGGTTTACTGATTTTAAGAGTCAATTAATTTTATTTATCAGCTTGGCCTTTCAGTGGGATTTAGTACTTGGTTTTTGTAGCCAATGACTTCTATTTCAGCCGCCTTATTGTTTTCAGTACTTTTTGCAATTTTATTGTACGGTGCAGAGGCTTAAGTAGAACCTTTAGGGCCCCCATGGCAAAAAAACATGATGGGACAATATTCCAATTTTGGGAGGGTGTCCATGGACATCCTCCCAGAACCCTGCCTCCCACGTGCCCCCTGAAACGTGCATCCAGTGCAATCACAGCGGCCCTTAAAGAACTGAAAACAGTAAATTGTTTACACTGATAATCGGTGCCCCAATCATCTGTGCCACCTATCAGTGCCCATCAATGCTGCCCATCAGTGCCACCTAACAGTATCTATTAGTGCCACCTATCATCAGTGCTCAATGCCCATCAGTGCTCATAAATGCAGATTATCAGTGCTCACCAATGCTACCTATGAGTTCTGCCTATCAGTGTTCACTAGTGCCCATCAGTGCTCATCAATGCCACCTATCAGTGCACATTAGTGCCTCCCAATAGTGCCTCCTATCTGTGCCCATTAGTGCCCGTCATTTCCTCCTATCATTGCCTCCTATCAGTGCCCATCATTGCCTCCTATCAGTGCCCTCTGCCTTCTCAGCATGGCTCTGAGCGGAGAGCATGTCTCTCTCGGAACAGCACAGAGCCGGCATTGACAGTTCTCTCTCCCCCTCTGTCCTCTCTCACACTGTCATGTACCTGGGTGTATTTGAACCAGGATCTTCCTGGTCGCAAAGCTGCAGCCTTACCTGTTGCGCTACTGAGCAGATCTAGACTTTTGGAAATGTCCTCTCAGTGTTAAACATTACCTTGGACTCACCAGCCCCACCTACTGCCAGCTGTGGACAATTTTCAATCAAAGCAGCCCTTAAAAAGGAAGTGATGCTATCTCTCAGCGCCCGTTTGTGTGGAATAGCTCCCTGGGTGTTGTGACTGCTTTTTGATCCTGATTTTCGTGTTGAACTTCTGCCTGAATTCCTGACTACTCTCCAGCCTGCTGATTTTGTACTTCACTGCCAGCTCGTGTATGACCTTTGCCTGCCTGACCACTCTCTGGATTTCGATCGTGTACCATTTTGCCTGATCTGTTGCCAACCTAATCTGCCTGACTACGTTTTCGCCTGAATCCTCAGCACACAAGTTCCACTTCGGACACTACCTATCACAGGTACCTTACATTACAAACGGGCCACAATGACAGTGGACCCTGCTGAGATTGTTAAGGCGATTTCACGTCAGGAACAATTGATTGGAGCTCATGAACAGCATCTTTCTTCCCTGGACGCCAAGTTAGATGAACTCTGTACTATGCTTAAATCTTGTTTGCCTGCTTCCTCTGCAACGGTCCAGACTCTGGATCCTACTCCTGCTACGATCCAACCCACCTCTTCTGTACCACCCAAACTTCCTATGCCTGACAAATTTGGTGGTGATACTGAGGACTGCAGAGGCTTTTTAAATGTTTGCCGTTTGCATTTCCGCAACAACCCTGGGACCTTTAGCACTTCTTCTGCCAAAGTGACTTTTGTAATTTCCTTGTTAAAGGGGAAGGCCCTGGCCTGGGTCTCTCCTTATCTGGAACGCAATGATCCTGTGCTGCAAGACGCTGACAAATTTCTGGCTTCTCTCCAGACTGTATTTGACAAGCCAGATAGAGCTTCTGCAGCTGAGTACTCACTCTTGGACATGCAACAAGGCACCAGGTCTGTGGCACAATATGCTATTGAGTTTCGTACCCTTGCTGCTGAGACTACTTGGGACTCAAGGGCATTACGTGCAGCCTTCCGAAAAGGTCTTGCAGATCGCATCAAAGACGAATTAGTCTATAAGGATTCCCCAGAAGACCTAGAGAAATTCATAGAGCTCTGTGTTCGTCTGGATGTCCGGTATCATGAAAGATGCCAAGAGAGACTTAGAACTCGCAAGTTTCCTCGGCCAGTCTACCGTTTGGCCCCTAACTTCCAAGCACCACCTCAGCCAGAACCTGAAATCTCAGTTGAACCCCAGACACCTGTGGAACCCATGGATGTAAGCCGTCTCCACCTAACTGAGTCTGAGAAACAAAGGAGGCGTGCATTGGGCCTATGCCTATACTGTGGACTTAAAGGACATTTATTATCTGTCTGCCCTTCCCGTCCAGTAAAAGGCAGGGTCTAACCAGTGTTGGAGGAGCTGGCTTAGACCTTACAGGTATATCCTCCAAGACCAAGATTACCATTCCTGCAATTATCCATTTACCCTCTAAACTTGTCTCCTGTGAGGCTTTTGTGGATTCTGGAGCTGCTGGCATATTCTTGGACTACACTTTTGCTAAAAAAAATAATATCCCATTTGTTCCAAAATCTAGACCCCTGAACATTACCACCGTGAATGGACAACCCTTGGGAGATGGCATTGTAAAATTTGAGACTATGACAATCACCCTTCAGGTAGGCGTACTCCACAAAGAGGAAGTTGTCTTGTCTCTTATTGATTCTCCACTTCTGCCTGTTATCCTTGGTTACCCATGGTTACAACAACATAACCCTTCTTTTGATTGGGAAAATGGAGAACTAACCTCTTGGGGGTCGTTCTGTCATTCAAACTGTTTGTCTCAACCCAAAAGACTTCCTGCCTGTATGTTGGCTTCCGTGGCCGTCCCACCTACCTTGCCTCATGAATACCATGCGTTTGCAGACGTATTTTGCAAGCAAAAGGCAGAGGTTTTACCTCCACATTGTTCTTTTTAATGTGTAATTAAATTGATTCCTGGAGCACCTCTTCCCAAAGGAAGGACCTATCCCCTGTCTTTGCCTGAACAAAAATCCATGGAGGAATACATAAAAGACAACTTGGAAAGAGGTTTTATCCGACCCTCTTCTTCTCCAGTAGGGGCAGGTTTTTTCTTTGTTGAAAAAAAAGATGGGGGTCTTCGACCATGCATAGACTATCGAGGGTTAAATCAAATCACTGTAAAAGACTCCTACCCTTTGCCTCTCATTCTTGAACTGTTTGATGTACTTAAGGGGGCTGTTATCTTCTCCAAGCTAGACCTACGAGGGGCTTATAATCTAATTCGAATTAAAGACGGGGACGAGTGGAAGACAGCATTCAACACTCGTAATGGACATTTTGAATATCTGGTTATGCCATTTGGGTTGTGTAACGCCCCTGCTGTCTTCCAACGTTTCATGAATGAAATTTTTCATGATTTCAGCAACAGTTTTGTGATCATCTACTTGGACGACATTTTAATCTTTTCCAAGACTCATCTAGAGCACATCTCGCATGTAAAGCAGGTATTGCAACGACTGAGAGAAAACCATCTTTACGCAAAGATTGAGAAATGCAGTTTCCATCAAAGCCGTATTCCTTTCCTTGGATACATTATAAGTGCTGCCGGTTTCCAAATGGACCCTCAAAAACTTTCCGCTGTCTGGCAATGGCCCCAACCGACCACTTTAAGAGGGCTCCAAAGCTTTCTAGGGTTCGCAAATTACTACAGACGCTTCATCAAAGGTTTTGCCTCCATTGCGGCCCCCCTTACTGCTATGACTAAGAAAGGTACAAATTGCAAGGTATGGTCCTCAGAAGCAGAATCGGCTTTCCAGCAATTAAAAGACATGTTCAGCAAAGCTCCAATTCTTCAGCATCCAAATCCCGATCTCCAGTACATAGTTGAGGTTGATGCCTCTGAGGTAGGAGCAGGTGCCGTGCTCTCCCAGAGACAGCCTAAGTCTGGTAGAATCCATCCAGTAGCATTTTTTTCTAGAAAGTTTTCTCCAGCGGAGATGAATTACGATGTTGGGAATCGAGAACTACTGGCCATCAAATTGGCATTGTCTGAATGGCGACATCTTCTGGAAGGGGCTCCCAAACCTTTTTCTATCCTCACTGACCATAAAAACCTACTGTACCTTCAGACTGCAAGACGTTTGAACTCACGTCAGGCTCGATGGGCTCTGTTTTTCTCCCGTTTTAATTTTGTTCTTTCTTATGTTCCTGGGCATAAAAACAAGAAAGCCGATGCTCTTTCCAGACAGTTTGCTACCTCTGAAGAAGACCAACCTACCGAGCAGTATATAATCCCACCTCACAAAATTGTCGCACAGATCTCTACGGCTCTTTCCCAACAGTTACAAGAAACCCAGAATTGTGTTCCCCAAGGCTTGAAGATACCACCAGGTCGCCTGTTCGTAGCCCCTAGCCTCAGAAAACCTGTACTCCTCTGGGCACATGATGGTGTTTTATCTGGTCATCCTGGTGTCACCATCACTCAAGACCTTGCAGCGTCATGTCTGGTGGCCTCATATGAAAAGGGATGTTACTGACTATGTGGCTGCCTGTCCAACTTGTGCTGCTAATAAAGTACCCCGTACATTGCCTACTGGACTGTTACAACCACTTTCAGCACCTCGTCAGCCTTGGACCCATTTGACTATGGACTTCATTACAGACTTACCCAAGTCCGAGGGCATGACTGCTATATGGGTCATAGTGGATCGCTTTTCAAAAATGTCTCATTTTGTGCCGCTCCCGGGATTACCTACAGCGGAAGCACTGTCTACTCTCTTCCTTTCCCATATTGTGAGATATCATGGCATACCTACCAATTAGGCAAAGTAGGTGTCATGTACCTGGGTGTATTTGAACCGGGATCTTCCTGGTCCCAAAGCTGCAGCCTTACCTGTTGCGCTACTGAGCAGATCTAAACTTTTGGAAATGTCCTCTCAGTGTTAAACATTACCTTGGCCTCACCAGCCCCACCTACTGCCAGCTGTGGACAATTTTCAATCAAAGCAGCCCTTAAAAAGGAAGTGATGCTATCTCTCAGCGCCCGTTTGTGTGGAATAGCTCCCTGGGTGTTGTGACTGCTTTTTGATCCTGATTTTCGTGTTGAACTTCTGCCTGAATTCCTGACTACTCTCCAGCCTGCTGATTTTGTACTTCACTGCCAGCTCGTGTATGACCTTTGCCTGCCTGACCACTCTCTGGATTTCGATCGTGTACCATTTTGCCTGATCTGTTGCCAACCTAATCTGCCTGACTACGTTTTCGCCTGAATCCTCAGCACACAAGTTCCACTTCGGACACTACCTATCACAGGTACCTTACACACACTGGATGAGAAATGACACAACGATCTGCTCCCCCTTCCCTCTTGTTTGCTCTGCGGGAAATGTGAGCTCCTTAGCTTCACACTTGATTGCCCTCGGAGCACACACAGGAGAGGGGAGCAGATTGGCTGTGTCCTCTCTCATCCCGTGCGAGAGAGGACGGAGGAGAATAGAGGCGGCTCTCTAATTAGGCAAAGTAGGCGGTGGCCTAAGGCCCCACACTCACATGGGGCCTCGCAACCGCCTACTTTGCCGAACGTGTGTGAGAGGGGAATGTCCCTGGTTAGCGGGTAAAGCCATGCAGGTTCCAGCCGTGCCGGCTGTACCATCCGGGCCAGAGGCGGCTCTCTAATTAGGCAAAGTAGGTGGTGGCCTAAGGCCCCGCACTCACATGGGGCCTCGCACCCGCCTACTTCTCATTGGTCATTCTCCTTCATATCTCTCTGTGGATTGGCACCGCCGTAGGATATGGGCGGTGCTTTCCCCGGGCAGCGACATCACTTCTGGTTTCACTTTCTGTGCCAGCATGGAAATCGGCTCCCTGATCTGAATGAAGGAAGCATTGAGCAAGGTACTGTGATCTGAGCAGTGAGTGTGTTACCCTGTCAGTGTCTGTCCAGTGTCCACTATACAGCAGCACCTGGTACTGTGATCTGTGATCGGACTGTGTGGAGGGAGGGAGGGGGAGGGTGACCTGCCTCTTCTGTGCCCCGGGAATCATCCTTCAGTCATTCCCCCGACAATGTGCTCATTACACATCTCCTGACTGTATACCACACGAGGGGTCCCAGCACTGTGTCCTGCTACAGCCATGGTTTACATACAGTATATCCCCACCTTAGCCAGATCTATCTATCTATATCTATCTGTATCTATCTGTATATCTATCTATATCTATCTGTATCTATCTATCTATCTGTATATCTATCTGTATCTACATCTATCTGTATATCTATCTATCTATCTGTATATCTATCTATCTATCTGTATATCTATCTATCTATCTATCTATCTATCTATCTATCTATCTATGTATCTATCTATCTATCTATCTATCTATCTGTATCTATCTATCTATATCTATCTGTATCTATCTATCTATATCTATATGTATCTATCTATATCTATATATATCTGTATCTATCTATCACTATATCTATCTGTATCTATTTATCTATATCTATCTGTATCTATCTATCTATATCTATCTATCTATATCTATCTGTATCTATCTATCTGTATCTATCTGTATCTATCTATCTGTATCTATCTATATCTATCTGTATCTATCTATCTATCTATATATCTATATCTATCTGTATCTATCTATCTGTATATCTATCTATATCTATCTGTATCTATCTATCTGTATATCTATCTGTATCTAGCTATCTATCTGTATCTATCTATCTGTATCTATCTATCTATATCTATCTGTATCTATCTATCTATCTATCTATCTGTATCTATCTATCTATCTATCTATCTGTATCTATCTATCTATATCTATATGTATCTATATCTATCTGTATCTATCTATATATATCTGTATCTATCTATCACTATATCTATCTGTATCTATTTATCTATATCTATCTGTATCTATCTATCTATATCTATCTGTATCTATCTTAGAGTTGCCACCTCATCCCTTTAAACCCGAACACGTATGAATTACACAGGTTCTGAGGCTAATTAAAGGCAGATAAGGCACCAAGTGAGTTTAATTACCACCTTAATCAGCCACAGAACCTGTGTAATTAATATGTGTTCGGGTTTAAAGGGATGAGGTGGCAACCCTAATCTATCTGTATCTATCTGTATCTATCTGTATCTATCTGTATCTATCTGTATCTATCTGTATCTATCTGTATCTATCTGTATCTATCTATCTATCTGTATATCTATCTGTATCTATCTGTATCTATCTGTATCTATCTGTATCTATCTATCTGTATCTATCTATCTACCTATCTATCTATATCTATCTGTATCTATATCTATCTGTATCTATCTATATCTATCTGTATCTATCTATCTGTATCTATCTATCTACCTATCTATCTATATCTATCTGTATCTATATCTATCTGTATCTATCTATCTATCTATCTGTATCTATCTGTATCCATCTATCTATCTATCTATCTATCTATCTATCTATCTATCTATCTATCTATCTATCTATCTATCTGTATCTATCTGTATCTATCTAATCTATCTGTATCTATCTATATCTATCTATCTATCTGTATCTATCTAATCTATCTGTATCTATCTATCTATATCTATCTGTATCTATCTTAGAGTTGCCACCTCATCCCTTTAAACCCGAACACGTATGAATTACACAGGTTCTGAGGCTAATTAAAGGCAGATAAGGCACCAAGTGAGTTTAATTACCACCTTAATCAGCCACAGAACCTGTGTAATTAATATGTGTTCGGGTTTAAAGGGATGAGGTGGCAACCCTAATCTATCTATCTATATCTATCTGTATCTATCTATCTGTATCTATCTATCTGTATATCTATCTGTATCTATCTGTATCTATCTATCTATCTATCTATTCTATATCTATCTATCTATCTGTATCTATCTATCTGTATCTATCTATCTATATCTATCTGTATCTATCTATATCTAGCTGTATCTATCTATCTATATCTATCTGTATCTATCTATCTATCTGTATATCTATCTATATCTATCTATCTATATCTATCTGTATCTATCTATATCTATCTGTATCTATCTATATCTATCTGTATCTATCTGTATCTATCTATCTATCTATCTATGTATCTATCTATATCTATCTGTATCTATCTATATCTATCTGTATCTATCTATCTCTATATATATATATATATATATATATATATATATATATATATATATATATATATATATCTGTATCTATCTATATCTATCTATATCTATATTATTTATTGTTATCCCTCCTATTATTTTATACAGTATGGGGTAGATCAATATTTTGACTTGATCAAAATAAATGACTTGACTTGCTTGACTTCTAGCAGGGACTCGACTTGACTTGCTTGCTTTTCGTCACAGTAACTTGGGACTTGCTTGAGACTTGAAGGTTAAGACTTGAGACTTGCTTGTGACTTGCACATGTGTGACTTACTCCCATGTCTGCGTGGTTCCCCTAGCATCGGGAGCGAGCACGTCTACAGCTGCCGAACAGCTGTTCACGCTCAGAGAATTGCGTCGCCTCGGATTGCGCCTGCGCAGTCGAGCTCGGAACCATATCAATAGGCGGGACCAGCTCGGCAGAACACCGGCTGTAATATCCCCCTCACACAGAGAACAGCTCATGATCTTTATTGCCTTCTCTGAAAGCCGACACCAGAGCTGGAAGGAGGGGGGTGGCTGGATTGCAAGCTGAACTATGCTGAATTAGTGCAGGAGAAATGGCCTGAGCTGAGGTTGTGTACACTGTGCACACTGCCTGCCTCCTCTCTGTAGATGCAAAGCATAGCAGTGTGTATACATACAGGAGCAGGACCGATCCTCCTGGGTTTGCCTGGCTCAGGGCTTGCACAGTGTGAGCAGCAGTAGAGGTGGGCGGAGCAGGCAGAGCAAGTTCATCACACCGCACACTCTGCAGCACCAATCACTGTCCAGCCCAGACGTTACCAGAGCTCTCCCCCAGACCAGCACACAAGCTCTTCATTCACTCCATGAAAGCTGCTAGTAAGGTAAGGTGGTAAGGTGCTAATGTATTTGCAGAACAAGCTGGATTAGTGTAAGAAATACTAGATTTGTAAAACGTCCTGTCTGTGTCAGTCTGCAATCAGTGCTTGCAGATTACTGGTAAATGATCAGTATCCTGCAACTCTGATGAGACCACAGACCAGGAAAACTTCCCACTCCCAGGCTCAGAAAAACTTTACTGGACATTTACTAAAGGCTATGTGCTTTGCTTGCAAGGGAGGTGAGGGTCTGCTAGAATTAAAGGGGTTGTAAAGGTTGTTTTTTTATTTTCTAAATAGGTTCCTTTAAGCTAGTGCATTGTTGGTTCACTTACCTTTTCCTTAGATTTCCCTTCTAAATTATTTTTTTTCTTTGTCTGAATTTCTCACTTCCTGTTCCTCCTCAGTAAGCTGTTCAGTAATCTGTTCTGGCTGACTCCACACCACTCGGATGATGGTGTGAAGTTTAGTGAGGAGAAACAGGAAGTGAGAAATTCAGACAAAGAAAAAAAACATTTAGAAGGTAAATCAAAGGAAAAGGTAAGTGAACCAACAAGGCACGAGCTTAAAGGAACCTATTTAGAAAATAAAAAACGAACCTTTACAACCCCTTTAAGTTCTAAGCCTGTGATCAGTGACATATTCAGTTGTAAATGTAAAAAAAAAAACCTTTTTGCAGTGACTCATTATCAATCATTTTGGGATATCAGTATGTAGCTGCTAATCTATAACAAGGAATCTGAATTTTAGGCTGACAATAGAACACAAACTTTAGCACCAGAGCTGCTCTCTCCCTCTGATTGCATCGCTCCGCCTTCACAACTACACAGAGCCGGGGCCGTTTGAAGGAATTTGGGGGCCCCAAGCAACAATTTTAAAGTTGAGAAGCGGGTAGGAAGACTACCACGTGTAGGAAGAATAGCAGAGATATATTTGTTTAGAAGATGTGTTTGAGTTTCGTGACAAATTCCGCCCCCATCTTAACAGCACTGCCCATCATTACAAAATACGCCCCCTTCTATTGCCATCCGCCCCTCACTCGTGCCCATCATGAACAAGTCCGCCCCTTGCAGACTTGCACGAGCATCAGGAGCGTGTGGCACTATGTCGGCTATAGTGCGCAGGCACCGTCTACATCTGATCGTCAATTCGGATGTTCGGAGGCTTTTGGCGGCTCGGTACTGCGCAAACGCTGCGCATGCGCAGTACCAGGCAGGCATTATTAGACAGGGGGCATTTATCGACAGGACACCGGCACCATATTGCATGGCAGGAGTTGTAGTTCTCCACACCACACACTAGACTTGGCCCACCGGTGCCTGCACTCTGCAGAGAACACATCTACCAGAATGGTGCTCAAAGCGAACGTGTCAGCTTCTCCTGCTTCACTGCTTGTAATAGGAACCAAGGAGTGTATAGAGGGATCATCTGTCTGCTCTGCAGCTTGTCTGTGGCGGGATCATCTGTGGCTATGGCTCTAGTGTTTGGTGCCTGTCTGCACAGTCTCTGACCATCTCCTGTAATATGTCCGCACAGTCTCTGACCGTCTCCTGTATCATGTCTGCACAGTCTCTGACCGTCTCCTGTATCATGTCTGCACAGTCTCTGACCGTCTCCTGTATCATGTCTGCACAGTCTCTGACCATCTCCTGTATCATGTCCGCACAGTCTCTGACCATCTCCTGTATCATGTCCGCACAGTCTCTGACCATCTCCTGTATCATGTCTGCACAGTCTCTGACCGTCTCCTGTATCATGTCTGCACAGTCTCTGACCGTCTCCTGTATCATGTCTGCACAGTCTCTGACCGTCTCCTGTATCATGTCTGCACAGTCTCTGACCGTCTCCTGTATCATGTCTGCACAGTCTCTGACCGTCTCTTGTATCATGTCTGCAGTCTCTGGGGGGGTCTACAGAGGAGTCAAGAGCGGGAGCGCTGCCAGGACGGGGGTCACGTAAGGAGTCAGATGTGTGCAGACTGTGGAGAGGTTAATATAGGATGAAACCAGAGCCACCAAGCTGGAGCCTAGAGAGGACCGTCTGACTGAGCCCTGCAAGGTGCACCTGAGAGGAAGTGAGTGACAGCGCTGCAAGGCCAGTCTGAGGGGGATCACTGATGTAAGGGGAGAGTGAATATAGTAAGGTAAATGGGCACTGATTTAAAAGTTCCCCCTGATATCAGAAACCCCCCCCCCTTACCTTAGTGCATTCACTCTGTGGAAGGTGGCCTGTGGTCACCAGAGTCCCCTCCATATCATAGTTCCTGTTTTAGATGCAAGTTGGAACTCTGCTGTAAAGGGGAACTCTGATGTAAAGGGGAATGCTGTGCACTCTGATATAAGGTGACCTCTGGTCACCAGAGCCCCCCTTACATCAGAGTTCCCCTTTACACCAGTCTGCAGCATTCCCTCTTACATCATGATCTGCAGTGTTTCCCTTTACATAAAATTCCCCCTTGCACCGTAAGGGGGAATCCTGCAGACTCTGATGTAAGGGGGAACTCTGTGTTGGGTTATATTAACCTGACCTTCATGTAAATGGAGAAATATGTCTTTTGACTTTTGTTATAACCTAAACACATTGCTAGTAGCAGCTGCACAAATTGTATCTATATTTGTGTGGGTGTAATAAAAAAAAAAAATGATATACACACACACACACACACATACCCTATGTTTAATGATATTTGATTAAAGAATAATTGGTTAGAGAACATTTTAGAAACTGTGAATTCATAGTTCATAGGATTTAAGGCTCTTAATATAGGCGATTTATACAGTTAATTTTTTATCACTTTAATTATTTTTCCCATTATGGGCGTGAATGGGGCCTCATGTCTAAGTTTTGCCTAAGGCCTCACAAAGCCTAGAGCCGCCTCTGGAGGAGGAAATAGAACTGTCAATGGTGGCTCTGTGCTGTTCCATGAGATAGACGCCGTCAGCTTAGAGCCGTGCGACTAGCAACCTTGCTGGGGCCCCCAACAGTGGCAGAATGCCAAGGCCCTGACGCAAGTGCAACTGTTGTGACCCTGGTAGTTCCGCCACTGGTACAATGACATTATGTACACACGCTTTGTTGCATTTTTTTTTTCTATGTATATTATTTCAGCTATATCAGCCTTTCTCAACCGGGGTGTCCCGCCAGAGGTCCTTAGAGGTGTCAGGAGATCATGGTAGAGAAAGGCTGTCAGGTGAGCCTAGCTCCCGATCCCCAGCAATCTGTACATCAGCACTGTGAGGGAGTGTGCTGAGCTCTCTGCTTCCCCCTACAGTGCAGTACCCGGCCGTGTGAAAAAAGGGATTGCACTAGAACGTTTTAAAGGGCTTTATACATGTACAGCCAATACAACTGTAAGGGACCCCGTGGCCCGAGGGGCCCACCCGGGCCAGAAGAAGGCAGGACGGGTGAAGGAGACCCGTGTTGTTCACTATAGAATCGATCTCGCAGCTTCTGCTGCTCTCTGTGTCATTGAGCTCAGACATCAAGCTCTTTACTGTCACCTCTGGCTACTATGTGCATGTGTACCCCTCGTGTGAGCTGCCTGTACTGTGCTCCTCTGTGCCAGCAACATGTCAGCTTTTTGAAAACAAACTGCCTGGAACTGGGTAGGAAGACCTTCTTATTTACAAGTAGGGGCTGTGAAGGAAAGGGAGGGGGCTGTTTGTGTACAGGGAGGGGCCAGAGGCTTGTATGTTTACAGATTTGTGTATGCGTGGGGCTGAGATATATACAGGTGTGAGAGGGACTGGCATAGATATATACATGTGTGGGGGGCTGACATATATATATATATATATATATATATATATATATATATATATATATATATATATATATAGTGGGGCTAAAAAGTATTTAGCCAGCCACCAATTCTGCAAGTTCTCCCACTTAAAAAGATGAGAGAGGCCTGTAATTGTCATCATAGGTAAACCTCAACTATGAGAGACAAAATGTGGAAACAAATCCAGACAATCACATTGTCTGATTTGCAAAGATTTTTTTTTGCAAATTATGGTGGAAAATAAGTATTTGGTCAATATCAAAAGTTCATCTCAATACTTTGTTATATATCCTTTGTTGGCAATGACAGAGGTCAAACGTTTTCTGTAAGTCTTCACAAGTTTGTCACACACTGTTGCTGGTATGTTGGCCCATTCCTCCATGCAGATCTCCTCTAGAGCAGTGATGTTTTGGGGCTGTCGCTGGGGAACACAGACTTTTAACTCCCTCCAAAGGTTTTCTATGGGGTTGAGATCTGGAGACTGGCTAGGCCACTCCAGGACCTTGAAATGCTTCTTACGAAGCCACTCCTTCGTTGCCCGGGCGGTGTGTTTGGGATCATTGTCATGCTGAAAGACCCAGCTACGTTTCATCTTCAATGCCCTTGTTGATGGGAGGAGGTTTGCACTCAAAATCTCACGATACATGGCCCCATTCATTCTTTCATGTACACGGGTCCGTCGTCCTGTTCCCTTTGCAGAGAAACAGCCCCAAAGCATGATGTTGCCACCCCCATGCTTCACAGTAGGTATGGTGCTCTTTGGTGGCAACTCAGCATTCTCTCTCCTCCAAACACGACGAGTTGTGTTTCTACCAAACAGTTCTACTTTGGTTTCATCTGACCATATGACATTCTCCCAATCCTCTTCTGGATCATCCAAATGCTCTCTAGCAAACCTCAGACGGGCCCGGACATGTACTGGCTTAAGCAGGGGGACACGTCTGCCACTGCAGGATCTGAGTCCCTGGCGGCGTAGTGTGTTACTGATGGTAGCCTTTGTTACGTTGGTCCCAGGTCTCTGCAGGTCATTTACTAGGTCCCCCCGTGTGGTTCTGGGATTTTTGCTCACCGTTCTTGTGATCATTTTGACGCCACGGGGTGAGATCTTGCGTGGAGCCCCAGATCGAGGGAGATTATCAGTGGTCTTGTATGTCTTCCATTTTCTAATTATTGCTCCCACAGTTGATTTCTTCACACCAAGCTGCTTGCCTATTGCAGATTCAGTCTTCCCAGCCTGGTGCAGGTCTACAATTTTGTTTCTGGTGTCCTTCACAGCTCTTTAGTCTTCACCATAGTGGAGTTTGGAGTGTGACTGTTTGAGGTTGTGGACAGGTGTCTTTTATACTAATAACAAGTTCAAACAGGTGCCATTAATACAGGTAATGAGTGGAGGACAGAGGAGCCTATTAACCACTTAACGACCGCCCACTGTAGTTATACGTCGGCAGAATGGCACCGACAGGCAAAGTCACGTATATCTACGTGATTGCCTTTGTATAGTTGGGGGGTCCGATCGGACCCCCCTCCTATACAGTGAGCGGTCGTTTTCCGTTGGGGAGCGATCCGAGATGAGGGGACGGCCGTTCGATTCCGGCCACCCCCTCGCGATCGCTCCCGGCGAATGAGAAAGCTTCCTCTGCTGTGTAATGTTTACACAGGCAGAGGAAGTGATGTCATCTCTCATGCGGCGCTCACATATACCGAGCGCCGTACAAGAGAAGACATCAGGTCAGTGCACAAAACACTACACTGACACCAGGACACATAGGCACATAAATCGCCCCCCCAGACACCCCCAGATCACCCCCCAGCCCCCAGTCACAGTGTCACTGATTGCAGTGACCATTTATTTACTGATTACTGCAATCAGTGACATTTGTGACTGTAAAAGTGTCACTACAGTTTAGTTTTAGGTCCAGTGTAGCCCCCTAACCCCCCCTAATAAAGGTTTAACCCCCTGATCGCCCCCCAGATATCCCTTTCACCCCCTAGCACCGCCGTCGCTAAGCGATCGTTTTTCTGATCGCTGTTTTATTGTCAGTGATGCCGATCGGTAGCCAGTTATTTTTTTTAGGTTCGCCGCAGGTTTTTATAGCGTCAGGTACCCCCATATATTACCTAATAAAGGTTTAACCCCCTTGATCGCCCCCCAGATAACCCTTTCACCCCCTAGCACCACTGTCGCTAAGCGATCGTTTTTCTGATCGCTGTTTTATTGTCAGTGATGCCGATCGGTAGCCAGTTATTTTTTTTAGGTTCGCCGCAGGTTTTTATAGCGTCAGGTACCCCCATATATTACCTAATAAAGGTTTAACCCCTTGATCGCCCCCCCAGGTAACCCTTTCACCCCCTTTTGCCAGTGTCACTAAGCAATCGTTTTTCTAAACTCTGTATTAGTTATGCTGGTGCCGATAGATAGCCAGTTATTTTTTTTAGGTTCGCCGCAGGTTTTTATAGCGTCAGGTACCCCCATATATTATATAATTAAGGTTTTAACCCCCTAATTGCCCCTAGTTAACCCTGCGTCACACCCCAGGCAGCGTCAGGTTAGTGCCAGTAATGCCAACACCCACGCGTGAAGCATACACCTCCCTTAGTGGTATAGTATCTGATCTGATCAGATCTATACTAGCGTCCCCAGCAGTTTAGGGTTCCCAAAATCGCAGTGTTAGCGGGATCAGCCCAGATACCTGCTAGCACCTGCGTTTTGCCCCTCCGTCCAGCCCAGGCCACCCAAGTGCAGTATCGATCGATCACTGTCACTTGCAAAACACAACACACATAACTGCAGCGTTCGCAGAGACAGGCCTGATCCCTGCGACTCCAGTGCTGTAGGAGGTGATTTCACCACCACAGTTAAAAAAAAAAGCATATATGCCGAAGCATTGGGGCAGCAGGGGCGGAGGAACGATTTTGCTCCTAATGCCGCGTACATACGGTCGAAATTCCGACGGAGGCTTGCCCGTGGAAAAGTTTGACCATGTGTACGCGGCATAACTTTTGCGGGAAGATGCCCCCATGCTTCAGCATATATAAATGGTGCATGTATGCCCATCATTAGAAGTGGGTGGATGAAGGGCGGTATTCTAATGGTGGGCATACCCACCGATCAATCTTTTTTTTTCGTTCAGCCAACAGGCTGCATGAAAAAAAGATTACAATGCATGTCCAACAAGGACCAGCAACGTACTGGTATGTTGCTGGACTTTGAATGGTTATACCAGATTGATGCCTGAGGGTTTAGGTATCATCTTGGCATCATTCTTTTCAGCCAGCGGCCGGCTTTCATGTAAAAGCAATCCTAGTGGCTAATTAGCCTCTGGACTGCTTTTACAAGCAGTGGGAGGGAATGTCCCCCCCGGATATAAAAAGCGCCATTGGAAAATTGGGAAAGCATTTTATCACACCGATCTTGGTGTGGTCAGATGCTTTGAGGGCAGAGGAAAGATCTAGGGTCTAATAGACCCCAGTTTTAAAAAAAAAAAGAGTACCTGTCACTACCTATTGCTATCATAGGGGATATTTACATTCCCTGAGATAACAATAAAAATGATAAAAAAATAAATATGGAAGGAACAGTTTAAAAATAAAATAAAAAAGCAAAATTAATAATAATAGAAAAAAAAAAAGCACCCCTGTCCTGCCCTGCTCTTGCGCAATGGCGAACGCAAGCGTGGGTCTGGCGTCATATGTTAACAGCAATTGCACCATGCATGTGAGGTATCACCGCGAAGGTCAGATCGAGGGCAGTCATTTTAGCAGTAGACCTCCTCTGTAAATCTAACGTGGTAACCTGTAAAGGCTTTTAAAAGCTTTTAAAAATGTATGTAGTTTGTCGCCAATGCGCGTTTGTGCGAAATTTTAAAGCATGTCGTGTTTGGTATCTATGTACTCGGCCTAAGATCATCTTTTTTATTTCATCAAACATTTAGGCAATATAGTGTGTTTTAGTGCATTAAAATAAAAAAAAAGTGTATTTTTTTCCCCAGAAAATGCGTTTGAAAAAATAGGATTTTTATAACAGCTTACCTGTAAAATCCTTTTCTTGGAGTACATCACGGGACACAGAGCTCCCGCCCCTCTTTGGGGACACTTATTGCTTTGCTACAAAACTGAGGTGCTCCCGGATGGGAGGGGCTTATATAGGGGAGGGTACTTCCGGTTTTGGAAGTTGCCAGTGCCAGCACCTGACGGTAACTATATAACCCATTAGTAATGACTATGTCGCTCTGTGTCCCGTGATGTACGAGAAAGAAATCGCTGCGCAAATACTGTGTGGAAAAAAAAAAATGCAACACCCACCATTTTAATCTGTAGGGCCTTTGCTTTAAAAAAATATATAATGTTTGGGGGTTCAACATAATTTTCTGGCAAAAAAAAAAAAATGTTTTCATGTAAACAAAAAGTGTCAGAAAGGGCTTTGTCTTCAAGTGGTTAGAAGAGTGGATGTAAGCTTCCTAATGTTGTGTATAAAATGCCAGGACAGTTCAAAACCCCCCCAAATGACCCCATTTTGGAAAGTAGACACCCCAAGCTATATACTGAGAGGCATGTCGAGTCCATGGAATATTTTATATGTTTATATGACACAAGTTGCGGAAAAAAGACAATTTATTTTATTTATTTTGCACAAAGTTGTCACTAAATGATATATTGCTCAAACATGCCATGGGCAGATGTGGAATTACACCCCAAAATACATTCTGTTGCTTCTCCTGAGTACGGGGATACCACATGTGTGAGACTTTTTGGGAGCCTAGCCGCGTACGGGACCCCAAAAACCAAGCACCGCCTTCAGGCTTTCTAAGGGTGTAAATTTTTGATTTCACTTCTCACTGCCTATCACAGTTTCGGAGGCCATGGAATGCCCAGATGGCACAAAACCCCCCCAAATGACCCCATTTTGGAAAGTAGACACCCCAAGCTATTTGCTGAGAAGTATGGTGAGTATGTTGCAGATCTCGCTTTTTGTCAAAAAGTTTTGAAAATTGGAAAAAAAAAAAGATTTTCTTTCTTTATTTTCAAAAATAAATGAGAGCTGTAAAATACTCACCATGCCTCTCAGCAAATAGCTTGGGGTGTCTACTTTCCAAAATGGGGTCATTTGGGGGGGTTTGTGCTATTTTGGCATTTTATGGCCTTCGAAACTGTGATAGGTAGTGAGGAGTGAAATCAAAAATTTGCGCCCTTAGAAATCCTGAAGGCGGTGCTTGGTTTTCGGGGGCCCGTACGCGGCTAGGCTCCCAAAAAGTCCCACACATGTGGTATTCCCGTACTCAGGAGAAGCAGAAAAATGTATTTTGGGGTGCAATTCCACATATAACCATGGCATGTGTGAGCAATATATCATTTAGTGACAACTTTTTCTAATTTTTTTTTTTTTAGTCATTATTCAATCACTTGAGACAAAAAAAAAAAATATTCAATGGGCTCAACATGCCTCTCAGCAATTTCCTTGGGATGTCTACTTTCCAAAATGGGGTCATTTTGGGGGGGGGGGGGTTTGTACTGCCCTGCCATTTTAGCACCTCAAGAAATGAGAGAGGCAGTCATAAATTAAAAGCTGTGTAAATTCCAGAAAATGTACCCTAGTTTGTAGACGCTATAACTATAACGCTTATTGACATTTTTTTTACTAAAGACATGTGGCTGAATACATTTTGGCTCAAATGTATGACTAAAATTGAGTTTATTCGATTTTTCTTATAACAAAAAGTAGAAAATATCTTTTTTTTTCAAAATTTTCAGTCTTTTTCCGTTTATATCGCAAAAAATAAAAATCGCAGAGGCAATCAAATACCATTAAAAGAAAGCTCTATTTGTGGGAAGAAAAGGGCGCAAATTTTGTTTGGGTACAACATTGCATGTCCGCACAATTTCCAGTTAAAGCAGCGCAGTGCCAAATTCTGAAAACACCTCTGGTCCTTTAGCTACAAAATGGTCCGGGGCTTAAGTGGTTAAAGAAGAAGATACAGGTCTGTGAGAGCCAGAAATCTTGCTTGTTTGTAGGTGACCAAATACTTATTTTCCACCATAATTTGCAAATAAATTATTTCCAAATCAGACAATGTGATTGTCTGGATTTGTTTCCACATTTTGTCTCTCATAGTTGAGGTATACCTATGATGACAATTACAGGCCTCTCATCTATTTAAGTGGGAGAACTTGCACAATTGGTGGCTGACTAAATACTTTTTTGCCCCACTGTGTATATATATATATATAAATAAATGTGTGTGTGTGTGTGTGGGGGGGGCTGGCAGATATACAGGTGTTGGGGCTGGCATATAATACAGGTGTGGGGGGCTGACATATATACAGGTGTGTGTGTGTGGGGGGGCTTACATATATACAGGTGTATGGGGGGGCTGACATATATATGCAGGTGTGTGGGGGGCTGATATATACAGGCGTGAGGGGGCTGGCATATATACAGGTGTGTGTGTGGGGGGGCTGACATATATACAGGATTAAGGGGGGGGGGGCTGAGTGCGTACATGTGAGGTGGCCGGTGTGTGGATTCCATTGGATGGCCCATGGGTAAGCCCTGAGGAATGTTGGTGGTCAGGCACGGGGGGGGGGGGGGGTGTACATGTGTATGTGTCTGTGTGTACATGTGATGTGTGTGTGTATGTATGTACATGTGTATGTGTCTGTATGTGTGTGCATGTGCCCTTTTTTTAGGGTGTTTGTAATGAGAAATAAACAGATGCAGCGCTGTGAAATATGTGAAACCCTAAAAACGTGATTACAGGGTTAATGATATAAGATATGTGTATCCTGTGCAAACTACACATCAATATAATAGTACAATACTGATAGGATGGAACTTATACTCTCACCCGATCGCAAAAATCGAAATACCCTGCAGGTGTATGTGATAAAAAGTGAGAGTAAAAACATAGATAAGAGAAATACAGTAAATAACCCACAGAAATGGAAATAAAAGACTGTATGTATAAAGTCCATAAAACAATACTGTATATCAAGGATCGTTGATCAGGAAAAAATAAGCACCCCTAATAAGTTCATATAAACATTTGAAGCGCACAGACCCCTTTCTTTATCTGCATTAACTTTGGCTCCTCGCAGGAAGAGAGAGGCACACCGAACTTACAGCCCGTACCCTCCTGTAATAAGAGGTTGAGCGGTGTTGTTTTTGGGTCTTGTGCCGCCAGATCCAGAGAATGGTTCTCACCTCTAGTTTAAGTAAAGGCAAGTCCTTATATCCTCCAGTAACTTCAAGGTCCACACCAGCTGCAACTCCAACGTAGAGTTTATTTTCATTAAACACAGTCTCTGATAGGAAAAGGTTGGAGTAAGAAACAGGACAGCTTAAGGTGTGGAGGAGGTCCAGGCACAAACGTTGCAATTCACTTCACTGCTCCGACTCTCAAGCAGACTCAGCCTTTTCTGGATAGTCTCCCTTGTTTGGGACTAGCAGCCAGAATAGTGCTCTAACCTAACCCAAAGTCTCTGCCACAGACCTGGTGACTTGGTCTCTGCCACAGACCTGGTGAACTTGGTCTCTGCCACAGACCTGGTGAACTTGGTCTCTGCCACAGACCTGGTGAACTTGGTCTCTGCCACAGACCTGGTGAACTTGGTCTCTGCCACAGACCTGGTGAACTTGGTCTCTGCCACAGACCTGGTGAACTTGGTCTCTGCCACAGACCTGGTGAACTTGGTCTCTGCCACAGACCTGGTGAACTTGGTCTCTGCCACAGACCTGGTGAACTTGGTCTCTGCCACAGACCTGGTGAACTTGGTCTCTGCCACAGACCTGGTGAACTTGGCCTCTGCCACAGACTTGGTGAACTTGGCCTCTGCCACAGACTTGGTGAACTTGGTCTCTGCCACAGACTTGGTGAACTTGGTCTCTGCCACAGACTTGGTGAACTTGGCCTCTGCCACAGACCTGGTGAACTTGGCCTCTGCCACAGACCTGGTGACTTGGTCTCTGCCACAGACTTGGTGAACTTGGTCTCTGCCACAGACTTGGTGAACTTGGTCTCTGCCACAGACTTGGTGAACTTGGTCTCTGCCACAGACTTGGTGAACTTGGTCTCTGCCACAGACCTGGTGAACTTGGCCTCTGCCACAGACCCGGTGAACTTGGCCCTTGGTTAAGGAGAAGACATCCCTCCAGAGAGTTACCGGGACCCTTCCTTCACTGTGACTTCCGCATCAGTCCTTTGGAACGGTTCCTTCCCCGGCCTCCTCATCTAAGATGCGGGTCCCCTCGCAAGGCGGCACCCTGAGATTCCTCGATCCTTGGTAAGCTCCAGCCGAAGGTGCTGGGCCCAGGCCTTTGCTGCAGTTCCAGGGCTAAAGGTGCCTGGAACTGATTCACCGACCTCCGCCCCTGGGCCTAAGGTGCCCAGGGCAGACTGGAACACACTCCCTGGGGTAGGACCCCTGACAACGAACGAACCCAACAGGCAGCGTCTGCCCCTTTTTGTACCCTCTCCCAGCATGCACAGCAGGTAGACCACACCCACTGTAAAATTGCCGAGAGGGGACACACAAGGCACAGCACTGTATCAGCGGTTCAATCCTAGCCTACTATGGCAGCACCCCCCATAGGCCACATGGAACTGTACACCGATACTCTCCCTGCGGACAAAATGGTTGCAAAAACCCTGACAAATTAGGGTGTTTGAGTATAAGCTACCACTCAAACACTTCCCCTAAATTTAGCACCCCGCTACACATTCATTGTTCTAATTTTCCAATATGAAACAATGTGAAGTTATCACTCTTGTAGACATGGGAGGTGGTCAGCAAACACTTGCATGTTCAGGAAGGGAGCACTTCAGCAGGAAAAAAAATGCTGAAAGCACAAAAAGCTTGCAAACGTGCCTAAATGCTAGAGTTCTGCTCTATCGGGATTTGTGACGTCACAGCTCCCAACATTTGCCTTGTTTGACGTGGATACAGGAAGCTTTCCTTCACAGGAGTTCCAACCATCATGTGTGCCTGAGAGGATCAGTCGTTGCCTATTTGACCCACCGCCGCTGGCGTGTGTCCACGATACGGGGTAGGAGAATTAACCCCCCCCTGGTGTTGGAGTCACTGCCCTGGGTGTTGTTTGCTGACCACCTCCCATGTCTACAAGAGTGATAACTTCACATTGTTTAATAAAAAGAAAAATCGCGCTAAAGAGTCCCCATGAAATTTTAAATACAGTGCCTTGCGAAAGTATTCGGCCCCCTTGAACTTTTCATCCTTTTGCCACATTTCAGGCTTCAAACATAAAGATATAAAATTTTAATTTTTTGTGAAGAATCACCAACAAGTGGGACACAATTGTGAAGTGGAACGAAATCTATTGGATTTTTGAAACTTTTTTAACTAAGAAAAAAATGAAAAGTGGGGCGTGCAAAATTATTCGGCCCCCTTGCGTTAATACTTTGTAGAGCCACCTTTTGCTGCGATAACAGCTGCAAGTCGCTTGGGGTATGTCTCTATCAGTTTTGCACATCGAGAGACTGAAATTCTTGCCCATTCTTCCTTGCAAAAAAGCTTGAGCTCAGTGAGGTTGGATGGAGAGCGTTTGTGAACAGCAGTTTTCAGCTCTTTCCACAGATTCTTGATTGGATTCAGGTCTGGACTTTGACTTGGCCATTCTAACACCTGGATACGTTTATTTGAGAACCATTCCTTTGTAGATTTTGCTGTATGTTTGGGATCATTGTCTTGTTGGAAGATAAATCTCCGTCCCAGTCTCAGGTCTTTTGCAGACTCCAACAGGTTTTCATCCAGAATGGTCCTGTATTTGGCTGCATCCATCTTCCCCTCAATTTTACCATCTTCCCTGTCCCTGCTGAAGAAAAGCAGGCCCAAACCATGATGCTGCCACCACCATGTTTGACAGTGGGGATGGTGTGTTGAGGGTGATGAGCTGTGTTGCTTTTACGCCAAACATATCGTTTTGCATTGTGGCCAAAAAGTTCGATTTTGGTTTCATCGGACCAGAGCACCTTCTTCCACATGTTTGGTGTGTCTCCCTGGTGGCATGTGGCAAACTTTAGACGAGACTTTTTATGGATATCTTTGAGAAATGGCTTTCTTCTTGCCACTCTTCCATAAAGGCCAGATTTGTGCAGTGTACGACTGATTGTTGTCCTGTGGACAGACTCTCCCACCTCAGCTGTAGTTATCTGCAGTTCATCCAGAGTGATCATGGGCCTCTTGGCTGCATCTCTGATCAGTCTTCTCCTTGTCTGAGCTGAAAGTTTAGAGGGACAGCCAGGTCTTGGTAGATTTGCAGTGAAATGATACTCCTTCCATTTCAAAATGATCACTTGCACAGAGCTCCTTGGGATGTTTAAAGCTTGGGAAATCTTTTTGTATCCAAATCCGGCTTTAAACTTCTCCACAACAGTATTACGGACCTGCCTGGTGTGTTCCTTGGTCTTCATGATGCTCTCTGCGCTTTCAACAGAACCCTGAGACTATCACAGAGCAGGTGCATTTATACAGAGACTTGATTACACACAGGTGGATTCTATTTATCACCATCAGTCATTTAGGACAACATTGGATCATTAAGAGATCCTCGCTGAACTTCTGGAGTGAGTTTGCTGCACTGAAAGTAAAGGGGCCGAATAATTTTGCACGCACCACTTTTCAGTTTTTTATTTGCTAAAAAAGTTTAAAATATCTAATAGATTTCGTTCCACTTCACAATTGTGTCCCACTTGTTGGTGATTCTTCACAAAAAAATTAAAATTTTATATCTTTATGTTTGAAGCCTGAAATGTGGCAAAAGGATGAAAAGTTCAAGGGGGCCGAATACTTTCGCAAGGCACTGTATATATAATGAATAAAGTCCAATGTGGCAGGCTGGTATAAAAATGCAAAGACTTCTAAATGCTAGATGGATCTTAAGAAATTCATGCTTACCAGATGAGTAAGCCAATAAAGCAGATGGCTATAGCCCAGCCAAGCCCTTTGGTTGGCACCAAGATACCCACTTCACCAGGAAAATATGAATACGATAGCTGGAACTATGACTCCACGATATTTGATATTAATCAGATGAACGCCACTTTAAGGCTTGATATATATGGGCGAAGGATATAGATCAGGATCCTACAGACAACTGCAAGCTCAAATGTAGAAGGGATGAATGTAGACTCTCCCAGCTGGGACCGTAACTCCGTGTATACGGTATTAACATCAGGTACCCAAGAGGAAATGAAGAGACTGGATAGTGTAATACCATCAATATATTTAATAAAAAAAAGGCAATTACACTTACAGTGGGGATCGAAAATTTGGGCACCCCAGGTAAAAATGTGTATTAATGTGCATAACGAAGCCAAGGAAAGATGGAAAAATCTCCAAATGGCATCAAATTACAGATTAGACATTCTTATAATATGTCAAAAAAAGTTAGATTTTATTTCCATCATTTACACTTTCAAAATTACAGAAAACAAAAAAATGGCGTCTGCAAAAGTTTGGGCACCCTGCAGAGTTAATATCTTGTACTGCCCCCTTTGGCAAGTATCACAGCTTGTAAACGCTTTTTGTAGCCAGCCAAGAGTCTTTCAATTCTTGTTTGTGGTATCTTTGCCCATTCTTCCTTACAAAAGTCTTCCAGTTCTTTGAGATTTCTGGGCTGTCTGTCACGCACTGCTCTTTTAAGGTCTATCCATAGGTTTTCAATAATGTTGAGGTCAGGAGATTGTGAAGGCCATGGCAAAACCTTCAGTTTACGGCTCTTGATGTAATCCCCCGTGGATTTTGAGGTGTGTTTAGGATCATTATCCATTTGTAGAAGCCATCCTCTCTTTAACCAGCTTTTTCACAGATGGCATCAAGTTACCATCCAAAATTTGCTGAAATTTTATTGAATCAATTTTTCCTTCTACTCGTGAAATGTTCCCTGTGCCACTGGCTGCAATACAACCCCAAAGCATGATTGATCCACCCCCATGCTTAACAGTTGGACAGAGGTTCTTTTCATTAAATTCTGTGCCCTTTCTTCTCCAAACGTACCTTTGCTCATTCCAGCCAAAAAGTTCTATTTTAACCTCATCGGTCCACAGAACTGGTTTCCAAAATGCCTCAGGCTTGTCTATATGTTCATTTGCAAAGTTCAAACGCTGATTTTTGTGGTGAGAACGTAGAAGAGGTTTTCTTCTGATGACTCTTCCATGAAGACCATATTTGTACAAGTATCTCTTTATAGTGGAATAGTGTACCACAACTCCAGTGTCTGCCAGATCTTTCTGGAGGGATCGTGCAGTCAAACGTGGGTTTTGAATTGCTTTTCTCACAATCCTGCGAGCTGTTCTGTCTGATATTTTTCTTGGTCTTCCAGATCTTGCTTTAACTTCTACTGTTCCTGATGACTGCCATTTCTTAATTACATTCCGAACAGAGGATATTGACATCTGAAAACGCTTTGCTATCTTCTTATAGCCTTCTCCAGCTTTGTGAGCGTCAACTATTTTCAGTTTCAGTTTTCTAGACAACTGCTTAGAAGAACCCATGGTGCTGATTGTTGAGGCAAGGTCAGATGAGTCTGGCCATTTAAAACCTTTGAGATTGACATCACCCGGTCTTCCCAGACGATGATTAAGAACAATCCATGACACTGGCAGGTCTCAGCTTTGCAAAGGGGGCAGTGCATGCTATAAACTCTGCAGGGTGCCCAAACTTTTGCAGACGTCATTTTTTTGTTTTCTGTAATTTTGAAAGTGTAAATGATGGAAATAAAATCTAACTTTTTTGGCATATTATAAGAATGTCTAATCTGTAATTTGATGCCATTTGGAGATTTTTCCATCTTTCCTTGGCTTCGTTATGCACATTAATACACATTTTTACCTAGGGTGCCCAAACTTTCGATCCCCACTGTACATATAGTCGTTAAAATTCAAGCAAAAAAATTAAGCTGGCGGGCTACACTGCAAAACTCCCGTCCTGCGAACGGGGTGACGTCAGCACGTACCCCCTCAGACGCGTTTCGTCATCAAAGACATTCTCAATTGAACTCTTTAGCGTGATTTTTCTTTTTATTTCTATTTGTGTCTATCCCACTTTTATTGCTGCTATAAGGAGTCCTTTTTAGTTGGATATTTAATTTTTCATTTTCACAGCAAGCGCGTTTTTTTTCCTTTTATCACATTGTTTAATATTGGTGTAGCACCACGGTCATCTCTCACCTGCCCTTGGCTCACTAGCAGGAAAAGACACACCGGGCCACCACGCCTGTACCCTCTTGTGTGAAGAGGTTAAGCATACTTTAACTTACAGGTCCTGCAGTAAGGTTCTCCATGAAGCTGGTTCTCGTCCCATAAGATGCAGGGACAAGTTTTTTTTTTATTCCCAATAACTCCAAGGTCCACACCAGTAGTAAACTCCAACGTAGAGTTTATTTTTTTATATGCAAAGTCATTAAGTAGAAAAGGTTGGATTGAGAATAGGACAGCATGAGTTTGGATACAAGTCCAGGCACAAAACAGATTAAGCATTCACTACTCGTTTCCTGAAGTAGGCTTAGCTCACCCGGATAGTTTCCTATGAAAGCGGATCCTAGCAGCCGAAGTGACGCTCGGACGTTTCTTTAGTTTTCCCTTTTAATGCGATTGGGAGATTCTCTGCCACAGAACCGTTGTTCCCAATCCTTTTCGTGTTGGTTGGATCTAATCCCTCCAGAGAGTTACCAGGCCCTTCTTTCTCCGTGAACTTTTCACCGGTCCTTTAGAAGGGTCCTCATCTTAGAAACGGGTCCCCATGCAAGAGGCACCCTGGGATTTTCTCCTTCCAGGACACGGGCCCCAGCTAAAGGTGCTGGGCCCAAGGCTGTTGCTGCAGCCCCAGGGCTAAAGGTGCCTGGGACTGGTGTAAACGTGGGCCCCTGGCCAGGAGGGCCAGGTACCACACTCCATGGTGGCCCCCTGGGCTCGAACCGGAACCTACCCAGCTCGACCTTGACCTTGACTCCCACCCCCTACAGGCAGCGTCTGCCCCTTTTATATCCCCTCCTGGCATGCACAGCAGGTTTACCACGCCTACTGTACCACCGCCGAGAGGGGACACCCAAGGCACAGCACTATACCAGCGGTTCAACCCTGGCCCATTATGGCAGCGCCACCTACAGGCCACAGGGAACTATACACCAGTATACTACCTGCGGTGTAAAATAGAATGCCCTCACAATTAAGGTGGTTTGAGCCCAACTACAGCTCAAACCTTCCCCTAAATTTGGGTACATAGCGCCCCTAAAAATGGAATGGGCGCTACATTGGAAAATTAGAACAATCAGTATTGGATGTACTATTATATTGATGTGTAGTTTGCACAGGATACACATATCTTATATCCTGACCCTGTAATCACGTTTTTAGGGTTTCACATATTTCACACCGCTGCATCTGTTTGTTTCTTATTTTTTGTTCACAATATGTCTTATTGTTGATGCTGGCTGCTATCAGACTTTTTTATTAGTAGCACAACTTTTTTCTATATATGTTGTTTGTAATAGCAGCAAGGAATGCTGCTCCTCTCAAAAGCAATCCATGCTCTGATCACTTTTTTGGGGCATTTGACAGGCAGTAAATAGGCAATAAAGGGTGAGCAGTTCGGGGGTGGTAAAAACTGCTCAACCGGGTTTTTTTTTCACCCCTCCAACCTCACATGTGAACAAACCCTTGATTCACATCTGTGTGGACGTGTGCAGGGCAGTCCATTCATTTCAATAGGCTTCATGGGCTGCATGGAAAGGGTCTTGGGAACCTGTTCTTGGTCTTAAAAGTGAGGCATTCGTGGTCTGTTTAGACCCCTAATATTTCACCAAAGCCCCCCCCTCCTAAAAATAAATGATAAAACAATAAAAATAAAAAAATATTACTGACACTGTCAACTGCCCTACTGACACCAACCTCCGCCCTTCTGATACTGTCCTCTTTGCCACTGCTAAAGGGTATTATTTCTGACTTTATAGGGATGAGAAATCCCTTGGCAACAATACAGCCATATTTTCTCTCTCCCACCCAGGCTGCCCCACAGTCGCCTCTCTTTGAGTAGCTGGATGAAGTAGTTCCAGAAATGGAGTCTCTCTCTCGCTCTCTCTCTCTCTCTCTCTCGCGCTCTCTCTCTCTGCCTCGCGATCTCTCTCTCTCTGCCTCGCGATCTCTCTCTCTGCCTCGCACACTCTCTCTCTGCCTTGCGCTCTCTCTCGGGCTCTCTCTCTCTCTGCCTAGCGCGCTCTCTCTCTGCCTCGCGCGCTCTCTCTCTGCCTCGCGCGCTCTCTCTCTGCCTCGCGCGCTCTCTCTCTGCCTCGCGCGCTCTCTCTCTGCCTCGCACGCTCTCTCTCTCTCTCTGCCTCGCGTGCTCTCTCTCTCTGCCTCGCGTGCTCTCTCTCTCTGCCTCGCGTGCTCTCTCTCTCTGCCTCGCGCGCTCTCTCTCTGCCTTGCGCGCTCTCTCTCTCTGCCTTGCGCGCGCTCTCTCTCTCTGCCTCGCGCGTGCTCTCTCTCTGCCTCGCCCGCTCTCTCTCTGCCTCGCGCTCTCTCTCTCTGCCTCGCGCGCTATATCTCTCTCTGCCTCGCGCGCTCGCTCTCTGCCTCGCGCGCTCGCTCTCTGCCTCGCGCGCTCGCTCTCTGCCTCGCGCGCTCGCTCTCTCTCTCTGCCTCGCACGCTCGCTCTCTCTCTCTCTGCCTCGCGCGCTCTCTGCCTCGCGCTCTCTCTCTGCCTCGCACGCTCTCTCTCTGCCTCGCGCGCGCTCTCTCTCTCTCTGCCTTGCGCGCGCGCTCTCTCTCTCTGCCTCGCGTGCACTCTCTCTGCCTCGCGCGCACTCTCTCTCTCTGCCTCGCGCGCGCTCTCTCTCTCTGCCTCGCGCGCGCTCTCTCTCTCTGCCTCGCGCGCGCTCTCTCTCTCTGCCTCGCGCGCGCTCTCTCTCTCTGCCTCGCGCGCGCGCTCTCTCTCTGCCTCGCGCGCGCTCTCTCAGCCTCGCGCGCGCTCTCTCTCTCAGCCTCGCTCTCTCGCTCGGCCTCGCTCTCTCTTTCTCTCTCGGCCTCGCTCTCTCTCTCGGCCTCGCTCTCTCTCTCGGCCTCGCTCTCTCGGCCTCGCTCTCTCGGCCTCGCTCTTTCTCGGCCTCGCTCTCTCTCGGCCTCGCTCTCTCTCTGCCTCGCTCTCTCTCTGCCTCGCTCTCTCTCTCTCTCTCGGCCTCTCTCTCTCTCTCGGCCTCTCTCTCTCTCTCGGCCTCTCTCTCGGCCTCGCTCTCTCTCTCGGCCTCGCTCTCTCTCTCTCTCTCGGCCTCTCTCTCTCTCTCTCGGCCTCGCTCTCTCTCTCTCTCTCGGCCTCGCTCTCTCTCTCTCTCTCGGCCTCGCTCTCTCTCTCTCGGCCTCGCTCTCTCTCTCGGCCTCGCTCTCTCTCTCGGCCTCGCTCTCTCTCTCGGCCTCGCTCTCTCTCTCGGCCTCGCTCTCTCTCTCGGCCTCGCTCTCTCTCTCGGCCTCGCGCTCTCTCTCTCTCGGCCTCGCGCTCTCTCTCGCTCTCTCTCGGCCTCGCTCTCGCTCTCTCTCGGCCTCGCTCTCTCTCTCTTGGCCTCGCTCTCTCTTGGCCTCGCTCTCTCTCGGCCTCGCTCTCTCTCGGCCTCGCTCTCTCTCGGCCTCGCGCTCTCTCTCGGCCTCGCGCTCTCTCTCGGCCTCGCGCTCTCTCTCGGCCTCGCGCTCTCTCTCGGCCTCGCGCTCTCTCTCGGCCTCGCTCTCTCTCTCGGCCTCGCTCTCTCTCTCTCGGCCTCGCTCTCTCTCTCTCGGCCTCGCTCTCTCTCTCTCGGCCTCGCTCTCTCTCTCTCTGCCTCGCGCTCTCTCTCTCTGCCTCGCGCTCTCTCTCTCTGCCTCGCTATCGCGCTCTTGCTCTCTCGCTCGCTCTCTCAGCCTCTCGCTCTCTCGGCTTCGCTCTCGGCCTCGCTCTCTCGCTCTCCTCTCTACTCCAGGGGCAGAGCACCAAGTACAGGGATTTCCTCCAGATGGCTGGACTCTGCTCCCTGCCTGTTAGACCTCTGAATGTTTATGAACCCCCCGACCACCTACTGGACCACCCCTTCCAGGGATTGGCTAGGAATCCATGAATATTCAGACTGCTTGTAGATATGACAAAACAGCAGTCTATGAGATGCTGCACAGCCCAGCACAATTACCCCTCTGCTCCTCTGCCTACAAAGGCAAACAAAATTTACCTAGCAGCCTACCAAACTAGGAGGGTGCTACATAGAGATTAAAAATGGACTTGTGGGTTTAATTATTCATTTTTGTACATTGGTTCCTCATGGTCCGCTAAAATAGGGAGGTGTTCCTGTTTGAGAGCTGAGAAAGTTGGGAGGTATGGAGGAGTTCTCTGAATGAAGACTTGATGAGTCAGATTACTTTCTATATTTGTGGTTTATCAGAAGTCAACTTACATTCACTTTCATTTTTGGCTTCTTTACAGGATGACATCTACTGACCTGAGACAGGAGCTGAACTGCTCCATCTGCCTGGATGTTTATAGGGATCCTGTAACCCTGATGTGTGGACACAGTTTTTGCCTGGGCTGTATCCATCACCCAATTAGTATTCGTAATAGGTCCAAAGCCTATACCTGTCCACAATGCAGACAACCATCAAAATCACCACTTAAGAAGAACATTGTCCTCAGTAGGTTAGCAGAGAGATTCCATAGTGGTCAACCAGACGAGGGCAGGAAGGTCATCTTCTGCATCTACTGTGACTTCCCTGTTCCGGCCGTGAAGTCTTGTCATCAATGTGAGACCTCCCTGTGTGCCGATCACCTGAGGAAACACAACGAGACGGTGGAGCACACTTTACTGCCACCAATGGCTGAGCTCAGAAAGAGAAGGTGTCCTGTCCATGGGAAGATCTTGGAATATTTTTGCACTGAGGATTCAGTGTGTGTCTGCGCATCTTGCAGGTTGGATGGAGAACACAGAGGACACCAGGCCGAGTCGCTGGAGGAGGTCTCCAAGAAGAAAATAAGACCTCTACTTGAGAAGGTAACTTTGGAGCGAGAAAAAATTGAGAAGAAAGTCCAGAGTCTGCAGGAACGCAGGACAAAAGCTCAAGAAGTGGCCACCAAAGCAACACAGAGAGCCACTGCCAAGCTTAGCAACATAAAGAAGCAGCTGGAAGATCTGGAGAAGATGGTCCCAGATGAGATCTCCAGGTGGGAAATGCAGATTTCACAGACGGTCTCCGATCTAAACCAACAGTTGGAAACAAAAAAGAACGATCTGTCTAGGAAGATAAGTCACTTAGAGGAGCTGCATGACCTGGCCGACCCAATAGCTGTCTTACAAAACCAGGAATTAGACAAAGACTTGTGTGACACTGAGGAGGCATTGCCCGATGTACCAGAATTTCCTGATCTCCATGAGGATCTGATCTCAGGCTCGTTATACAAATTATCTGACATAGTTACAAGTGCAAAGATGTGGATACAAAAACCTGCAGACATAATACTGGACGTCTGCACGGTAGCCAATAACCTCTGGATATCAGACGACTTAAAAAGTGTCTTCAGGTCCCACACAGAACTGCCTTATCCAAAAACACCAGAGAGATTTAAGAACTGTGCGGTTCTAAGCCTAAACAGCTTCTCCTCTTGGCGGCATTACTGGGAGGTGGACACCAGCAAGTCGGATAGCTGGAAAGTCGGAATGTGTTACCCCAGTATCAACCGGAAAACCCGTATCAGTATAGTTGGCCAGGACAAGGACTCCTGGTGCTTGCGGAGGTGCAACGATAACTATACAATGATGTATGATGCTGAACATATCTGTTTATCTGACAAGACTTCCAGCCATAAATTCCGGATCTATCTGGATTACGAGGCTGGTCAGCTCTCTTTCTTTGAAGTAGGAGACCCAATGAGACATTTGCACACATTCGAAGCAACCTTCTCCGAGCCCCTCCATGCTGTGCTTGGAGTCTTTCAAGGGTCTATTACAATTTGTAACTAAAAGTGTAGATATGATGCCTTATAATACAGTATGTTCTGGTATAGGATGTCCTGTTGTTCTCTAAAAAATAGCTACATTTGTATGTGAGAGATCATGGGGACCTGATCCATCTGCTATGACGGTGCCCCATGCTTCATTTATTCTGGAAAGGGGTTTTGTCCCTTTTTTCCTTCTTATGCCGCGTACACACGATCAAATTCCGCTCAAGCTTGGCTTGCATACACACGTTTACACAAAAGTTCTCTGAACTTTCGACCGTCAAGAACGCGGTGACATACAACACTACGATGAGCCGAGAAAATTAAGTTCAATGCTTTGAGTATGCGTCAAATTGTTTCCGAGCATGCGTCAGAATTTTTCACGTTGGAATTGCTACAGACGATCGGAATTTTCGAACTGATTTTTTTCCGTCTGAAAAATATAGAACCTGCTCTCAATCTTTTGCTGGCAGAAATTCCGACAGGAAAAGTCCGATGGAGCATACACACGGTCGGAATTTCCGACCAAAAGCTCACATTGGACTTTTGCTGGCGGAATTTCCGACTGTGTGTACGCGGCAATAGTTGTCCTTTCTTGCCTGATGTTTGGATCTCTTATAAATAAATGTATTGTTTAGTAAGAGTTGTATACAGCAATAAACTTTTCATCCATCCTATATGTAGCGCCCATCCCAAATGGTTGGGACGCTATTCAAATCTAGAGGGATGGCTGAGCCAGTAGTTGGGCTCAGATGGTTGATAATTACATTTAAATTCGCCTCTGTCTCAGTTATGCTTTGCCTGGTAGTGATTTCCCTTTTTTGCCTGTAGGTGGCGTTACCAGAGAATTGCGTCGCCTCGGATTGCGCCTGCGCAGTCGAGCTCGGAACCATATCGATAGGCGGGACCAGCTCGGCAGAACACCGGCTGTAACATCCCCCTCACACAGAGAACAGCTCATGATCTTTATTGCCTTCTCTGAAAGCCGACACCAGAGCTGGAAGGAGGGGGGTGGCTGGATTGCAAGCTGAACTATGCTGAATTAGTGCAGGAGAAATGGCCTGAGCTGAGGTTGTGTACACTGTGCACACTGCCTGCCTCCTCTCTGTAGATGCAAAGCATAGCAGTGTGTATACATACAGGAGCAGGACCGATCCTCCTGGGTTTGCCTGGCTCAGGGCTTGCACAGTGTGAGCAGCAGTAGAGGTGGGCGGAGCAGGCAGAGCAAGTTCATCACACCGCACACTCTGCAGCACCAATCACTGTCCAGCCCAGACGTTACCAGAGCTCTCCCCCAGACCAGCACACAAGCTCTTCATTCACTCCATGAAAGCTGCTAGTAAGGTAAGGTGGTAAGGTGCTAATGTATTTGCAGAACAAGCTGGATTAGTGTAAGAAATACTAGATTTGTAAAACGTCCTGTCTGTGTCAGTCTGCAATCAGTGCTTGCAGATTACTGGTAAATGATCAGTATCCTGCAACTCTGATGAGACCACAGACCAGGAAAACTTCCCACTCCCAGGCTCAGAAAAACTTTACTGGACATTTACTAAAGGCTATGTGCTTTGCTTGCAAGGGAGGTGAGGGTCTGCTAGAATTAAAGGGGTTGTAAAGGTTTGTTTTTTATTTTCTAAATAGGTTCCTTTAAGCTAGTGCATTGTTGGTTCACTTACCTTTTCCTTAGATTTCACTTCTAAATTATTTTTTTTCTTCGTCTGATTTTCTCACTTCCTGTTCCTCCTCAGTAAGCTGTTCAGTAATCTGTTCTGGCTGACTCAACACCACTCGGATGATGGTGTGAAGTTTAGTGAGGAGAAACAGGAAGTGAGAAATTCAGACAAAGAAAAAAAACCTTTAGAAGGTAAATCAAAGGAAAAGGTAAGTGAACCAACAATGCACGAGCTTAAAGGAACCTATTTAGAAAATAAAAAACGAACCTTTACAACCCCTTTAAGTTCTAAGCCTGTGATCAGTGACATATTCAGTTGTAAATGTAAAAAAAAAAAACTTTTTGCAGTGACTCATTATCAATCATTTTGGGATATCAGTATGTAGCTGCTAATCTATAACAAGGAATCTGAATTTTAGGCTGACAATAGAACACAAACTTTAGCACCAGAGCTGCTCTCTCCCTCTGATTGCACCGCTCCGCCTTCACAACTACACAGAGCTGGGGCCGTTTGAAGGAATTTGGGGGCCCCAAGCAACAATTTTAAAGTTGAGAAGCGGGTAGGAAGACTACCACGTGTAGGAAGAATAGCAGAGATATATTTGTTTAGAAGATGTGTTTGAGTTTCGTGACAAATTCCGCCCCCATCTTAACAGCACTGCCCATCATTACAAAATACGCCCCCTTCTATTGCCATCCGCCCCTCACTCGTGCCCATCATGAACAAGTCCGCCCCTTGCAGACTTGCACGAGCATCAGGAGCGTGTGGCACTATGTCGGCTATAGTGCGCAGGCACCGTCTACATCTGATCGTCAATTCGGATGTTCGGAGGCTTTTGGCGGCTCGGTACTGCGCAAACGCTGCGCATGCGCAGTACCAGGCAGGCATTATTAGACAGGGGGCATTTATCGACAGGACACCGGCACAATATTGCATGGCAGGAGTTGTAGTTCTCCACACCACACACTAGACTTGGCCCACCGGTGCCTGCACTCTGCAGAGAACACATCTACCAGAATGGTGCTCAAAGCGAACGTGTCGGCTTCTCCTGCTTCACTGCTTGTAATAGGAACCAAGGAGTGTATAGAGTGATCATCTGTCTGCTCTGCAGCTTGTCTGTGGCGGGATCATCTGTGGCTATGGCTCTAGTGTTTGGTGCCTGTCTGCACAGTCTCTGACCATCTCCTGTAATATGTCCGCACAGTCTCTGACCATCTCCTGTATCATGTCCGCACAGTCTCTGACCATCTCCTGTATCATGTCCGCACAGTCTCTGACCGTCTCCTGTATCATGTCTGCACAGTCTCTGACCGTCTCCTGTATCATGTCTGCACAGTCTCTGACCGTCTCCTGTATCATGTCTGCACAGTCTCTGACCGTCTCCTGTATCATGTTTGCACAGTCTCTGACCATCTCCTGTATCATGTCCGCACAGTCTCTGACCATCTCCTGTATCATGTCCGCACAGTCTCTGACCGTCTCCTGTATCATGTCTGCACAGTCTCTGACCGTCTCCTGTATCATGTTTGCACAGTCTCTGACCGTCTCCTGTATCATGTCTGCACAGTCTCTGACCGTCTCGTGTATCATGTCTGCAGTCTCTGGGGGGGTCTACAGAGGAGTCAAGAGCGGGAGCGCTGCCAGGACGGGGGTCACGAAAGGAGTCAGATGTGTGCAGACTGTGGAGAGGATAATATAGGATGAAACCAGAGCCACCAAGCTGGAGCCTAGAGAGGACCGTCTGACTGAGCCCTGCAAGGTGCACCTGAGAGGAAGTGAGTGACAGCGCTGCAAGGCCAGTCTGAGGGGGATCACTGATGTAAGGGGAGAGTGAATATAGTAAGGTAAATGGGCACTGATTTAAAAGTTCCCCCTGATATCAGAAACCCCCCCCTCTTACCTTAGTGCATTCACTCTGTGGAAGGTGGCCTGTGGTCACCAGAGTCCCCTCCATATCATAGTTCCTGTTTTAGATGCAAGTTGGAACTCTGCGAACTCTGCTGTAAAGGGGAACTCTGATGTAAAGGGGAATGCTGTGCACTCTGATATAAGGTGACCTCTGGTCACCAGAGCCCCCCTTACATCAGAGTTCCCCTTTACACCAGTCTGCAGCATTCCCTCTTACATCATGATCTGCAGTGTTTCCCTTTACATAAAATTCCCCCTTGCACCGTAAGGGGGAATCCTGCAGACTCTGATGTAAGGGGGAACTCTGTGTTGGGTTATATTAACCTGACCTTCATGTAAATGGAGAAATATGTATTTTGACTTTTGTTATAACCTAAACACATTGCTAGTAACAGCTGCACAAATTGTATCTATATTTGTGTGGGTGTAATAAAAAAAAAAATGATATACACACACACACACATACCCTATGTTTAATGATATTTGATTAAAGAATAATTGGTTAGAGAACATTTTAGAAACTGTGAATTCATAGTTCATAGGATTTAAGGCTCTTAATATAGGCGATTTATACAGTTAATTTTTTATCACTTTAATTATTTTTCCCATTATGGGCGTGAATGGGGCCTCATGTCTAAGTTTTGCCTAAGGCCTCACAAAGCCTAGAGCCGCCTCTGGAGGAGGAAATAGAACTGTCAATGGCGGCTCTGTGCTGTTCCATGAGATAGACGCCGTCAGCTTAGAGCCGTGCGACTAGCAACCTTGCTGGGGCCCCCAACAGTGGCAGAATGCCAAGGCCCTGACGCAAGTGCAACTGTTGTGACCCTGGTAGTTCCGCCACTGGTACAATGACATTATATACACACGCTTTGTTGCATTTTTTTTTCTATGTATATTATTTCAGCTATATCAGCCTTTCTCAACCGGGGTGTCCCGCCAGAGGTCCTTAGAGGTGTCAGGAGATCATGGTAGAGAAAGGCTGTCAGGTGAGCCTAGCTCCCGATCCCCAGCAATCTGTACATCAGCACTGTGAGGGAGTGTGCTGTGCTCTCTGCTTCCCCCTACAGTGCAGTACCCGGCCGTGTGAAAAAAGGGATTGCACTAGAACGTTTTAAAGGGCTTTATACATGTACAGCCAATACAACTGTAAGGGACCCCGTGGCCCGAGGGGCCCACCCGGGCCAGAAGAAGGCAGGACGGGTGAAGGAGAGCCGTGTTGTTCACTATAGAATCGATCTCGCAGCTTCTGCTGCTCTCTGTGTCATTGAGCTCAGACATCAAGCTCTTTACTGTCAGCTCTGGCTACTATGTGCATGTGTACCCTGTCATGGATATGCATTAATGTCTGTCTGCCATCTTACCTTCCTCCTCATGTGTTCATCTAGAGACCAGACCTCCTTCACCTGGCTTCCTTTATAATCTCCTCCCAGCCTGACTCCACCCCAGGCCCTATCACTGAACACTATATTAACCTGTGCACTGCAAGCCTGCTTTGCTGATCAACGTGTTTGTTAGGCATTGTGTGTTTGGGTTCCTGCCTGCCGTGTGCTACGTCTGTCTCTCTGTTACGTTATTGGCTTGTCCCCGACTATCCCTGTCTGCTCGTGACCCTTGACCTTCGGCTCGTTCTTCGTTATCCTTGTCTGCTTGTGGCCCCTGACCTTCAGCTTGTTATTCGGTTCTCTCTATCGTGTGCTGCTGCTTCCCCTCTTTTCCCCTTATCCTACGGGGCGTGAGCTAGGAAACTCCAGGGGCCGCGACCTGGTCCCAGCCTGCAGCGTAACATCCTCACCACTAGAGGCCCTGGAGAAGACCAGCTGGGTCTTAGACTCCGCGCCCTGAGGAATCTTGGCTCTCGCTTCCGTTGGGATCCCGGTTGTGCTCCTCTGGTCCCGCTTTCCACAACCACCCAGTTTCCTATCCGCAGAAGCCAGCCATAGGGTTCACTACCTCGCGGTGCACTCCTGTCCCCCTACGGTGTGCATCTGTCACCTGGCCACAGGTGACCCTGACAGTTTGATCAGCCATGAACCCGGCTGACATCCCGCTTCCCGCGGATGATCCATTGCAGGGCATAGTTCGCAGACTTGAGACCCAGGAATCAAATCAGACCCAGGTGATGCGATTCCTCCAGGATCTGGCTTCTCAATTCGAGCAGCTTCAGGTCTCCTTGGGAACCCCGAATCCGCAACCCCAAGTACAACCAGCGGCTGTACCTATCGCACCAGTCGCAGCCTCACACTCACTAAGATTGCCAGCTCCGTTCCGTTTCTCTGGGGACTCCAAGGCCTGCAGGGGGTTTCTCAGCCAATGCACTATTCATTTTGAGCTTCAGCCTCAAAGCTTCCTGTCTGACCGGGCTAAGGTAGCCTATATCATTTCCCTCCTCTCCGGTGAAGCTTTGGCCTGGGCTGCCCCCTGTGGGAGAGGAACGATCCGGTGGTTTCCAGTCTGTCCGAATTCTTGAAGCTCTTTCGTAATATCTTCGAAGAGCCGGCTCGGGCTTCTTCAGCGGCTAGTGCTGTCTTACGTCTTCGCCAAGAATCTAGTTCAGTGGGGCAATATGCTCTTCAGTTCCGTATCCACACAGCTGAATTGAGCTGGAATAATGAGGCCCTGGTCGCTACCTTTTTACATGGCCTCTCTGACCGAGTGAAAGACGAATTAGCGGGAAGAGCCATTCCCGTCGGTCTGGACGATGTAATTTCATTATGCAACCAGATCGACATTCGTTTTCAAGAGAGGTCCTTAGAAAAAAGACGCCAGCACTCTCTGGGTCCTAGCCAGTCTGAGCTCCCCTCCCTTCATTCCGTGGAGCATCCTCTACCTGCTGAAGAACCTATGCAGCTGGGCCGGACCAGACTAACCCCCGAAGAACGTGCTAGGCGCAGAACTCTGGGCTTGTGCAGCTATTGTGGGGGCAAGGGTCATTTTCGTGACTCCTGCTCGCTTCGTCCGGGAAACGCTCGGGTCTAATACATTTGGAAGGTGGAGTATTGGACCCAGAAACATCACCTTCTCGCCTGCTCTTGCCGGTGTTCCTTCATGTAGGCACTTCTCCTCAGTCAACCCTTGCATACCTGGATTCCGGGGCTGCCGGCAATTTTATGGATTGGAGAACTGCTTCTTCTATGAAGCTTACCCTTTCACCTCTCACTACCCCATTGGTAGTCTCGGCAATTGATGGCACTGTTCTCCCAGGGGGCCCTATTCGCTTCCAGACGCTACCCATTAGGATGTCGGTAGGGATTCTCCACCAGGAGTGGATATCCTTTCTTATTCTACCCAAGGCCTCTACCCCAGTTGTATTGGGCCTCCCTTGGCTACAGCTCCACTCTCCACATGTGGACTGGGTCTCTGGGCAGATCCTGGCCTGGGGTTCCTCATGTTTCTCGTCGTGTCTTCTCAAGGTGACCCCCAAGGAGAGTCTTCCGGTTGCTGCCACTTCTGTTTCTTCTGATCTTCCCGCCGCATACAGCGATTACCGGGATGTGTTCTGTAAAAAATCAGCTGAGGTGCTTCCTCCCCACAGGTCTTTTGACTGTGCTATTGATCTTGTCCCCGGAGCAACTCTACCCAGGGGTCGTACCTACCCTCTGTCCATCCCAGAGACCCAGGCCATGTCGGAGTATGTAGCAGAGAATCTGGAGAGAGGTTTCATCCGGAAATCCTCATCGCCTGCAGGGGCAGGGTTCTTTTTTGTTGCCAAAAAGGATGGTACCTTAAGACCCTGCATCGATTATCGGGGTTTAAATGCGGTTACTATTAAAAATCGATACCCCTTACCCTTAATATCTGAGCTATTCGATAGGTTGAAGGGTGCCTCCATTTTCACCAAGTTGGATCTCAGAGGCGCGTACAATCTCATTCGAATACGGGAGGGTGACGAATGGAAGACTGCATTCAACACTAGAGACGGGCATTACGAATATCTGGTGATACCTTTTGGTCTGTGTAATGCTCCAGCCGTGTTTCAAAACTTTGTCAATGAAATCTTCAGAGATCTGCTGTACCAGTTTGTTGTCATCTATCTGGATGACATTCTGATCTTTTCTGAGAATCTGCTCGTCCACAGAAACCATGTCCGCACTGTACTTCAACGTCTTAGAGAGAACAATCTCTATGCCAAGCTGGAGAAATGTTCCTTTGAATGTTCTGAGGTCCTGTTTTTGGGGTGCTTCGTCTCATGTTCGGGGCTTCGTATGGACCCTGGGAAGGTCTTGGCTATCACCAACTGGCCTCTTCCTGCTAGCCTCAAGGCCACACAGCGCGTTCTTGGCTTCACTAATTATTATAGGCAGTTTATAAGGAATTACTCTTCCATTGCCGCGCCTATTATCGCTTTGACCAAGAAGGGTGTGAATGCCAGAGACTGGCCTCCCGAAGCTGTCTCTGCATTTCACAACCTGAAACAGGCCTTTGTTTCTGGCCCCCTCTTGAGGAGACCAAATCCTGGGAATGCATTTTTTATTGAAGTGGACGCTTCTTCAATGGGGGTGGGAGCTGTGCTTCTTCAAATCTTTGAGAAGAGACGCCAACCATGTGCGTTTTTCTCCAAAAAAAATTCTCAGGCAGAGAGGAATTATGCCATCGGTGATCGGGAACTTCTCGCAATTAAATTGGCGTTAGAGGAGTGGCGTCATCTCTTGGAGGGTTCCCCTCACTCCATAACGATCTTTACCGATCACAAGAATTTACAGTATCTACAGAATGCTAAACGTCTGAATCCTAGACAGGCCAGGTGGAGTCTCTTCTTTGCCCGTTTTAATTTCACGATTACCTACAAACCTGGTTCCTGCAACGGTCGGGCTGATGCGCTCTCTAGGTCATTTGACACTTTGGACGAGGAGTCCGCCCCTGAACCTGAGCCGATCATTCCCACCTCATGCATTGTTGCCCACTCTACCACCCTGAAGTCTAAAATTCCGCCTGGTAAGACCTTTGTCCCCACTGAGCTAAGATCCTTCGTTGGGGACATGATTCCAAGGTGGCAGGGCATTCTGGATTCCTCCGATCCTTCCTACTCATCAGTCGTCACTACTGGTGGCCTAATCTCCGCTCAGACGTCAAAGACTACGTTAAAGCTTGTCATGTCTGTGCTCAGTCCAAATCCTCCACACAAGCTCCTGCTGG